>KE504678.1:1815973-1847711 GCA_000441515.1 Elaeis oleifera | reverse complement strand
TGTCGTATTTTGTTATACTTACATAAATGAGTAAAAAAAATGATTCAGAACGTGATATTGGTTGAAATCATAACGAGATACTCTCGACTCGACATCATTGGAGATGCAAATGGTGCAACACAGAATTCGAGGGGTGACTAGGTTGAAACAGCACCTGACTGGTGGTTATCCTGATGTGTCCATGTGTCGGAAATGCCCACAAGAAGTCCGACAATTGATGAAAAAGTACTTTGCTGATTCGAAAACACCGAAGGAAAGGACAGCAGAGAGACGAAAATGGACCGTCGAGCTGTAGAGCCATCTTCTTATCACTTTAGAGAGTCAGAGGAAGCTTCCGCTCCACATAATGAGACACAGATTGAGGCTGTCATTCAGGCGAACTTGGCTGATCAGTACCGGCAGGAGGAGATGGTCCGATATAGAAAGCGATTTGGACCATCATAATACGAATCGGGGTCTAGATCAACGATCGATGGGGAGAATTCGAGTTCAGGACTACCTCAGCCAGAGAGCTCGATGGTAGGAGCAGACACAGCATGTCATCTTTGTTGGGAGCTTTTGACAGTAAAAGGAGATCCTCCAGAGATATTCCAGCAGGAGCCACCATCCATGATTTGGATCTATATGTTTTGTCCAGCAAGGATTCAAAGCAGTAGAGGATTGACACTATGATGAAAAGAATAAGAAGGATATGTGGCGTGCTATTGGATCATGATTTCATTTCAGTCATATACCAGTAAATGCAGCAGATAATCCTTACTATCGATCTGCCATTTCAGCCATAGAGGCTGTCGGCCAGAGTGTAGATCCGCCAGGACCTAAAACATCTATGGTCAGCTTCTGGACAATAACGAGGATCTGCAGAAATGGATTGCTTCTTACAAGAATAAATGACCTACATGCGGACTGACAGTGATGTGTGATGGTTGGATCGATCCTACTAGATGGAGCATCATTAATTTTTAGACATACTATGATGGAAAAATATTTTTTCACAAATCAATTGACGCTTCAGATAAGATGCACAATGCCACATATCCTTGGTCTGATGGAGATGATTGATTTAGTGGATGAGCAGTATGTCGTGCAGATCATCACAGATAATAGACCACTATAAGACTGCCAGAGAGTTACTGATGGAGCAGCAACCGCAGATATACTGGACCCCATGTGCTGCACATTGCATTGATTTTATATTGATGGATATTAAGAAGATTCGTAAGGTGCAGTAGGTAGTAGAGATTGCCCAGATTATTACTAGATTCATCTACAATCACATATGGATTCTTTCATTGATGCGGATGTATACTGAGGAGATCTTAAGATCAGATATCACACGATTTGCTACCAACTACATAGCATTTAATAGTCTTCTTCAGAAGAAAGCAGCCTTACATCAGATGTTTGTTAGTGCCAAGTGGCAGGAGAGCAGATATACGAGGGCCGGCACTAATGGAAGTAATGTGGAGAACTTGGTGACAGAGTCAGTCATTCTGACAGCGGGCGAAGAAGGTAGTGAAGACTATTAAGCCATTATATGAGGTGCTTCACACCGTGGATAGTGAAAGATATCCCTAGATGGGCTTCTTATATTACATGATGGAGAGAACAAAAAAACAGATCAGTGAGAATGATCCGAAGTATGCTCAAGAATTCATTAACATCAATGAGCACCGTTGGGACTATCAGATAGGTAGAGATTTGCATCTAGCCAGTAAGCACGAATTCAAGAATATTTAAATATTTTTCTTATGCTTGTAAAAGTATCCTTAATCAATTATGAAATTTATCTGCAGCTTATTATTTGAATCCAAGATTCCAGTATACCATTTTTGAGATAGATATGAATAACGAGCTTCTTGCTGCTCTTCGTAATGTGATATATAAGATGGTGCTCGATCCAGAAATCATATTGTTGTCTCTACAAAAAGCATACTAGTTTAAAACAGATGTGATTATTCAACTGAATTCGATCTGTACTCAACGATATATTTATAAATTTAATAAATATATTTTTTACAGACGAAACAGTTTAAAGAGGGATCAAACAGCTTTGGAGTCCCATCAGCTATCGTAAGCAAAAAGCAGATGAATCCAAATAAATTACATATCAATAATGAGCAGCATAGATTGATATGTAATTTTGCTTAATAATATCATAAAATTTGATATGTAATTTTGCTTTTGCAGTTGAATGATGAATTCATTTTGAAATGCCCACAGAATATTTGAAAGGTGTGGCTGTCCGTATTCTTTTTCAGACGGTCTCTGCTAGTGGCTGTGAGCGTAATTGGTCAACTTTCGTTCTTATCAACAACAAATAGAAAAATCATCTGACACAAAAATACCTCAATGATCTTGTATATGTTTCACTATAATCTGAGGTTTAGGCTAAAATGCATTCAAAAGGAAATGCAACTGAAGTACACTGATCCGACACTAGATGATTATGCTGATGAGGATGACGATCCGATCATCGAATAGCTTGCAGGTCAGCAGCAGGAGCCAAAGCTTGATGAGCCGGGATCCCCTCCACGACCAGCCAGTGTGATAGCTAGGAAGATCAGGTTGGATCAGGGTGATATTCGATTCACCAGTGAGTCTCAGTTTACACGTGCCACACAAGATAGGGACCATAGTGGATGAGTCGGTAGAGATCATGGGAGACGATTTCATATAGACAAAGGGCTCCTAGAGATCGTCCAGCGCACGATGCAGCTGCAGACGATCTTGCACGTGGAGTGGGGTCCATGGATGTATCTGGATCATCTTCGCATTATGGATCCTATTATCTGCAGCCACCTTATGATCCATATGGATATGGTATATCCAAGACATCGTCTTTTAATGGTTACTACCCTATGCAGTCCGAAGTATCTTACGGATCAGATTTTGCTACCGGCATATTCGGATGGGCTCCTCCACAGTCATACCATCATCCCGAGGATACTTCTCAGAACCAGAGTTTGAGTGAGAGATCTGAGATATCTTACAATCCAGAGAGGATGCCTTATAGGATGAATATTCAGAAGTACAGTGCATCTTAATTAGAGGGTTGGACTGATGTCGCTCCAGATTATGCCAATGATCCAGATATCTATGAGTGTCACAGACACTCGACGAAATATTAAATGCAGAGCAAATCTTGAGGTTAGTATATCATTTTTTATGCTTTGTACTTTAAAATTTAGATACATTTTAATGCACATTTATATATTTTCATTTTCATTTTAGGATGATATAATTGTAATATAATGTAAATAAATATATATTTGAATTTTGAAATTTTGGATCAAGAGTCCCTATATCGCTACCGAACTCAAAAATTGAACCCAAATATGTCAATAATATGCAATATAATATAATTTTGAGATTGTATTTATGAATTAATAACTTGAACATCAAAAAAAAGAAACGAATAAAAAAATTTGTATCGGTACCGAACCGGTACGTCGAAATATACCATGTGTCGGTACGGTACCGTACCGATCCGCCACCGGTACGGGGTCCAATACCGGTACAGGGGTCCACCACCGGTACGGGGTCCGATACTGGTACAGCAGACCTTGCTTCAATATGTGAGTGGGTGGCATTTTCCCCTTTCATTTCTTCCTATCTATTATGTGATTCTGTGAACCTGACTCCCATGTCCCCTCTTTCTCTCTCTTATTAGTTATCTTCATCTTCCTCTCCTTGTAGAACATCAAACATGGCTGAAGCATCTCTTCGGCTTCTCATCTTTGTCTCTGTATATATGTTTTAACTTTTACACGAACATAAAACACGAAAAGTTGGGTCTTTATCCAGGATTCAGGCCTAGTCTTAAGGATTCTGTTATAATTTTCCAAATCTAGGTTAATTTACATGCTGATTCCTTTTGGTTGAGTTGTTGAATATTATTTTAGTTCTTGATCAGAATTTTTTTTGCAGTTTTTAAAAACGTGCTATATCTTAAAGGATATAATATTTCACATGATTCATCCATATTCTATTACCACTCCGTAAGTTGATGCTGGCAAGGTGAGTGACCATCACCTGCACAATTAATTTTATTTGAACACAGCATGTGTACAGGTTTTTTGTGCTCTAGACCAACAAGCATTGTTGAACGTGCTTATATTCATCTGAATTTTTTAGCACAATTATGTTGCTTGTAATGACACCTTGACTATGTTATAACGACCTTTTGTCACCTATAACCCAAACATCTAACTGATAGTTCTTTCTTCTTTTGAAGGAACTAATTGATAGTTCTTTCAGCTAAATCATAAGTTTGAACTTGGGTCCTGCATTAAAGTCACAAAGAGCTGGATGACAAAGCATGCAGTCAGTTGCAACTAAATTCTGAAGGTAACCTTGCAGCTTGGTTTTTGAGCAGTTTTATAAGGATCATATTGTCAATTGTTTCTGAATATTTTTTGAGCATGTGCTTGTGTTGCATGTGAGTTGGCATGCATGCAGGAATGCAGGCAGGTGCGCGTGGTTTTGTAAGCCTTTGAAAGATTGGAATTAAGAAAATCTAACGAAGCTTCAATTTAAATATGGCTGAAAAGTGCATTGGATAGGAATGCGGCTTCCTGTATAAAATTGTCATCATTCCTCTTCATCTAAATTGTTCCAAGGGAGGGCTGTACACCGTTGCATGAGCTTAAACTGCAAAAGATAAAGTCTTCCTACTTGTCATGGAAGGCCCATTCTTGCCAAAAGTTGCCTCCATGGGATAAACACCAAGTCTTAGATAGTTGACATCAGAACAGTAGGCTGCAGAAACATGCTAAATCACTCAGGGCCTTCTTGATTTATTAGATCTATGCCAGATAGATGATCTAACTTCTATTGGAAAGACTTGTGATGATGATGATGATGATGAAGCAGTAGAGCTTTAAACATCCAACAAACAATATCTAGACAATAGATTACCGTATTTGTTAGATGATGATGATGATGATGGTTATGATCAAGCAGTGGAGCTTAAACATCAAACGGACAATATCTGGACAACATATTACTGTATTTGTTAGATATATGTTTTTACTGCTTTGTTATCTTGTTCTAATTTATGAGAGTATATGCATCTATAAACATTGTATTTCTATGCAAATTTAGTCTATGTTGCGTGTGAGTAAATATTTTTCTGAATTTTAGAAAGCAAAACAATCATGAAGGGCGTTCTATAGACATCCGTAAACTTGACTTAATCATGCAAAACAGTTATTGTATAGGCATTTGTTAAGATGGGTTTTATGATTGGGTGTTGATTAATTGCAATTGATGCATTCCTCATGCTAAATTTACATAAAAAGATTTTTTACAGTTGATATCCATGCTTTTTCTAAAAAAGAAAAATTCTGCTTCTTTAATGGGATGCATGTGGAAGTTCTGGGAAAGGTATAAGGCTATAAGCTTTTGTTTCCTTTACTTTGTCTCGTGTTAGTTTGAGCCCTGTTATGATGATTTTGGTGCCTGGTTTTGTCTCTTTGATGTTCAATTGGATCACTATGATCTTCATGGAGAATGCTTTTTATTTGTTTCTGATTCAAATTGCTATCTTGGGTGACCTTTTGATGCAAAATAAAAGACAATTTGGTGAAGTGAAATATGCTATTTTGCGATGATGATATGATTATGAAATTTCACAATTAGGTGGCTAGGGAAGGGATATATTCATTCCTTTCTCCTAAAGCAAAAGAGAAGAAAATGGGTATTGATTTGGGCCCAGTATCCAATCCAGATGGTCAAACATCAAATAACCTTTTGCGTTATAGCCTAGACATTTGCCATGCGGGCGCACATTGGTGACTGGTACTTATGCATGCTAGGCATGAGGCAAAGCAGGTTGCCTACTAGTTTTCACTAAAGCAAGCACTTGTAATGGATGCCAAGTTGGATCCAGTAAAAATTTTCTATCACTTGGGCCTACCTCATTGGTAATTAAAGTCTTAGTTTTTCTTAGATTGTGTAAAAATATTTATCTGTCAATAATTTACATTGCATCATTGATAAATTGCAATGTTTATAAATAATCCTTATGTATTTCATTGGTTATTATATTTTTGGTTATTATACATTTCATTTCTTCCATTTTGAATGCAGTTGTTATACATCATGTCTTAAATAATCCTTACGTATTTAATCATGTCTTGAATAATCATTTCTTGCATTTTGAATAATCCTTATGTATTTATTATATATTTCATTTCTTGCATTGGTAATTGTTAAATTAGATAGCATATTGTATTAACATATAAATCATTGTGAATATTTCCTGTAAAATCCTATTTAGGATATATATCAAATCTGTATAATCCTAAACAGGAAATATATCAAATCCTGTTTAAGAAATATATCATTAGGAGATCAATAAATTCATTATACCTAGACTTTTATTGCTCTATATATAGAGCCTCTTGTAACATGAAAGATGTACAATCATTTTTACTTTTACGTATCTCTCTCTCCTCTCTTCCTAGTGTTTCTAATAAGGGTTCTCTCTGTAGATCCTATCTTCTACATGGTATCAGAGCCAAAGGAGGAAAAACCCTAGCCACCATCATTTGTCCTGCAGCAGTCCTCACCGTCATCCAGTTTCTGTCCGATCCGCCCCTTTATCTTCTCTGTCCGCTGCAACAGTCCTCACCGCTGTCCAGTTTCTGTCCGGTCGGCCTCTTTGTCTTCTCTGTCCGCTACAGCAGTCCTCATTGCTGTTTTTCTTATCCAGATTTTCCTGCTGCCCTTGATTGGATTTCTCTTCAATCCAAAATCTTTATCCAATGGCTTCTATTTCGGACGTTACCGTCACATCCACCACACCCACCTTCAATGTGAATACACATGCCCTCACCGGACCCGCTATGATCACTGCTGACAAGTTGAATGATAAAATTATTCATCGTGGGCTGCATCTATGGAGTTATGGTACAAAAATCAGGATGTTTCTGACCATCTTACATCCTCTATTGATCAAATCCTTATAGCTAGTCGAGACCAGTGGGAAAGAGTCAATGCTCAGATTCTTGGTTTGATTTGGTAGACCAATGACTCTGACTTACTCTCTATCTTCAGATCGATCCGTACATGTTATGGTACCTAGGTCCGCACCCAAGAATTATATTCGAGCAATTTTACACACTTGTACGATGTGATTGGTTCTCTTTTTCATCTCCGACAGGAAGATTCTGATATGCAGTCTTATCTGGGGCGCCATCAATCACTTGCTACTGAGTTACATAAGCTATTACCTTTTTTCCTGATATTCGGGTCCAGTAGGTTCAGTGGGATCGTCTGATTACTATCTTATGCCTCCATGGAATTCGTCCGGAGTTAAGAGGGTGTTCGCACCCAGATCCTTAGTTCAGATCCTATACCCTCTCCTGCAGATGTTTACTCATGTTTACTCCGAGCATCCACAGGGGTAAACTATTCTGATGCAGCTTTATCCTCCAATCACTCTGCCTTGTCTACTGTCCTCAAGAGATTCATATTTAAAGTGGACGAGGTGGTCGTCGAGGCCGTAGTGGTAGAGGTGGTTGTGGTGGTGGTCATCCCTCGTGCACCCACTATAATCGTTATGGGCACATCCGGGACACCTGTTACACTCTTCATGGATTTCCACAGCGGACTGCACATAATATGCAGACTCAATCAGCAGAGGACAACTTAACAGTGTCTGCCCAGACTTCTGATAATGTTACGATCTCTAGAGAGGAGTATACACGGTTTCTTCAATTCCAAGCATCACAGCGTCCTCATCCATCACTGCTCTAGCACAATATGGTAATCCAACTGCCTGTCTTAGTCACTCATCAAGTAACCTTGTTTCTTGAATTTTTGATTCTGGTGCCTCTAATCACATGTCTAGCTTGAGTCACAAACTTTATCACACGTTACTTTGGCTAATGGATCCACTACTCCAGTTCAGGACAGGGGAACTATTTCCCTTCGTCCTAATTTGCCTTTACTTCTGTTCTATATATTCCTGATTTTCCTGTTAATTTAATATCCATTAGCCAATTAACTAATAATTGCATTGCTTAGTTATTTTTCTTCTGATTCTGTGGTGGTGCAGGACTTGAAGACAAGGAGGACGATTGCTTCCAATTTTGAGTCCCGTGGTTTGTATCGGCTGTCTGGACCACCAGTGTGTGCAGTTGCTGCTACGTCTCTTCAAATTCACAGCCAGTTAGGTCATCCTCATCTCCAGAATCTCCAAAAGATGGTGTCTAGTGTATCTGGTGTCTGTAAGTTAAATTGTGAGTCATGTCAGTTAGAAAAGCAGAGTCGTCCTTTTCTAGTCGATTAAATAAACGTGCTTCAACACCCTTTAGTCTTGTTCATTCTGATATCTGGAGACCTAGTAAAATTATTTATTCTATAAAATTTAACTATTTTGTCACTTTTATTGATGATTATTCTTGCATGGCTTGGGTGTATTTATTACGTAATCGTTCTGAACTATTTTCAATTTTCACTGTATTTATACTGAATTAAAATCAGTTTCATACATCCATTAAAATTCTTCGAAGTAATAATGCACGTGAGTACTTATCTATTGATTTTCAAAACTTTATGACTACTGATGAGATTCTTCATCAGACATCTTGCACTTATATGCCTCAACCAAATGGAATAGCAGAGTGCAAGAATCGTCATCTGGTTGACACAGCACGAACACTTCTCATACATATACATGTGTTTGTTCATTTTTGGGATATCGCTATTTTTACTGCATGTTATCTCATAATTGTATGCCCTCATCCGTGTAGCATGATCAAATTCCCTTTTCGATTTTATTTCCTAGGGACTCCCTATACGTCTTACCTCCAAGAGTTTTTGGGTGCACTTACTTTGTCCATCAGTCTGCTTCTATTCATGATAAGTTGTCCCCAAGATCCATAAAATGTGTCTTTCTCGGATATTCTTGATCCCAAAAGAATATAGGTGCTACTCTCCTGTTCTTCATCGTGTCTTTATATCGTCTGACGCTTGTTCTTTGAGTTCATTCCTTATTTTCTCCTGGGTCCAAGTCAATTGTCCCTCATGAGGAGTCTGTATCTATTGGCGGCTTGTATCTCTTTCCACTGGTGACACATCCTCATCACCTGTGCCCATTCCTCCTCTATCTCCATCTAGATTTGATCGGCCAAATTTTCAAACATATCAACGTCATGCACCATCTGGGATCCTTTCTACTAAGCCCACAGATTCAACACTGGCACCAATCACTTCTTTGCCAGATAGTCCTACTACACCAGCTCATGATCTGGATGTTTCTATTGCTCTACGCAAAGATATTCGAACAAAACATCCCATTGATCATTTTGTTAGTTATCTATCCTTGTCTCTCAGATATTCTGCCTTTATTTCCTCACTTATTTCGGTCTCTATTCCTCGTACTGTTACAGAGGCACTTGCTCATTCTGAATGGAAGCAGACGATGGATGATGAGATGTCTACGCTGCGTGCTTTGGATACCTGGGACCTTATTCCACTTCCTCCAAGTAAGTCCATTGTTGGTTGTCGCTGGGTTTATACTATTAAGTATTCTCCTGATGAGTAGGTTGACAGATTAAAGGCTCGACTGGTTGCAAAGGATTTCACTCAGGTGTTTGTCCAAAATTATCTTGATACATTCTCACCTGTGGCTAAACTCACATCTGTTCTTCTCCTGAGTTTAGCTACTATCTTTCACTAGCCTCTTCATCAGCTGGATATTAAGAATGCAATTCTGCATGGTGATCTTCACGAGGAGATTTATACGGAGCAACCTTCTGGGTATGTTGCTCAAAGGGAGTACGTATGTCGGTTGAAGAAGTCATTATATGGCCTAAAGCAATCTCTCCAAGCCTGGTTTAGAAAGTTTAACTCTGTTATTCTTCAGTTCAGCCTTCTCAGAAGTAGTTCTGATCATTCGGTTTTCTATAAGCATTCCGAGTCAAACAAGTGCATTCTTTTGATTATCTATATAGATGACATTGTTATTACTAGTGATGATAGTGATGGCATTACTGCTCTGAAGGATTATGACATCAGCAATTTCAGACCAAAAATCTGGGAGAGTTACGATATTTCTTGGTATTGAGATTGCTCAGTCTCATCAGGGTATAGTTATGAATCAGAGAAAATATGTCCTTGACATATTGGAGGAGACAGGTATGTTAGAATCTCATCCTGTTGATACTCCCATGAACCCTAATGTACGACTTGTTCCTGATCAGGGAGAGCCTTTATCAGATTCTGAAAGATATCGGAGATTAATCGAAAAATTGAATTATCTTACAATCACCAGGCCAGATATATCTTTTGCTGTTAGTGTCGCCAGCCGCTTTCTCAACTCTCCTACTGTTTGTCATTGGGAGGTTGTTCGTATTCTTAGATATCTAAAAAGTATACCAGGCAAAGGGTTATTTTACCATGATCGTGGTCATAGCCAGGTAGTTAGCTATACAGATGCAAATTGGACAGGATCTCCCTCAGATAGACGATCTACCTCTGGATATTATCTTTTTGGTGGTAATCTAATCTCATGGAAGAGTAAGAAGCAGGGAGTTGTTGCTCATTCCAGTGCTAAGGTGGAATATCGTGCTATGACTTTAACCACATGTGAGCTGGTATGGTTAAAGTCTCTCTTAGGAGAATTTGGGGTTATTCAGTATGAGCCTATGAAGTTGTTCTGCGATAACCAGACTGCTTTTCATATTGCCTCGAATCCTGTGTTTCATGAGCGTACAAAGCACATTGAAATAGATTATCATTTTATTCGAAAAAAGCTACAGTCTGATATTTTACGACTTTTGTGAGCTCTAATGATCAGCTAGCTGATATGTTTACTAAATCATTTAGGAGATCGAGGATGAATTATATTTATAACAAGCTGGGGCTCCATAATATTTACGCTCCAGCTTGAGGGGGAGTGTTAAATTAGATAGCATATTATGTTAACATATAAATCATTATGAATATTTCCTATATAATCCTATTTAGGATATATATCAAATCTGTATAATCCTTAACAGGAAATATATCAAATCCTGTTTAGAAAATATATCATTAGGAGATCAATAGGTTCATTGTATCTAGATCTTTATTGCTCTACATATAAAGCCTCTTGTAACATAAAAGATATACAATCATTTTTACCTTTACCTATCCCTCTCTCTCTTCTCTCTTCCTAATGTTTCTAACAAGGGTTCTCTCTCTAGATCCTATCTTCTACAGTAATCAATTGAGCCTACAACTCAAACAAAGGGACAGAAAAAAGAAAGACTAACATCTAAAATTTGGGATGATTTTACAAAGTATGAACTAGAAGGAAGTAGATGAAAAGTTATTTAAAAGAAGATATAATCACTGTGAAAGAATATTTAATTAAGCCAGTAATTTAGGGATAACATATTTGAAAATCATCTTGATAAATGTCATCCACTTTTGAAGAATGTTAATGTCAAAGGCCAACAAATGTTGCAACATCATTGAAAAGAGAGGATGGTACTTGTTCTTTGGATAAGATACATATGATAAAGAAGTCGGTCATAAGAAGCTTATACGGATGTTTGTCATGCATGAGTACCCATTTTCTATGGTTGAGCATGAAAGATTTATTCATTTTATTAAATCTTTGCGACCATCTTTTGAATTAAGGAGTCACACAACTCTTAGAAAGGGGCTTATGGAGACACATTTAGAGGAGAAAAAAGATCTATGATGTTTAGTTTACTTTCTTACCGGATAAGTGCAACTATGGATTTACGGACTTCCAGACAAAATAAGTCTTATTTATATGTGACAGCACATTTCATTGATGATGATTGAAACTTGAAAAAGAAATAATTAACTTTATGCATATGAGAGGAAGACATACAAGAGTCAATTTGTGCAATACATTTATCAAAAATATGATTGATTGAAATCAAGGATCCAGATCCGACAGAACATCACTGGAATAAGGTATTATCCCATGTCGGTATAAACCATCCCGCCAGCATCCCAACATCCCAATCGGGATATCTTAGGACATCCCGTCCCAAGTATCAAGACGAGGCGGGATGCATCCTGTTCCACGAAAAATCCCACATGATTTAAAATCTTGATTGAAATATTGATCATAATTATTTGTATTAACATTGAACAATGATCGTGCCAATGATGTTTGTGTTAGAGAAATCGTAAAAGACTTCAAGGAACACTTGTATATAACGGTCAGTTTTTTCATGTGAGGTGTCCTACACATATTATCGATTTAGTTGTGCAAGATGGACTAAAAAATTAATATGGTAGTTGAAATATTCGAAAAATGGTGAAGATCATTTGAAGCTCTTCACTATAGCTAGAGTTTGAGAAGAGGGCTAAGGAATGTACTTTGGAAACACGTAGAAGTTTGTCACTTGACATCCCTACACGGTGCAACTCTACGTATATGATGCTTAAGGATGCTTTTTATTATAAAGAAGCCTTCAAGAGATTGCAGTGTATTGATCCTTATAAATTTGATATATGTCCAACAAATGATCAATGAAAAGAGGTAAATTTTTTTGTCAAGCTTTAAAAAACTTCTATAACATCACCGAGTTCCTTTCAAGCACAACATATCCAACTGCATATCTCTTTTTTCAAGAATTTTATGAAATGCAATTGCAAACTGTTGAGTAGTGCACAAATCCTAAGGATCAACTTTTCTTGTTATGACATTATTAATGAAGAAAAAATTTGACAAATATTGGCAACAACCTAATGTTATGCTAATGGCAGGTTCGTTCCTAGATCCTCGCTATAAAATGAAGATGGTGGAATTTTATTACTCACATATCTATTCTCTAAATGATAAAAAAAAAGGTCAATAATGTTCATAATGTCATTCTGAAGCTTTATAATGAGTATGAAAGAAAATTTCCTTCTATTCCACTTCATAATATTGGTTCATCGAGAGATAGAAGATATATTTCTGATGAGTTTGATAAGATGGAAGGAAGAAAAAAAAGGTTCGCACAATTTATAAAGGAGAATGCACAAAAGCAACAGATTAGAATAGATTTGGTTATATATATGGAGGAACATGTTTGGCCATAAGTTGAAGGTGATGTTTTTGATATCTTAGATGCATGAAAATCTAATGGTCCAAAGTATCCTATCTTATCTCGAATTGCAAGAAATATTTGGCAATTCCAATATCTACTGTAGCTTCAGAATTAGCATTTAATACAGGTGGACAAGTGATAGATGTATTTCAAAGTTCATTAGATCCTAATATTGCTGAAGCTGTGATTTATATTGGCTAAGATTGGAAAAAAGATAACTTGCTATATTTACATCATATTTTTGTTAAGTTTAACTTATTTCTAGTATTTTACTAATTTTTTCATTTTATTTTAAGTCATATTGCATCTGTTATTCATGATCTTGATTCTCCTGTTATGTCAAATAAGTATTCTATCTTTGTTGAAGACTCAAACAAATCAATGTCAATTCATATATTATGATAAGGTAAATGAATATGACATGTAGTTTAAAAAATTAGTTATTAATTTTATATGTTGAAACTATTATGCTAATATGATCATTTTTATGTCAGGGTGATTGGAGCATTAAAGATTGTCATATAATGTTATTCAATTCAATTGAATTATTTCACGTAATAGTTTATGAAA
Source organism: Elaeis oleifera (assembly GCA_000441515.1). Lineage (NCBI taxonomy): Eukaryota > Viridiplantae > Streptophyta > Magnoliopsida > Arecales > Arecaceae > Elaeis > Elaeis oleifera. The sequence goes on along the minus strand of KE504678.1, from coordinate 1,834,071 downwards.
CTTTCTAAAGATATTTGAGTTTATGGGATGTATTTAAGATCTATCTTTGAATGAGATTACGAATGGTGAATGGTGACGGTATTTTAATACTATTTATGTATTTAAATCTTTACTCTTATATAATTTATCTTATAGGGATTATGCCACTTATTTGGTTTATTTATCATTTAAATTCTTGCTCTTTTAATATTAGATGCCATAGATCTAAAATAAAATTATGGTTCTTGTCATGATGAAGTCAAAATATAGGAGCTCTAGCGAGAAAGTACATATTTATTATTTTTGAATGATTATTATTTAGGAGTATTGATCATTTTAATTGACTTCTTATTTTATCATATTTGCATTTAGGTATTTTATTACAAGTATGATGACTATACATTTCTAGAGAGAGTATTGGTGATCATTTGGATTCTCAATATAAGGTACATATTATTTTTTTCTGAATATTTTAGATTTTATGATCTAATTCTTGTTTTTAATGGAGTTTTAGATTATAATTATCTTTCTTGCATATAATTATGATTATCTTGGATTATGATTATGACTATCTTAGATTTTTTTATGATCATATCATTATATTTGATTTTTCATTATTGAATTTTGCTTAAAATTTAATTAATATCTGAAATAGTATCCGAATAATATCCATATCTGGATAAACAAATATGGATATGGTTAATATCCAATTTGTATCCGTATCCATTTATAATAAATACGGATATGCTTAATATCTGATTCATATCCATATCCGTTTATAACAAATACAGGTATGCTTAATATCCGATTCGTATCCATATCTATTTAGAACAAATATGGATATTAATTTTGATATCTGTTTAATATCCATATTCTTATCCGTATTCATTGAAAAATATGGATACAAACATGGATATACCACCATCCAACCCGTTTTCAGCCCTAGACATGCATATGACCAATAAAATTTGGTAAAGTGATAAGGTGAAAATGTCTTTGTTCGCCGTATTCTCGCTAGCAGATCAACACATCTGAAATCACTGAAACAAATGAGCTGGATTTTAAACTAAGGAGTGCTTTGCCAACTTGAAGAGGAAATGAGAAAGTAAGGCCAAGCATTTAGGACTGGAAATCATGTTTGACTCAATGTTCAGCTCTGGAGATATAGAAGCATTCTTGGGAACACCTTAGACATGTATGCAAGTTCAAAATATGTTCTAACATACCATTTAAAAGATAAAGCAATTATTATTATGTTTTGCAGTTATTTAATAACACAAGGCATTTCTCTTTTCTAATGAAAGGGTTGTGGGTTTGTTCTTGTTATCACAATCTTCAAGATCAAGATCTTGAACATCAATAAAGATTGATGGATAAGAGATACCACAGAGTGACCGAGTTTGTTATTTAGGAACTATTAAACAAATAAGAGAGATTGATAAAAACGTATGTAATTGAAACAGAGCTGGTTGAATTAAGTGAAGAGGTGCATCTGGGATATTATGTGATAGGTGCAAACTTTAGAGACTAAAGGCAAACTTTATAGAACAATAGTAAAGCCTGCAATACTGTATGGCTCAGAGTGCTGAACTATAAAAAGGTAAATCAAAACACATTGAATGTGGTCATAAAGAGATTGTTAGAATGGAGGTGTGGAATGATATATTAAGAAATGAATATATTAGAGGGTTGCAGGAGTTGCATAAATTAAAGAGAAAATGATAGAAAATCGATTAAAAGGATATGGACATCTACATAAGGATTTGATGAGGCTCCTATAAGTAGAGGTACTCTAGTTTGCGTTTAAGATTTAAAAAGAAGAGGAAGACTTAAATTGGCATTGATGGACATTGTCAGGAAGGAAAAGTAGAAATTTGAAGTAACATTAGAGGTGTCTCTGGATAGGAAAACTTGGCTAATGAGAATCCACAAAAGCCAATTCCAAATCAGCGGGAAAAGGCCAGATGATTACGATTGAGTCCTCAACAACAAGACCTTATGGATACCATTATCCAGGACTACTACAAAAGGAGCGACAATTTGCTAATTTAGTTGATACTGAAAGAAACTATGAAGAGAAAGAGAGCAAGAGAAAGCAATCAATTAACCACATTCTACGTCATAAACAAATAGTACAACAGCATTAAGAGATAAAGACTTCGTCCATTCATGACCAAGGAAGTTCTCTAGCCTACTTGACATTGTGCAGCTTAATAGCTAAGCAACAAGATTTAATCTCCTTTACATAGCAATTATTAATAACATAATAGTTGATAAGAGTTGATTCAGGTTCTCAAAACATCTACGTGAATGCTGCGGTCTTTGACTCATCATATGTAAAGTGACCAATTCACGGTTCACCATTTCAGTATCGGATCCCGTACCAATGAAATAGCACCATAGTGTCGGTATGTGGTATGGTACGTTTGTGTCAGTACGGGGCAGTTCCACATAATGGTACGATACCTTTACGTTATGATATCCTATATCACTCAATACGGGGCAGTATGGCGAACACTGGGTCAGCTCATGTGCACTAGCAAAGAGCAACATATGGAGTAAGATCGCAGAGCAAAATATGCAATGCTGATCATTCAAACATCAAAGAACTAGTAAACTACTGAGATTGCAGTGGAAGTGTTTGGACCAAGCATTAATTAATTAATTGATGATATCAAGCAGAATTTACTTAATGTACACTATTTGACTGCCAAGAACGATGGTTGGAGAGGACCAGAAATCTTTTAAAAGATACAAAAAAAATACTTAGCTAGTAGTTGGATACTGATACCTAGATGTAAATAAACCCTGATTGCAAGAGGTGGCATTTTTTCGGTGTTTGGATCATGGTATGCAGTACCACCTTGAATCACCCTGTTCAAGGCATACTAAACCGAACCACCCGGAGAACCAGGTCAGTTCAGCCCAAAGTCGGTTTAGGCACCGAACCAGTGTGAACTGCTCCAAACCAAGCAGCTCAAAGCGAAACTGGTGTGAACTACTTTGGTGTTGAATTGACTCCCCGCCCCTTATAATTGAAGAGAGCCTGCGAGAAGCTTCTATCACTTCTCATGCCTCCCCACTTCAAAATCCGCACAATTTTACCCCAAAATCAAAATAAACACCGAGTTAAACAATCAAATGCAAGATTTGAGCCGCTTTCCAGGTATTTCCACTCTCCCTTTCTCTATTTCTTTGTTCTTGTTTAGGCCAAAAATCGACAAAAAAATTAAAAATAAATAAGATCATGTTAAAATTTTTATTTGGTACAATTTCATAATATATAATAAATCAATGGATGGTCTACACCATGAGACCACAATCTTAAATTTTTTTAATCTATTGTTTAAATCAAAAAATATTTTTTGGATAAAAAATTTTAAAATAAAATCCAAAACATAACTATAAAATTAGAAGCTCATTTAGGAGCATGCAAGCTACTCTCGACCTAAATTTGTTATCTATTTATTCAAATTTGGACATGATCATACCCACAGTAGCCTAGGCCCAAATTTGAATAAATTAAAAATAAATAATCTTGATTCATAACCACGGGCTGAGAAAACATATGTAGCATCCATGGTGGCGTGTTACATGGATTTTAGCTCAAATAGATATTTAAATTTTTTAAATTATTGAAAGTATATAATCAATAAAAAATATGAAAAATTAATACTACATATTACATAATTCAGAAGCATTTTCTAAAGTAAAAATTTTTTTCTGAACTTTTGATACTTAAATTATTTTAAATTCAAAATATTAAGATATATAACTAATACAAAAAAAAATGAAAAATTATACTATGGATAACTCAGAAATATGATGTAAAAAAATATTTTTCATCGTAACAAAATTTACTATTTTAAACCTGCAGGAATAGATCCACTGAGAAAAATTTCAGAGTTGATATTAGTTAAGATCATAAGCAAATGCTCTTGATCGACACTACAAGAGGTGCAACTGGTACAATACAAAGTTCAAGAGAGAAGAGGTAACCAGGTTGAAGCAGCATCTGACTAGTGGTTATCCTGATGTATCAACATGTCGGAAACACCGACCTGAAGTCCAATAGCTAATGAAGAAGCGCTTCGCTAACTTTAGCGCAACGAAAAGAGGGCAACATAGAAGGTGGAGGTAGATCATCGAGCAATAGATCCACCTTCCTATCACTCCAAGGAGTCAAGGGAAGCCTCCATTCCAAATAACGATGAGGCACGATCCAGGCCACATTCAAGCAAGCCTAGATGATCAACAATAGCAAGATAAGATGGCCAGGCATAAAGCTCAATTTAGGCCCTCATCGTACAAGTCAAGCTCTGCTTCTGGGTTCGACGGAGTAGATCCAGAGTTCAGAAGAACCTCCTCAATCAAGAGAGCTGTCAGTAGAGACGGTGGTCATATTGCATCTATGTTGGGAATCTTTGACAGCAGGAAGTCATCTAAAGAGATTTCACAAGCCACCATCCATGATTTATATCGATATGCCTTCCTCACCAAAAATTTGAAGCAATAGAGGATTGACACCATGCTAAAGAAACACGGATATGTAGTGAGCTATTGCATTATGGTTCCACTTCAACTACATTGTAGAGAATGCAAGAAGCAACATGTACTATAAATCTACCATTTCCACCATACATGTTGCTGATCCAGGTGTAGATCCTCCATGACTAAAGGATATCTATGGTGAGATTCTTGACAACAACGGGGAGCTATAGAAGTGGATTGCCCGATACCAAAGTGACCTATGTATGGGATGACGTGATGTGTGATGGTTGAACCAATCCTATCGAGTGAAGTGTCAACTTCTCGACATATTATGATATAAGAACTTTCTTCTGGAAGTCAGTTGATGCATCCGATCAAATGCACAACACCATGTGCATTCTCAAATTAGAGGTGATTAATCGGATAGGAGAGGAGAATATCATATAGATTATCACTGATAACAAGCGACACTATAAGGCCACCAGAGAGATCTGGATGGAGCAACGGCCATATATTTTCTAGACCCCCCTATGCTACATATTGTATCGACATTATGTTGATGGAGATTGGCAAAATTCATAAAGGGTAGCAAACAGTAGAGACAGCCCAGTCCATCACCAGATTTGTTTTTATAACAGACATGGGTCCTATCACTAATGAAGAGGTAAACAAGAGGGGAGATCTTGAGACCAAATGTGACACGGTTTGCAACTAACCATATTGCACTTGATAGCCTTCTTAAGAGAAGCAAGCCTGTGTCAAATGTTTATCAGTGCCAAGTAGCAAAAAAACAGATTTGCGAGGGTCGACATTGAGGGGAGCCATATGAAGAGCTTGGTGATGAGGTAGACATTCTAGCAATGGGCCGATAAGATATTGAAGGCTATCAAGCCATTATATGAAGTGCTTCGAGCTATGGACAATGAAAGGTACCCCAAGATTGGCCTCTTATATTATATGATGGAGATGCCAAATAATCATATCAAAGAGGTAGATTCAAAGCATACCTAGGAGTACATCAATATCATTGAGCAGAGATGGCACTACCAGATGGATAGGAAGTCGTATCTAGTAGCTAAATAAGAATATTGAATTAACTATTCCCGTACTTGTAAATATTTTTACTAAAACAATTGCGAACTCTATTAGTAACTTATTATCCGAACCCAAGATTTTAATGCACTATACCTAGAATTGATATAGATGAGAAACTTCTAGCCACCCTACACCATGCAATCAACAAGATAAAGATTGATCCAGAATTCATGGCCACCATGTGTCCACTAGAGGTAAGTTAACTTAAGAAGCATACAAAGTTAACTCATATCTTCAATCATTATATTATAACACATCTCTTTTTCGTAGATAAAAATATTTAGGGAGGCAATGACAATTTTAAAGTCTCAACAGCTATCATAAGTAAAAAAACTATGAATCCAGATATATTAGATATCAATAACTATTACCTGACATTTAATAAGTACTAACATGATATTATCTTATATGTAATTTTCCTCAATGCTTTTGTAGCTGAATGGCAGATTTATTTTGGTCTGACAATGAGACGTCTTAAGCAGCTAGCCATCCGGATCCTCTCCCAGAAAGCCTCCTCGAGTGGCTACAAGTGCAACTGGTGCACCTTCGCCCTCAACCACAAGTAGCAAAAAAATTATTTCACATAAAGGCTTCTCAATGACCTCGTATATATCCACTACAATTTGAGGTTGAGATTGAAGTGCAATCAGGATAAAATAGAGCTGAAATACCAAGATCCCATCCACAATGCTTTCGTTCAAGATGAGCATGATCAAGGTAGTCAAAGACGAAAGACGCCCTTAAGGCGCTTGGGGGGGTCTAGCGCCTTGAGGCGAGATGCGCTAGAAAAGCGCTCGCTCAAGTGAAGGCGCTAAAATTGAGAAAAAAAGCAAAAATATGATATATAAATAAATAACAACTAGAGATAACTATTGTAACATAAATTACCATATAATTAATAATTTAAGCATAAACATATATAAAACAGTAAAATACTCAACTAGTTCAAGATAAAGTATATGAAAACAAGCCATATGCAGCTCTAAATTCATGAATGAAACAAACAACATAACAAGCCCTAAAATTCATCAGCGGAGTTTCATCAATAAAATAAAAACATAAACAATCCTAAAGTGGAATCATATAAATAAAACAAAAAGATAAACAGCCCTAAAGCCTAAAGTTCATCAATGGAATCATCAGATTCAGTTCTACTTTCATAGTTGTCATTACTTTCATCTTCTCCTCCTTCATTGGATTTATATCCTTCAACATTTTCTTCTGTCTCATCTGAATCAGCCTCTATCTCTTCAATATTGGAGCTGAATTTGACTCTATTTTTGACTTTGCTCTTGAGTTAGTTTTTGGAATTGGCTTCTAGTTTTTTTCCTTGCTTCTCCAACATCTGCTGCCCTTGCTATAGCCCCCATGTCAATTCTTCATCCTCATCGCCAAAGACTGTATCATCTTCAGTCATTAAAAAAATCATAAAGTTCACTGAGGTGCCAAAGGCAAGCACCTCACCTCACTGAGAAAAGCCCTAAAAAGTGCCAAAGGCGTGCGCCTAAGTGAAGAGGCATCGTCTGAAACATCGAGGGATGATAACTCCTTTTGGCGTCTTGCCTGAGCACATGAGGCACGCCTTTTGACGCCTTTGACATCACTGAGCATGATTACATGATCGAATGGCTGATGAGCTAGTAGCAAGACCTGAAGCTCGATAAGCCAGAATCGCTTCCATGAACGGCCAGTTTCATAGTCAGTGAGGCTAGGATGGATGCAAAGCAATCAGTAGATCGCATCATTCCATGCACGTGTCTAGCTGATTAGCCACAACCACAAGAGTCAGTAGGGAGCCAATCATGACTCCATGTTCGAAACATCCTTTCAGAGATATGAACGAGTTGCTTAGACAAAGCCTCCGCACTATCCGATTGACTTTGTTAGGAGGGCAATATCCATCCTCCCAACATATAGCCAAGTATAGAGGGGCACGGAGGGAAAGCAAACAGCTGCTCAATACAACTAGAAAGAAAAATGAGAGGCAGTTGCAACTCCGATGGAGAGAGTGGAGAAGTCAGTTCACTCAGACCTAAAGACCATGGAGAACAATGATGATAGTTCTGATGATCAAGGATCTAGTGGCTAGGGAGAGAATGGATATGAGACAACTGTAAGATAGTCTTCGACTCACCCAGCAGATCCTAGTTTATGCCTGCCACGCAAGATGGAAACCACGATTAAAGCCCATGAGGATACAATTGCATACAGAAGATGGGCTCCTCGAGATCATTTCAGATATGATGCAGCTGTAGATGACCTTGCACGTGAAGTAGAATCCACAAACATTTCGAGTTTCGAGTTGTATGCTGAATCCTATTACTCGCCTAAGGCTTGCCAACTCGGAACAGGATCCCATGCCGATCGATCGATAGTACGAGTCGGTACGCCCCATAGTGGACTGCATCGGCCCAAATCGATACAGAACAAGAATCGAGGAAGAGTGTGGGGAGGAAGGAAAACGATGTGGACGGAGATGCCGACAGTGACCACCGAAGGGGTTGCAGAGGCCTCTGGGGCTCCACGATCTACGAGAGTGAAGGAAGGGGGCAGAGAGGCTGTCAGATGGCGATCGTGACCGTCGGACGATCGAAATCGACCCCATGGATGCGGTGGGTTCGAAGCACAAACGATCTGCACCTATTCATTGTGTTTTTTAATGCGATGCACAGTGAAGTCGCCGCTGTTCGAAACCCATCGCCAGCTTCACTATGCATCCCATTAAAAAAATACGATGAACAGGGGCTGGTTGCCCTATTCAAATGCACGACAGCCATCCAACAGCCCTCCAATAGCCTCCCCGCTGCCTCCCTCCATTCTTTTCTCCCCTCTCTTTCTCTCTCTAATCTCCTCTCACGGAGGACCGCGGAGCCCCGAAGGCCTCGACGGCCTCAACGAACCACCATCGGCCTTTCCTCTCCTTCCCTCCCCTCCTCTCTCCTCTCTTTTATTCTCCCTTGCTCTAATTTCACTAGTATTCCAAATCGAATGCCCAAACCACACCAGTTGGCTGTCAATAACATGCAGCATGCCTTGAACCATTCAATTCGAAGCGGTTCGGCATTCCATGACTAGCAACCACATGCAGCCTATGATCCATACAGATATGGATTTGATGCATCTGAAACATCTTCTAATATCTACTATCCTATACAGTCTGGAGCATCTTATGGATAGGATTTTGCTGCCGATATATTCGGATGGATCCCTCCACAACCGTTTTATCAAACAGAACATCTTCCAGAGCCAGAGCTTCAGTAAGAGATCTAAAATCAATTATAACTCAAGACGTGTACCTTATAAAGAGGTGGGCTATGTGCCTCCTGATTATGCTAACAATCTCGACATCTTCAACAAACATCGACACTCCAAATTTCAAATGTCAGTATGTATATTGTACCTTAGAAACACCTAATTGATTGAATCATTGTATGTTTTGTATTTCACTAATTGATTTTAGATGTTGTATGTTGATTGTTACATTAAAAACTTCAACTCAAGATCAAGAAGCATCATTTAAGATGTAGCGAATAATAAAACATCAAATTACGGTTTAACCAAAAAAAATCAAAAGTCATCAAAAATATCAAATTAGAGTTAAAATCATTCAAAACACAAAAAAATGATTATTTTATTAAATGTTCAAGAAGTTGAGAGAGAAAAAAAAAGGCATGCCAGTTCAGAATCAGCACGCCACACCATACCCTATGTTTTGGTAAGGTACTGAACAGGTAGCTGACAAGTATATGACATGATATCAGTTCAGCATAACTTGATTTGAATTGTTGTAAGTCCACCAAAATCCTATAAGTCCAACTATGGCCAAATTGGCCTTAAGACAAACTACTGCAATCAAAAAAAGGCTTTACAGGCATATTTATGATGGATTTAAGTCCCAACAAGGGCCATGGTTGAGGCATAATTAATATTGCTTAAATAGTAAACCAATACAATTACAGTTCAAATTTACAGGCAAACAAACATGATTTTATTTACAGTTCTAATTTACAGGCAAACAAAACCTGATTTTATTTTGCTGCAATTGCAAACCTAATGGACCAAACACTAGAAATGTAGTTGCAAATTTAGCAACTACAACCACATCTAACCCCAACTACATGCATTTCCAAACTACAAGTATCCAGAACACTACCTTAGTGGAACTCTGTTTGAGATAAATGGTTGTACTGTAACTACATAAAAAATGTAGATTTTAAATTGCAATCTCATATATTACATGCTAGTCTAATATATGCTGTAGGTACCTATACTAAGAAGTACATATAAAGATATCACCTCGCACTCACTCCAAAATTCACACATCCAAGATAAAGGTAGCTCAGCATGGCATCAGTGTCACTTGTCATGGGCCTTCTTCACCAAATTCAAAGCCTCTCAGTGTATGCACCATCCATCCATTCAGGAGCACCATTGTTGGATTAAAACATATTAGATTCTCTCAATTCTCAAATAGGTATCCAAAGTTTAATGCATACCTACAAGTGTATTTTGATATTCAAAAACCCTTCATGGTAAACATGAAAGGATATCAATATCCAAACAAGGTATTAGATTTTGGTTTATCGGCTTATGAGAGACTAGGCATATTCTCAAAGGTCCATACATGCTTATATGATCAAACAATGGAAGACGAAGAAAAACTAAGGAATAGAATCTTTGTTTGGATAGGGAAACAATCATTTGGTGGTTAATTTGTTTCTAACAGACACTTTACATCCTAGATTTAGACTTGTCACTTATCAATGTTTTTTTTTTTTTTTTTGAGAGAGAGAAATGGAAGGCCAACATACACTGTGATTACCTAGGTCCCCATAGAACATGAATTCAAAAGGCACAGCCAAAGGATGGTACCATCAATATAGTACCGTTCCCATGCTAAATTGGCAACACTTAAGCCAGGATGCCAAAACCAACCATACCGATACAAGGTTGTACCAGTCTACGGTGATGGCACCATCCTGACCAAACCAAGTTACTGCTAACAATTTTTCTCTTTCTTTTTGGTATTTTTAGTTTCGATATGTACCATCGACATAGTTATTGTACTAATACCAATGCTATACTGCTTGAATGGAAAAATGGTACAGGTTTTGATACTAGTATTTAAAACCTTATTTCAAAAAGCACCACCCAGGATTCAAATCTAGAACCACTTGTTGCTAAGTGAAGGGGTATGACCATAACAGCAAGCCCTAGTTCACCCATCAAGGATTATTAGTCATCTCCTTCCCAATATTTATCATGTCATGTAATTATTCCCATCTTATTGTGACAAGCTTTTCCACATTGTAGACCATATCAAGCCATCTACTACAATGTTGATGCTTTCATTACTTTAGGTAGTAAGATAAACGATACAACTCTTGCAAGTTTGTTTTTGTGTATTAACATCTTCCAGCACAGGTTTTAAGCAACCTTGCCAACCACTCCTAGAAGCATCTTAAAATTCAACATGAGGGGCCATATTAGTGGTTTAGGTCAATTTCCCTGACAATGTTGACACCCTATAATTCTTTGTTAACCTTTTGATTTATGTACTTGTTTCTTCAATTCTCAAATTGCAGCACTGCATCGATCAATCATAATCTTGATGACCATCTGTTTTGCTTCTCATGTAATTATATTCCATTAATCTCACTGCAAGTGAGGAACATGGTAGGAAGCATGGCTAGCTTTGCTCACCCATATGTCAAGATTTTTCCATATTCCACTATTTATTTGACCAGAAAAATGCTGCCTTACTTTTCCTGGAGCATTTCAATCATTCTTCTGCAGGAAAAATGAAAGTACAATTGCGACTACAATGTCATAGCAAATCAGGAATCATGGTTAACTCAGAAAATCTTAAATTCTTGGTTTTGGCCCTTCTAAGGCTACCTTGGGAAGTGCCCATCCATACCATGCTGTATCAATCAAGCATGGAGTGCTGAAATGTTACCGGCAAGGTACAGGGTTTCAGGACATCCTAAAATCCATGCTATGCTTCCAGCACTTATCACTTTGCATCAACTATTTCTGATACAGTTTGAAGATAAAGAAACAAATACAAGCTGATGCATAGCAGAACAAGCTCCAAATTTTCTAAATTTAGTATGTGCCAGAACATCCTAAACAGCCCAATCTCAATCCAACATGGTGCAGAGATTTTTCTGTCAATTATATGCTCTTTATTTGGAGGACTCAACAGCCTAATATATGGAAATGTGAAGTATCAAGATAAAATTACAATCTAATTGACTAAGTTATAAATAAAGTTAGCCCATATTATATCAGCTTCTGACAGCACTACAATTGTATCAAATTATCGATATATGAGCAATCCATGGAACAGGTAATTCGAGCACATCAATTGCAATGAGACATGAAGAATTATTGTGCCTTTAGCATCTAAAATGATTTATGACAAATGATTTGAAACTATGCACATTTTAAACAACAATCAGCCAAAATATTAAGGATAATATCTGACTGTGTTAATTGGTTTAAAACCATGTAAAGACTCTAATGCAAAGTAGCTAAAAACTTTATCACGACAAAATTGAATAAAGTAGCATGTCAGCAATAAATCTCATCATAGACCTTACATCTTTTCACGCTGGTGTTTTGCATGTTAGCATGGTAGGATAAAATAAGCATACCGATGTTTAACTTTTAAGTGTTAGTACCAGGCCCTATACTGGTCCAATATCTGGTATGGCATGGCATGCCCTGGTACACTATAATACGAACTTGTAACAACATATCTGGCATTGTTGGAGCCAACACAGCAAAGAGTACCATATGTTGATAAGAGAAGATACCAAGGCTCATACCAATACCACTACCCTACCAAGTTGGTATGCTACACCTCATACCACCCAGTCTGATTTGACACATAAACGGTGACACATACCATGCTGGTCAAAAGCAAAAACTAATCCTTGCCTAGTATACTATGTGCCCTTATTTATATTTGACCCACCTACGACTAACAAAAAAAAAAAAAAAAACTTCTTTAATTCACAATCATTTGAACTCCCATTCAAAACCAGATTAAGCCGGGTCCTCTTACAAGTTACAAGAGTTTAGTAAGGATCTGTCACTTGGCTAGAGTTCAAAATATTGAGTAAATGTGGAATCTCCAACTTTTAGAATGTAAGATGTTTTAATATAAAGACAAGAATGACATTGACAATTAGTAGCACAGGGATGACATGGAACAAGAAGACTGCAGCTTTATGAAAACATTGTTAGGGAAGCAGGCATGATTCAAGGAAGTAGGTTCAATGTTTTATACTACTACATACACATTGCAAATTACAGATATCTAAGCTGAATTTGAAAACCATTATAACTTGCCAACTTGAAACTCATGTCAGAGTCTTAACTTTATGTTGCAATTCCATTGCTTTTAAAGATCTCTATGAAGAAATGTACGAACAGTTACACCAACAAGATTTACTGATGTATTGCATCATCTAGCAAGTTATCATAGTCAAGCATGAATTCTCTTTAAACAAGGTATAAATATACTATCTAATTATTTCATAAAATGATAAAAGAATTATATAATAAATCTAATGGAGAAAACAGCACCACACAGATGCCTCCAATGCTACCATCCCCCATGATAGAGGCATGACACCATAGAGGCACCAGTGTCTCCAAGAAAATACTAGTAGCAGTTTTGATAGTTGTACACACCTTCCAAGCGATGGAAACATTTTTCCACTGGGGACAAGGAATCGGTCTCTTGCAATCACATACGACTCCAACATCCTTTCATTGACTAACAAAGTGCCTAAAAGATTTTTGATAATATATTAATCTATTATTTACATTATTCAGAAAATTATTCCAAAGCAATTTCTGTCAACATCTAAATCACCAGCAGTACATCACCCAAACACAGCCACATACAATTTTAACAAGATTGCAGGCGGGAACAATATAGAAACCAAGAAAGTCAAGAAGGAAAAATGGCCAAAAGACCTTACGAATTTAGGTTACAGTCTCCAATTTCAGTTAACCAGAAACATCACAAATGGCTATATTTAACTCAGAAAGAAAAGAAAATATTCGCATTGGAATCAACCTGGTTCTCACAAGGAAAATGTTTCATCTCACCCAAAACCTCCCTGAAACAGCTACAACTTAAGGTTTTTATAAACAACCCACATTCTCAGGTTTGCAACTCTGGATAGGTTCTTGTGGAAATGTGTTAGAACTCCTCTCACAACTAGACATGTTTTCTAGATTCCATTCTTGCAAAATAATATGGTCAAGAACATAATCTAGGAAAATGACTAGTTATGATATATGATAATATTCACTGTCCGCAAGGGGCATTTCATTTGAGGTCCAAGCGAGCCAATGAGAACTTCTACAAAGATTAAATACACATAATACCAACTTAAGTGAAAAATCAAAGTATTTAAATGTGGTGACATGGAAGCATGTAGATGAGGAACAAGGTGATAACTGATAAGAGTAATCATCCTGAAAAAAGTGTTATATCAGCAAAGAAAGGACCTTGGCTATGGTGATTGCCAATATTTACATACTCAAATGCCAGCTATTGCCAATTAGTCTAGCAAGTCTTGTGGGAGAGTTGTTGCCATCCACACTCTTCTGACAATTTATTCAAATACTATTTCAAAGAGCGAAGGATCACTCTACTGCATGAGCAGGGATGCAATTGATAACATGGACTTCCCTTCATACAAAATAGTCTCTATATTAAGGCACGCACCCTCTCTTGCCCAAAGTTCTTATGTATGAACTCAACACTAATAATAGAGGCTCAATGTTGGTTTGAATGCTTCAGAAAAGATAGATATTTCTCATTTGATGAATCCCAAGATAGATATTTCTCATTTGATGAATCACATTGTGGTTCATAAATCCACCCATCAAAGTGAAATGCAAATGCAATACATATTATACTGGGGAAAGTTAGTTGTCATTTATTTAAGAGACTACACTCATGTTGCTTTGTATTAAAATATCAATGCAGATGTATTTAGTCAAAGCACGATGGAACTTTATGTCATTTTATGATGGTTGATACATTATATTCCACTAAAGCTAAGGACGTGCAATGCACATGCAAAAACCTCGACAGCAAGAGAGTCCCATAGTCCGATCAATAATATGACAAACATAATTTTTTTAATTTTTGGCTATACTTTTACTAGTTTTTGATGTGGTATTTAAGAAAAATGAAAGGAAAACAAATCTGCTTAGGAGAAAAACCTTCAAGTTGAGCACCCATACATTTTTTTATCCCCTCACAGCTTGCATGTTGTTTTATTAAATTTAAAAGAAATACAGAGAATGAATAATTTCTTCTCCTTTTTGGTGCAGACCAGCATGCACATAATTTTTTTCAGATGTGGAGTTTATTGTGGTTTCATCCATAATTACTTTTTTGCTAAATGAGTTTAAATCTATAAAAATGAATAAAAGGGTTTTAAATCTATAAAAATTCTAATGAAAGAAGGAAAGTTGTGTAGAATTCTAGAACTTGTGGAAGAGACAAAGAATATTTTTTTTAAAAATATTTGCAAGGGTGGTGGAGCTTGAGGTGCCCTGCATATGGGGAAGAGAGAGTTTAGTATCATATTTTTTTCTTTAATCAAAATTGGGATGCATGTATGTTGCCTCAAATCTCACTGCTTTTTTAAGGTGGGCCTGCTTCAGTCCTCGAGGCTAGTCACGTAAGGCTCAAGGCTTTCCCATTATATATAGTAGAAGACAGAAGAACAGTTCCATTCAAGCAATCCACACTAGATGGAACAAAGTTGCTAAAGCTCAGGAGCAGGTATCACTAAATTGTGGCAACAAACCTCACGCTCACCAGCCAGTCCATCTACAAATTTGAACTGCGAGCAAAGCAAATGATCCTTCCATAAAAAAATTATGTTCTCCTGCTAATTCCCACCTTTTTGTGTCTCTAGCATCTATTGTCCAAAGTAACAAGTCTTATCCATTGGTAACATTTAGATTTAACTATATTGACTGAAGCATGGTGAATTTGCTTTCTCCCATATAATAATCTGTTTTATATGTGAATCAGATTATACATTACGCTACAAAACTGACAAGGCAACACATGCCGTATACTGAAGGCTCAATTAAATAGCTAAACAAAGGCGATGTATGAGAAGCATGTGTTGGCACTAACCATTGCATTTCCCAAAATTTTTAGGGAAAGGCCTAAGAAGGGTTATATGCAAAGTGATATCAGACACTAATTAGGTGACAAACACCCAGTTATTTCACAATTATCTTCCTTGCATCAGTGAACTTGTATTTATATAGAAGAAGAGAATAAATGAGATCCAAAATATGAAAAAGATAAACAATACATAACTTAAAACTAAGGTCAATCTCAGTAGAATTTTGGCAGCAAGTCTCCAAAGCGAGTGTGAAACCTCGGGGTGACTTTAGCTGTCAATGCTGTTACAATATATTTCATTAATATGAAACTCATCTGGGTTCTAATCTAAGAGTCTCAAATCCCCACAGTATCAAACCAACAAAATATGTGCAGCACTAGTCAAGCTCAACTTATGCCCCAGAATAAAAGCAACATGACCTTTGAGATGAACTATGTCTCTGAAACAAATGCACCACTTAGAGCCAAAAGATGAAGCAGCAAAAGCCTCAATGGATAAACAAGAAACAGCAGAAGGAATGATTAAGAAGAACTGCTTAATGGATGGTCAAATCAATGGTTGATTTCCTCAAATCAGTTCAAGGAAAACTCATTGGGAAGTTGACATAGTGGTGGTACAAGCTGAAGAGGCAAGCATATTCAGAATCAATGAAACTGTTAACAGACCCTAAAACATAGTTGCACAAAGGATGGTAATAGCATGGGGCATAATTGTTTGAAATTTCCCTAGAAAACTGAATATTATAATGAATACTTCACAAAAGGTTCATTAGCCTTGTCAAAGTATCACAGTAACTTGGTACCTAATGCTAAGGACCAACCGATGGCGCAAGCTTCTCAAAAGAGAGACATCAAGCTTATCAATAAGCTTTTCCCTTGGTGCAACAGTAAAGTTGATCCACTGTGACTTGGGTGTCACAGGTTCGGAACACATAAACAGCCTCTCTGCACAGGAGGTAAGGTTGCAAACATTTGACCCTCCCTAAATCTCGCAGTGGAAGGAGATGCTGGGACACCCTATTTTATCCATAAGCTTATCCCAAACCAGATGAGTTCAATGGATTCTTTCAGTGCTTAATCCACTTTTAGATCTTGTTACTTGGGTTTATTTGCTCACCACAATCTGTTGATGGATCAGGCTTACCTGCTCTATTGATTGGCATTGTGCTCTCAAGTCCAAGTCAGGTAGTAGGCTTGTTCTTGAACCATCCAACAATTGGCGAAACTAGCTAGTACTATTTTTGTGGAAACTGGTCTGCATACTCCTAAATCCTATTCTGCTTCTAATACCCTATTTGATTGAGTGGCTGCTCACTTGACACGATCAGTTTCAATGGACTGTTAGTTTGATGAGACTTTTTGAGTCTCAATTCCTAGCAAGATCCCTGGATCTCACCTATCCTGTTTCATGGTTGCCTATTCCTTTTGTCTTTTTTCTGCAATGTGAATTCTTATGGCGTTGGAACATTGAGTTGTTGAAACTTCACTTTGCTAATGAACTTGTGTCGCAACTTCTGTGCCTCAGCCAAGATGGGGTGATGCTGAGAAAATTTATTCTGGTGATGGATACAAAAATTGCTAAGGATTATAGGAGGATTTGAGGTAGGTCTGATTTCTTGCCTAACAACATCAATTGGATTTGGAAGGTGAAGGCTCAAATGCGAGTCCATTGTTTCTACAGAAATTAAATTGAGGGCAGTTGTCAAGTTTTGAGGTTCTTTCATATCATGGATTGAGAAATGGAACTTGTCCCAAGCATGGTTGAAAATCTAAAACTATCGAGCATGTTTATTTTGGTGTTTAGAGCAGGTTGGCATAGGGCCTTTGAGCATTTTGGATAGGAATTCAACCAAACAATTGGGCATCAGCCCTCAGAGATGAGTATTCTAACTGCTAAAGTTGGAATCTTCAAATGAATAACACATCATTCTGTTATCATTAATGTGATTTGGTACCTTCGGATAGAGCACAGCCTATAGGTTTTCAAGGCCAACATCATTATCCAGACTGGTGATTTAGCCATTCATTTATGTTGGCGCAAGAGCTAGTCATTAAGGTCGGATTGATCAATCAAATATCAGTTCACATATATGGCAAATGCAGACATCTAGGATCCCCTATTTCTACTTCCTCTCAAACACTCCGTGTGCATTCAAAAGCCCCACAAATGGGTCAGCTAAAGCCAAATTTTCATGTATCTGTCTGCAATGGAGGTTCTAGAAGAGAAATTATAATGAGAAACTTCATTGGGAAAGTTCTCATAGAATGGCCCAATTCTTGCTAAATATAGTGCAGCTGTACTGACTTGACATGCTGTGGAGGAAATATAGATGAAGGTGACTCTAGCACTATC
>KE504678.1:1731891-1775936 GCA_000441515.1 Elaeis oleifera | reverse complement strand
GGCCGCAACAGAGGTCCTCCAAGTTCCACCTAGCTTTCAGATCTTTGATCATGAAATCCAAAGTTAAGCCACGATCGAGAGGCTTACCAATTAAAGCAGCCTTCCATTTTAAGTAGATAGGGCCCATCTCTTCAAAGGAAAAGGTAACTATCTGAGAGAATCACTATTGAAGAGTGGTGAGTTCATCAGTAGAGAGCTTAGAAACCTCCCATCGAAATCTTCAAGTACCCTATACCACTTGAGCCCATGAACAATCGACAGCAAATGGAGGAGCAGACGGGCAACTAGAGCCTGGTACGGAGCTAGCAGGAGGCCGACTAGGTGAGGAAGAGAGGGAGCCTGTAGAAGCCAAAACTGATGAAGAAGAGGCACCACTCGAATCTTGAGCAGAATCTTTCCCTTATGTAGAGCTTTAGGAAAGCCATCGATTGATCATCAGAAGGCCTCGAAAGGCCCTTATCTGTAGGATCGAGGTCCATAGGGGAGAACCCCCAGCAAAAGAAGATAAAAATAGAGGATAATAATAAGATTAACAGGAAAGAGATAGATAAATCCTAACCCTAAGAAGGAAACCCCAAAGAGATTGGAGCTTCTCACACTAGTTTTCTCTCTCTAGAAAAGGCTAGAAAGGATCCGGATACATTTTATTTCATTTAAAACTTAATGGCTTATCAAGAGGTAAAATCTTTACTTGCACACCCTTCTCCTTTCATGCTAGTTTACTGCCATATAAAGTTTTCGATTAAATGTGTTACAATATTATTATGCTTTGTATTTATTTTACATATATCTAGCCATTTACATGTGGCAACATTAGTAAAGTTAAATTTCTCCATATTAAGGTTGAATTAGAGAGGTCCAACCTTCTAACCGCCTCATCTTATATAACACTAAGTCATCGTTATCTTGTAATACATAAAAGACCATGATTGAGAGATTATATAGCTCTTCATTCAACTTGTATAAGATCCAATCTCACATTATTGTGTAGGCTATACACATATCACACTTAGCTCATCTATTAAAAACTTCATATTTTTAAGCAATCATGTGCATCTTATATCACACTGTAATATCATGACATGTGAGGTATGCCTGGTTATCCATGTTTTTTGATGACCAACACTTCCCACCCTGTATACTATCAATATATTGTGCATGCATTTGTTAGAGCATGCAGCTGTTAACCAAGAGATAGAAGGTTATAATCCTTACTCTAAAATTTATTATTTATAATATATATAAGACAGTCCTTTTGACCCCTACTCCTTTTGGGTCCATTTATAAGTTTGTCGTTGTGTGAAAATAAAAAAAATATAATTAAAAATCTGACGACTAATGATTGCTAGGATTGTCATCTCTATGACATCACAGTATCACTTATAAGAATGCATGGTTTATGCAAACAACTATTCATTGACATTGCGTTAGAGGATAATTTCAAAATTATGATCGATTGGATGTTGGAGATAACCTCAATCTATGGCAACATACATCCTGTACTAGTTGATACGAGGAAACTAATTTCTACATTATAATCATTCAAAGTAGTTCATGTATAACAAGGAGGCCAATAGTGTAACAGGTTGGTAGGCTTATTTGTTACTAACCTTACTAAGCATAATAGCCACAGATCAGGTATGGATCAAGTAGGCTATTATCTATATCTGTCTCATATTCATCTCGGGGTGGAGCAAGGTGAATAGATGGATAAAATCACATAAAGCTATAAAATCAAAATTTTTTTTGCATATGAATCTAATAAATAAAAATATAAAAATAAATCAAAATACTTCAAATAATATTAAACAAATAAGAATTGAAGACAAGGAACATAACAAACTAAAATTTTAATAATAATAGAAATATAACTAACAAAATATTATTCTTTAAGAAATCAGATATTTATTAAACTAAGAGAAGCAATCAATTAAAAAAATGAACTACGCATCATGGTATGTAACTTTTTACATATTTAATTTTCTTATGAGTGGAGCAACTAAAATAAAATATGGAGAGGGGATTTGTGAAGAGTTACCTATTTGAGATGGCTTTTACTATTATGCATATCTACACCAGATCTATTGTGCATCAAATAAAATATGGCCCATTAGAATTGGGTTAGAACAAATATCTAATAGGACGAAGTAAATTACCATCCCGCATATAGTTATTTGAGGTCAACCACATTGAATCTTTTACTCTTGTTGGGGCATTTGGTATGGGGTGATCTACCCAAGATCAAGAGTGATGTGACTGGAGGTGATGAAATCACCATGTTTGATTGCATCATCGTGATTCTATGTGGCGTAATTTCAAATCACCCCCACTCCTCAAATCACCATCCAACATGGTGATGCAAAATCTGCTCTTGAGGATGGGTATCCAACATCACTCCATCATGATGATATTATATTAAAATACATTAACTAAAATATTTTCATAATCGAAAGACTTTCTGGAAGAAGGAAGCTATCTTTTTTTGTTGTGATATTTTTTTATGCAACTACACTATTCTTTACGTGCACTGGGGTGGGTAGTTGGGGTGTCATCTTCATGAAAAAAATCTAAATCTTTCTTTTCTCGACGTGATGATTTGAAAAAAAAATCTATTAGATATTTTCTAAATTTCTTTTGCTCCAAAACTCAATCCCAACTCTCAAAATTTTATTGAGAAAATGACTCAAAGTGATGATTTTATTCTTCAACTCAATCATGGTAATCTAAGACTTTTATCTTCTTTCGTCTCTTCTCTATCATTTTTTTCCATCTAAGATATGT
The DNA here is from genome assembly GCA_000441515.1 of Elaeis oleifera. Lineage (NCBI taxonomy): Eukaryota > Viridiplantae > Streptophyta > Magnoliopsida > Arecales > Arecaceae > Elaeis > Elaeis oleifera. The sequence continues at coordinate 1,773,155 of KE504678.1, read as the reverse complement.
TAGGGGTATTTTTGGTATTATATGGTCGGTGATCTTGGATTGTTGTAGCATACCAAACAGATTACTTGTATATATCCGTGAATCTTTAATAATTGCACTATGGCCAATCAAACATAGTGATCTTAAATCTGTAGGGATTTGATCACCTTAAGATTTAGATCACCAGTGATTTTAGATTACCATAGTGATCCCAATTGGATCACCAAATGCTCTCTACATAATATATTATTTTTTGATCTTGTTGGATGCACTTATGGCAAGTCCTCCCCTCCTCCCCACCCCAAACAAAATAAAATTAAAAAAGAGAGCTCATTCATAATTTAAAAGAATAAAGATCGATAATTTTTTTCATTTTTTAATAAGAAAGTCTCTTTACAACCTCATCTTTCTTTTTTGGGTAAGTCGAAGAATTCATATACAATGAGTATGAATACAATCCTGAAAGTCAAAAAAAAGGATGTCCTAAAACGACATCGACAAAAGAGATACATCATCCAACTGCCTCCTCTAGAATGATCTACTACAAAATTTGTGACCCAATCGGTAGTGGAATTCGTCTCCCAATAGATATGTCTAAGATATATGGAGGCGCACTCCGCTAACAAGCTCCAAATATCTCGAAACAACAGATTAGAGATAGTCCCCCTGCCCCCCTGGTCCCTAGATCCAACTCACCATCATTGCCAAATCTCCCTCCACTACCAGCCAATCAACTCTGAGCACCAAGCACGTGAAGGAGATGCCCTCCCAAGCGGCTCAAGGCCTCCATGTTGGGAATAAAATCCTAATAATAGACCCTACCAGTAGAAAAATTAGAATCCGAGCCTCTAATCAGGAAATCCACACTATCTCTATCACTAGTCACACTACCATTAAAGTTGACCTTGAGAAAGGTCGGAGATGGAGGCCCCTAGGTAATATAAATCCTATGGGATGCTGCAAGAGCAAAAAGATGTTCTAGGTGTCCTAACTCTTTAGAATCAACCCTGACTGCAATGTGTCCACAACCTTGGCCGCCTAAGATAAAGTCCTCTCAAGTACAATCGTAGCCGACTGCCATCTCATCTTAAAAGACCTATGTTCTGAGCCAGTCGATGTGGTGAGCAATATAGACAACTCTGATGCTAGCAAATCTCGTATCCTAAAACTTAAGGATGTAAATTGGGTGGGTTTCTACTCCACCCCACCCGCATCCCAACTACCCACCCATCACCTCACCCATCACCTACAATGGGTGATTTTATTCCCCATCACCAGCCCTACCATAAAATCCATAAGCCCATCACCCACCCACCCGCACCTCGCACCCCTATCCCATCCCGTCCCATTTGTTAACACATTCAATTATTCAAATTTGAACATAAACATAAATTTTATAAGTTCAACACCAAATTGTGTCCAACACAAGTTCTAATACAGAATTATATCAAATTATGCAACACAAATATAAAAACATACAACATAATTATCTAACACAAATTTTCAAAATGAATGGATATATAAGAAAGAAACATCATTCCATCCATTGCATCACATGCCAACTGCTCCAAATAAGTAAAATCTTTCTTCAAATCTTGCTCACATGTGCTACTTCTAAAACATAAATCAATAAAAAAATTGAACTTAGTAAAACCACTTTTAAAATAATAATTATAATTTTTAGATAGTACATAAATTGTATTATACCTCTTCTTCTTTGCTTTCGAAATCACTTAATACTGTTCCATCATCATGATGAGTAATCTCCAATTTAGCAAATCTTTATTGTATCCATCAAAATCACCTAAAAGCTAGTTCGAGTCTATTTTCTTTTGTTTTCTAAAATAATTTTTATCTAATGAATAATTATCGCTGATATATTTGAAAAAATAAAAAATTGATCTAAAAAAATAGAGAAATAGAGACAAAAATCAATAATTAATGCCAACTAATAGTGCTATATCAAAAAAAAATCACAAAATTAATTTGTTATAGTTTTGGGTTACTTACTTTTGGTGGAAGGAGAGAAGAGGATCAATCTCATTGTCGGTGGTAAGCTGGTAGCAAGGTTGCAAGAGAGTATGTGTCATTGGTATTTGTTGTTTGTCATTTATGAGAAGAAAAAGGACAGGATGGCTGAATGGAGAGGAGAAGTGAAAGTGTGGTTGACAGCTAAGAGAGGCCAAAACAAATTAATCTTAGTCAAAACTATGTCTTATATATATAAGGGTATTTTAGTATTTTCTATATATGTGGGTGGGTGGGGCAGGGCAGGTTTGGCGTAAACCCGCACCCACCCTATACTTACAGCGAGTTATTAGATTTTTTACCTGCCCCGCCCTATGATCTATTTAGCTCATCCATTTACCCACCCCACATGCAGGTGGAGCAGGTTGCATTTGCGGGTTGGTGGACCGATTGTCATCCCTACTCAAACTCTCTATTCCGATATAGAAATTTCAAAAATGTCTGACCAGATCAATCCTTAGAAATTGATGCACGATGGAGGTTCATCAGCTGTCACACTCAAGCCGTCATCCAGCAAGAAACAGGACATGCTCTAATGTCTCCTCATCTGACCTGCATGGCGGACATATGAGGAGATATCTATCCCATGAGCTCTCAGTAGAACTCTAGTCAGAAGCTAATTCTAAGCGACCTTTTAGATAAACAAACAGACCCACGGGTGAACTCCAAGCCTCCAAATCTAAGCACCATCTAACCTCCTAACCGGCTCCCTTCTATAGAGATTATAAAGATTCTTGACCACCACCTTGGATGTAGATGACACTATGAGAATTAAGGACTTTAGCAGTGGTCAAAATTATTGATAAAAGCAAAAATATCGTAAGTAGGACTATATATATAATGATTAAGAGCTTTATATCAATATGCAAAAAAGAAGAAAGAAAAGCGTAATTAGCCTATAAGTAAATAATACATAAGAGTAATAAAATTAAATAAAAGACAAGTAAGAAACTATAATACATACAAAATAGAAGGCCATGCAATTATTGAACCAATAGCATCACCAATATCTTGCTACAGTCTATCAGTCCAGATCAATGCCTCACTCTATATCCTTATAAATTAATATAAATCTTTCAAAATTTGGTCCCTAAAATAGTATTACCCAGCATCTTAGATGGATTTTACTTATAAGTGTTCCACATGCCATCTCAGTTTTGCGTAAGATGACTTCATTTCTTTCCTACAAATAGAGTTTTTAATTATTAATATAACATAAATATAAAGCAAATAAATATGAAATATATGAAAAAGTAATAGGAAATGATCAATTTACTTTGATGGTGCAAGTTGTTGGGACCTTTCTCTTTTATCTTGACTTCTCTTTAATTAAGTAAAGAATATGATTCATAGCAAGAATTAGATTCATCAAATGTTAGCCTAAGTAAAACAAAAGTGCTACAAGAGCAAGCAATAAAATAATATATAACAATACAATCCATCAGGTGCAAACATTATAGTTTGTAAGATATGAGATGATACTTTAAGAAGTTCATACATGTATATGTTAATATAAATATGTTATACTGAAATCTACTATGAAAAGGACATGATAGTCAGCCAATTTTCAAAAATAATTGAAAATTAATCATTATAAACTACCATGAGAAGGGAGTAACGTAAATAGGGATGTTCCATGATAGCCATTATAAACAATATAAATATGAAAAGGACATGATAGTCAGCTAATAATCTAAAATAGTTAAAAATTAATCATTATGAACCACCATGAGAAGAAAATAACACAAACAAGGATGTTCCATCAAGATGCTAATTTTGTAATAAGAGACAATTTATTATGATGAATTAACTTCAGAGAGATAAATGAGCTTCGGCCACATTAGTCACCTATAATTTTATTAAAGGAAAGAAAAGTTTGTAAACAAAGAAGGAAGACAGTAGGTAAGAATTTATATCTGAAATAATGAAGGAAGAAGATTTAAAAAGATAGAACCCATCTGAGTATGGTACATGGCAACAAAAAGATCCAATTCACAAAATAGAAATCCTGATGCAGATAAAGTCATATGACATAATGAACAAAACTTGTGTGTCCACAAAATAGTAGAACCTTTGTGGTCACAAAGGTATCACACTCTACAATAAGGCCTAGATGTCAATCTCAACATAAGAACATGGATCAGAGATACCAAACTTCTTCAAGACCTAGAAAGATACATCCGAAACATCAAAAGACTAAAAAGATACCATATATCACAAATTTTTCCAAAGAAATAAAATTAAAATAAAATGCATTCTGTCTACGGTGACAACACCAACGTAGAAGTATGACCCATGAATCACCAATCAGAGGAGCATAAATATTTTATCAAACCAGAATGTTATATTAATGGAACCAAAATATTAACAATCAGGATATGTATTACTAAAGCAGCTGATGAGCATTTATTACCAACGCAAAAGGCTCATGGCCATCTCAGCATACAACATCAATTCAATCAAGCTAGTTAAATCATGCTAAACACTGATAGGTACCATGGTACTATATGTAAGGGCATATTTTCTAAAATTTTTTGCCACTTTCAATAATTTTGAAAATAGAATCTGATCTAGCATCATGCTTTGTTTATACCTTCTAAGTAGAGAATTTTATTTAGCCCGTAAAATAAGGTGGAAACAACTACTTTTCTAATGTTAGAATACCATTAATCTTATGATTAAAGAATAGAAAGTGGTTAGAAACAAAAGAAAATGGAAGCAATAGATGAATGAATCCACTATGGAATAGAAATCAATTTTCTCTATTACATTTTTTAATCAACAAACATAGCACCTTGTCACATCTCAGAAAATATGTCATTATTCAAGACAGGTTTTGAAAAAATTGGCCATACCATGGTATGATAATCCCTATACCAAGACATACAAAGGCATATCAAGGGTGAAGTGTATTATGGTATTCAAAACATTAGATACACCATGAGTTAATACAGGGTATGCCACAGTATATAGTATGCACCGTACCAAGTCACGAAGGCATTTGATTATGGGAGAATGGATGGCTTGATGGTGTTACATTGAATGATAATTTTTTTTAAGATAAATTACAGAAATATCCACTCAACTTTAGTTCATTTTCACTTATACCCCCTCGACTATAAAATGTGTCAAACTAATTTTTAATTTTAAATATTCCAATATAGTCCTACCATTTACTTACTAACTAATGGTGTTAGTTTTCTATTTCAACAGATGAAAATACTCTTTGCTTATATTGGATGGATCACCTAAAAGGAAGATATGGAGGTGGAGGGAGTTATCATGGAGGTGGAGGGTGAGATTGTGGAGGTTGGCGTGGAAGGGAAGGACAGCATCAAAAGTCTTATAGGCGGGATTAGAGGAGGAGGAGAAGGGGTTAGGAGGAAGAGGATGGGGAAAGAGAGAGAGCACTCATGGGTGCACTTAGAGGAAGAGGGAGATGATGAGGAGAAGTAGATGAGGAGAAAAAAGAGGAGCTACCAGCAAGGAAGGATGGAAGTGGAGGAGATGGGGAAGGCGAGGTGAGTGGGCTTGGACAAGGAGGAGAAGTGGGAGAAGAGGAAGGGAGGAAAGGGAAGATGGGGAAGAAGGATTCACCGGCGATATGGATAGAGATGGAGGGAGCCATCATGGAGGGAGGAGGCTCACAAGTGGGCTTGAAGGAAGAGAAGGAGGAGGAAAAAGATATAGAGAAGAAGTAGATGAGGAGAAGAAAGGGAGGAGGAGGGGTCATGGGTGAACTTGGAGGAGGAGAATGAGGAAAAAATGGATGAGAAGAAAAAGAGGAGAGAAAGGAGAGATCGTTGGTGAGGAAGGGATGGAGGTGGTAGGAGCCGTTGTGGAAGAGAGACATAGACAGGCTTGGAGGAGGAGGGAAGAAGTAGGAGAGGAGAAAGGGGAGGAGGGGGAAAGGGCTTTGAGGAGGACGATGAGGAGAAGAAGGGGATGAGAAGAAGAGGAGGATTGGGAAGGAGAGATGAGAGACATCGATATTGAAGGTGGAGAAGGAGAGCAATCAGATAGGAAGGAGGAAAGAGATGGGAATAAGGGTAGTTGATTATTTATAAATAATGGTATCATCTATGAATGGAGATAAACAGTAAGACTATATTGAAACATCTTAAAAATTTGAAAAACTAGTTAGATACATTTTAAAGTCGAGAGGATGTAAGTAAAATTGAACTAAAGTCGAAGGGGTATTCTCGTAATTTTTTTTTTTTTATAGCTAAGCAGTGAAAAAATAAGATTTTTCATGGCCACTTTATAAGAGTAAAAGATGGATGATAAAATATATATATCATCTGTTGAGTTAAAATGATATAACTTGATGATGATGAGCCAATGAGATATATCGATGAGCACTTAAGATCACTTCATGCATCATTTACCTATACAAGATTTTTTAAATAATCATTATCTTAATGTATTTAGATTTTAATAATTTTTATATTTAAATCCATTCATACATGCCTATGTAGTATGATTAGAAAGGCATGTGCTCCATTATATTGGGGCTATTGATAATATTGGCTTTGCAAGCTCTTTAAAATTTATTTCATAGAAGATAACTCAATTTGTACTTGGGTATATTTGTCCTTCAAGTCGATATTCTTTTGAGTTACAATAGTCAACTTTTCTTCCACTTCTCAAAGATTTTATCCATCTTGTGTAGCATTTCTTATGTACTTAGAATGAGATATTTTATCCCAAAGATCACTAGGTGCTACACCCTTTTCTATCATGTGAACTCGTCCATGTCTCTCACATCCTATTGCTTCTAAGTATACATCATCAAAAACAATCCCATGCTCAGTTGTATCAAGTGTATCTCTAACAGCCCAAGTGAACAATAACAATAATGATAAGATTAACAAACATTATCTCTATTGCCTCATTATTCATTGGCCTTTGATCTTTATGCTGATATGCCATTATAAAAAGTTCAACTCTTGTAGGATGTAAGCCATCGGACCTTTTTTGAGCCTACAAACATAGTTATTATAGCAATAAAGTTAATAAATAGGTATGTCAAATAGTATATATAAGAAATCTATGGATTAATAACCAGTGATTTGAAGTATCTCTTCATGACTGATTGTAGCAAAGCTTTTGACTCCAGCAGTATGAGTAATCTTTTGCAAAGTATGATTGTTTATATTGGTCTCATTATGTTTCTTTTATCAATAATAAAATTTTAGAAGTTGATTATATAAAAAATTTATTAAAAATATATGCGATACTTTATAATTATCTTTGCTTCATCGAAGAAAGAAACTGCAAATATGTATGCCATTGATCTGAAAAAATCCTTTGATCTATGCAAACAACATTTCTCTTCTCCTCATCGATCTCATGTACATCAAAGAAATATCACTTTAGTTCATTTTCTAATCTTTCCACTTTGTAGAAATAGAAAATATACTCCAATCTTTGGCTATTGGATCAATTTGGACCTTACTCTACAACACATATAATAAGAAAATAAATTTAATTGGAACCATAACTTAGAAGTTGAAGAATTATATGTGTGACTCATTAAGTGACATACTTGCACTATCTTTCACATCTTCTCCTTCATGTTGAATGGCACTGCCGTCCAATCAGTGTATGTAATAGGAGCTAAATTGCCTCTTCGAGCAATTTTGCCTAAGAAGGTAATGATGAATACTTAATTTAAGTCACTAGAGAAACTAAATATTATAATAATTGATGTTATTTATTGAAATTTGACGTTCTCTAGTCTATTTTGCAGGTTATTGGGAGTTTGGATTCATATGACTTAAATTAGATTTAAATTGGATCAGACTTAAGTGAACCAGGCAATCAGCTCCTATTTCAGTATGAACACGACTTAAAGATCAACGAAGGAGAATCAATATGAAGATCCAAGGGTCCTTATTCACGCTCTCACCTCTTTTTCATAAAATCCTAGCCTCCCACTCTATAAATAGAACCCCAAGGCCTCCATCTTCTTCAATCAAGCCAACCCTAAGTTCTCTTCAAGCTTCTCTCTTTCTCTCTCCTTCTTCTTCTTCTCCATAAGTCTAGTGGAGGTACTAACCCTAGCACGACATCATATTTCTCCACAGATCTCTTTTCCAAATCTCATTAAATCTAGGAGAGGTCCTAATCCTAGTGTCGCTATCCTTCTTTTCTACATATCCGCTTCCATCAATCTTTCTTCTTTGAAGTTCCTAAATCAAGCCTTCCAGTCATCCTGCCGCTGTCTGTACCGAGGAAGATGAAGGATTCAAAGAGACACATCCACCATCGGACGCAGCAAAAAGATCAAATTGATTTAGTTATCTTGTATCATAATTTTATTTTTTCTTTATCTACGCTTCTTTATTTAATTAATGAAAATAATTTTTTATAATTTCATGTTCTTCTTAGTTCTTACAATCTATTTTTTTTTATATTTTCGAAATAATCAACTAAGATCCCTACAAATACGATCCCGACTCATCGTATCTACATAATTGTGAGTAAGATTAATTTTAGTGTGCTACGACATGCATCAAATTTTGACACCATTGTCGGAGATCTCGATGTGATTGTTTTAAAAAATAAAAAAATTATAAAAAATAAAAAAATATTTTACTCTTTTCTAGATTTTTATTTCTTACTTTAGATTGCTTGACTACCTTATATACTTTACTACTTTATATTTCTAGTTAATTATTTTCTTCTCTTATACTCTTGCTTTCCATACTTTATTTTGCTGATTAGTAATTTGCTTTTTATTATTAGTTAATTTATTTTAATTACTTAATTACATTCTATTTATTTTTTTGAAAATTTCTATCTTATATTGCTTTTCGTATATGATAGATTTACTATTTTATATCTAGATTTCTTTATTTGCATGTATAAAAAATTTTCGACTTTCTATAGCCTGATGATCTACTGCTTTCTATAAGTTAGAATAATTTATTGCTTTATATAATTAATGATTTTCTACTTTCTAAGTAGATTAGATTCTTTACTTTTATTTAAATTACGTAGTTATCTTTTATTTTTAACTGTGAGATTACTTTATTTGCATAGTGAGTAGTTACCTTATTTATTATTGTCCATTATTCCTAGTGATTTACTACTTTCCATAGCTTAAATAATTTATTATCTTAAAATAGATTTAATTTATTATTTTATTTGTAGCCTACCTATTATCTTTTAATCTTAGCATTATTTCTTTCTATTTAATTAGATTTACTAGATCTTCTCATACCTAATTAACCTAATTTAAACTTACCTCTTATTCCTTCTTACTTAAAGATAACATAATATAAAAAGAATACAAAAACACCACATAACACTTAACTAATATAAATAAATCAATTAAATCTTAAAAGTTACTTAATATGTTTGGACACTTTTTCTTTTGCATTGCATATTTTCATAAAAAATCTTAAGGGCAAAACCCTAATTAACATAAGATGGAGATTTCATCACCCTTTCTTGGCCCATAAACCACCATCTTGCAATTGTATTGACCTAAACCTTTAATTTAAAATCGATTAGACGTCGACCCCTAAGGATCCTCGAGCTCAGTAGGACAAAGAACCCTAAAAGTTAGATCGAATTTAGGTTAGTCAGTTTAACTGGTGTCTAAGAAAGTGGTTCAGAGATTACGTCCCAAAAGAAGATGGTTCATTAATTGATTCCATTTGCTTACCTGGCCAACGTAGTTGGTGTCTAAAAAAAGCAACGGAGGACCCCACCAACCTTACACTTATCTGACCAGTTGAGCGGCTAGTCTGCTACTTGGAGTGCTTGAAGGTGACCTTGACAGTTAGGAGCCGTCTAGATCTCGGATAACCCATAGATAGGATTGATTGAACCACTTGATTGTTAACTAAAATATCAAATCTAATTAATTCTTCTCTATTTTCTTAGCATTAGAACTCCTTAGGTTCTCTTCTTTAGAACTCTTTTTCTCCTCTTTTTCTTCTCTTCTCTTTCAAAAAGAAAAAAAATTAATTGAATTAAAACTCAGTGAGATCTTTTGGGTGCATGCTAGGATGCCGATCATTACAACCTGATTTACACCCATTAGACCTAGAGCTAGAAAGAATGATTCGAATAAATCAAATCAAAATCATTGATCCAAAACAAGAGACTGACCCACCACGATAATTGATGGAGTATTTTACTCCCTCATCTTACACCTACTCGCCATGTATCCAGCCTCTTCCCATGGAGGCGGCATAATACGAAATCAAGTCTAACATTATTCAAATGCTACCATCATTCTATGGACTGATGAATGAGGATCCGTATAAACACTTAGACGAATTTTTTGAGATATGCTCCACAGTAAAAATTCAAAACTTCTCCAATGATGCCCTCAGGTTGAAACTGTTCCCTTTTCACTTAAAGACAAAGTCAAGCATTGGTTAAACTCCCTAGATTCCATAATCATTTCAACTTGGGACCATCTTCAGAGAGAATTCCTCAAGAAATACTTCTCAATTGAAAAAACAAATCAAATTAGAAAAGCCATCACTAGTTTTTTCCAATTAGATGGTGAACTTTTTCATGAGACATAGGAAAGGTTAAGAGACCTTATTTATAAATACCCCACCACGCTGTCCCCAAATGGCAACTTGTTCAGTGTTTCTACGATGGTCTATCGAAGAAACACCGACAAATGATCGATGCAAAGTGTGGTGGGACATTCATGCTAAAGAGTGAGGATGAGGCTTGGCAGCTTTTGAAACACTTAGTGAGAACTCCCTGCATCATATCTCTGCCATCTCTAGAGAACAACCCATGTCTCAATAGAAAAGAGGTGGAATCTATCAGATTGGAAACATTATGGATATCCACAGTAAGGTAGATGAGTTGTTCCAAAAATTAGACCGTCTTCTGAATACTGGACACTCTTCGACTCTACCTAACCCAGTCCAAGATGTTTGTGCATTGTGTGCAAGTCCGACCCATTTTATTAGTGAATGCCCAACCGAACCTCAATTTTTTGAGTTTGTGCACGAGCAGATCCAGCAAGCTCAAACCCAACAAGCTCGTAGACCAGAAAATAATCCATATTTGAACACTTATAATCCCGATTGGAGAAATCATCCAAATTTTTTTGGAGACCACAGCCAGTGGTTGGCCTTGCTGTACCTAGACCTAACTATCAGGACCCGATATATAGGCATAGACCATACCACCAGTTTCAAAATGCTCCTCAATCGTCTACCACTAGTCACAGCTCAACTTTTGACGAGAAGGTTCTAAAAGCGTTAGAACGATTAGAAATCAACACTCAAACTCTTAACTCCCACACGCAATACATTACTAAGCTAGAGACCCAAATAGGTCAACTAGCAACTGCAGTCAGTAGGAGAGGAGGAAAATTATCTAGCCAATCTGAGAGCAATCCGAGAGGGCAATTCATGGTTGAGAGCTCCAATACTCCAGATACCTTTTCTGAACATGCCAAATCAATCATGACTCTCAAAAGTGGGAAGGTCATTGAACATATGAGTAAAACCAATAAGACCGATCCAAGACCTCTGACCAAGCCTGAATCACCCGAGAACAAGGAGGACCCAAAAATAGAGAATGGACCAACTACATCGGAATCACCTTACTTGCCTAAAGCTCCATTTTCGAGTGCCCTAAAAGCCCCTACTCTTGCGGATAAGAAGGGAGGAAGACTCGATGAGATGTTAGAATTATTTAAGCAAGTCCAAATTAATCTCTCCCTTCTAGACGCAATCAAATAGGTCCCAGCTTACACAAAACTTTTGAAGGAATTGCGCACTCAGAAACGTAAATCCCGATCACCACTCCCGAAGAAAGTATGCCTCAGTGAACAAGCTAGCTCTGTATTCCAGCATGCTATCCCTCCAAAGCTTAAAGATCCAGGTACCCTTACTATTTCTTGTATTATAGGAGACTTTCACATCAAACAAGCTCTCCTGGACCTAGGGGCCAGTGTGAACATTTTACCTAGCTAGGTTTATGAACTTTTTGGATTTGAAGAACTGAAACCCATGTCAGTCACTTTATAGTTAGCTAATAGATCAATTAAGACACCACATGAGATGATCGACGATGTTTTGGTCAAAGTAGAGGAGTTCTATTTTTCTGTTAATTTTCTAGTCCTTGACATGGAACTGAGTGGCAATCCAAGGCAAATTTTTATTATCTTAGGCAGACCCTTCCTAGCTACGGCAAATGCGTGCATCAATTGTAGGATAGGAGTCATGGATGTATCATTTGGGAATAAGAAACTGAGACTGAATGTGTTCAGTGCATCCCAGGGACCATCAACTGATAGTTGCTTCGAGATAGATACATTCGAGGATATCATAGAGGAAGCAACATCAACGATTTTTGCACATGATTCCTGAGACACCCACTTGATGCACTTTGGAGTAGATGACTGTGATATAGAGAGAGGTAGTGAAGAAGTAAATATTCTAGTTGATATATCAAATGCTGAAACTACTCCCCCTTGGACAATCAAGTACGAGCCATTGCCCGCATTAGCCAATACACCCACAGTTCCGTCATTAGAATCACCACCTATACTAGAATTAAAGTCACTTCCAGCCGCACTCAAGTATGTATTCCTAGGACCTAATGACACCCTCCCAGTGATCATTGCATCAGACTTGACCCTGGATCAGAAAGCACAATTAGTTGGTGTTCTGAAGGAAACAAAGAGGCTATCGGCTGGTTCATTGTTGATCTAAAAGGAATTGATCTCTCCATCTGTATGCACCACATTCATTGCGAGGCAGATACCAAACCCCATCGAGACATGCAGAGAAGACTGAACCCAAATATGTGGGAAGTAGTGAAGAAAGAGATGGTAAAATGGTTAGATGCTGGAATCATCTATCTCATATCCGACAGTAAATGGGTCAGCCCTACCCAAGTAGTACCTAAAAAATCAGATATTACTGTGGTCTAGAATGAAGAAGGTGAATTATTCTCCACTCGCACACCATCTAGCTGGCGAGTATGCATTGACTATAGAAAACTAAATGCTGTTACTTAGAAAGATAATTTTTCATTACCCTTCGTCGATCAAATCTTAGAATGGCTAGCGGGTTAATATTTTTCTATTTTCTAAATGGTTATTCAGGGTACAATCAGATACCTGTATTTTTGGATGATCAAGAGAAAACCACCTTCACTTGCCCCTATGGTACTTTCACTTTTCGGCGTATGCCATTCGGGCTCTGTAATGCACCTGCTACATTTCAACGGTGCATTTTGATCATTTTTTCAGATATGGTGGATAAATATCTCAAAGTTTTTATGGATGATTTCTCTGTGTTTGGAATCACCTTTAAGGATTGTCTTCATAACCTCTCCAAAGTCTTAAGCGCTGTACGGAAATAAATCTGATTTTAAGTTGGGAAAAGAGCCATTTCATGGTTCGAAAAGGAATCGTATTGGGACATATTATTTCTGAAAGAGGGATTGACGTAGACAAAGCCAAAATCGAGGTCATTTCAAACTACCACCCTCCACTTCGATTCAACAAATACGATCCTTCCTAGATCACGCTGGATTTTACAGACGCTTCATTAAAGATTTTAGTAAAATATCGAGATCCTTGTGCAATCTGCTAGCCAAAGACATGTCATTTATCTTTAATGAAGAATGTCTACAAGCTTTCCACACACTACGAGCAGTCTTGACAACAGCACCCATAATAAAATTTCCTGATTGGTCTTTTCCATTTGAAATCATGTGTGACGCTTTCGATTTCGCAATAGGAGCCGTCTTAGGTTAAAGAATTAATAAAGAGCCACATGTGATCTATTACGCTAGCAAAACTCTATCCGATGCCCAATTGAACTACACCACGACAGAAAAGAGCTACTAGTAGTGATATTTGCCTTTGCTAAATATCGTTCATATCTGTTAGAGTCTAAGATTCTAGTATATTCTGATCACGCGGTTCTGAAATATCTACTCTTAAAGAAAGATACTAAACTACTATTGATCAGATAGATCTTTTGTTTCACGAATTTGATCTAGAAATTTGAGATAAGAAGGGTTTCAAAAATATGATCGCTGATCACATTTCTAGAATTTTAATTGATCATACGATGAGTACAGATGAAGTTAAGAAGAAATTTCCTGACGAATAACTTTTTGTAACTACCTTTGATGAAATCCTATGATTTGCCCATATCGTTAACTATTTAGCAACAGGACAAGTTCCTCTCCATTGGATAAAACAAGAGAAGGATCGATTCTTCTCACAGGTCAAACATTATTATTGGGAGGAACCCGAATTGTTCAAACATTACCCTGACCAAGTGATTCGACGCTGTGTCCCTAAGAGTGAGTATCAAAGTATACTTACCTTTTGTCACTCTCGTGCATGCGGAGGATATTTCAGTGGGAAGAGAACGACCGTGAAAGTGTTACAAAGTGGGTTTTACAGGCCGATATTGTTTAAAGATGCACATAAATTTTGCCTTAAGTGCTTGCACTGTCAGTAGACGGAGAACATTTCTAAAAAAAACATGATGCCCCTATCTCTCATTTTAGTCGTGGAAGTTTTTGATGTTTGAAAATTAATTTTATGGATCCTTTCCTCCATCCTATGGATATGATACATTTTGGTTGCGGTAGATTACGTATCTAAATAGGTTGAGGCTATGGCAACCAGGACGAATGATTACAAGGTGGTAATCAAATTCATCCAACAGAACATCTTATGTCGATTCGGTTGCCCAAGGGCTATGATTAGTGACGGAGGTGCACACTTCACGAATAGGTACTTTGAAAGTTTAATGAAGAAATATAGAATCACTCACAAAGTTGCCACACCATATCACCCCCAAACTAGTGGCCAAGTGAAAGTCTCTAACAGGGAGATCAAACGAAATCTTGAGAAGACGGTTAGGCCTGATCGAAAAGATTGGTCTGGATGATTAGACGATGCATTATGGGCCTACCGTACTGCATACAGGATTTCGATAGGAATGTCTCCTTACTGGATCATTTTTGAAAAAGCCTGCCATCTGTCAGTAGGGCTCGAACACCGCACATTTTGGACTGTAAAGTAATTCAATTTCGACATGAAAAATATGAGTAGTAATAGGAGACTACAATTGAACGAATTAGAAGAGCTACGCAATAAAGCATACGAGAGTTTATGAATTTATAAGGCTCGAACTAGGGCTTATCATAATAAATATATTTCACGAAAAACGTTCGAACCTAATCAAAAAGTGTGGCTTTATAATTCAAGGTTGCGACTATTTTCTGAAAAACTCCATTCACATTAGGATGGACTATATATCATTACTCAAGTATTCCCTCATGGAGCAATTGAAATCAAAGATCCTAAACAGGGAAACACCTTCAAAGGAAATGGTCAACGATTGAAACAATATATGGATGAAATCAGAAATGGCGAGCAAGTTGACTCAATTGAATTGCAGGATCCAGTCTATAATTGAATTTTGGTTTGGTCTAACTGAAAATCTTAAACTTAGTGCTTGTTGGGAGGCAATCCAATATTTATTTTTCAGTTATCCAGTTTCTTTTATTTTGTAAAAATTTTTGAGAAAGACAATTAGCCAAGTTAGGGGGAGCACCACGATCAATGGAGTCAAGAACACACCACACCCAGCAATGAAGGACCTCTCAATCAAGATTGCATATATCAAACTCAGGTGGTGTCCTTCTTTGTTATATTCTATTTTAACTTTATTATTATTCTCTTCTTCCATTGGAGACAATGAAAATTAAGTTGGGGGAGAGAATAATTAATTTAATTAAATCTTTGAGTATGATCAGAAATAATTAGTTTTGTGTATCTAAATTTTATCTCGATTTGAAGTTAACTAGCACCCTAATCAATGAGTGATTAACGGTCGAGATAATTTTAGAGATATTGAGGAAGAAATTATTAAGGATACTCAATTAATGAGAGAATTTAGATCAGACTAAATTTTGGAGTGATTCTAGAACTCTCTTTCCACCATCTCAATGAAGAATCTGCTTTATGGGGGTATGGATGGAAAGATCGAGGTATGCAAATTTTTTTATTATAAAAAAAGATAAAATAAAAAAAAAATTTAACATTTCTCACTAAGTAACCGAACTCCTTCGTCTAAGTAAGCATTGTTGTTCACGTCAAAAGGTGAGAATGTGAAAAAATCCTTTGTATAATCAGTTTTAACTCATAGCCTTTTGACTCGAGTCAGTAAGTTTGAGGAATGTTTTACACCTAATGTCCTAAAGTCAATTGGTTTGGGAGTCATTGGCCTAAAGCTCGCTATAAGAATCAATTAAAAAGCTGAAGAGGTTAGGACATTGCACTAACTGTATATGTAAATATTTCTACAAAGAAAAAAAAAGAAAAGAGAAAGAATAAGGGGACTAAATTATAAGAAGATAATAAATCCTGCTCACATCAAGTTAGATGACTTAAAGAGTAGAGTGAAAAGTTGGTGAAAGAAGATCTTTAAAATTCTATGGCTAATACTCAACCATTAATTCGGTCGAATTGATAATCCAATGAAGTACCTCATTAATAGTCTAACCGGATATCCACTACAGTTAGGAATGTCTAGGATACTTTTGATTCAAAGATAATTTGGTGCACAATGCTAATGTATCTATTTTACTCGAGGACGAGTAAAAGTTCAAATTGAGGGTGTGATAAATACTTAATTTAAGTCACTAGAGGTACTAAATATTATAATAATTAATATTATTTATTAAATTTGATGCTCTCTAGTCTATTTTGCAGATAATTGGGAGTTTGTGTTCATATGACTCAAATTAGACTCAAATTGGATCAGACTTGAGTGAACCAGGCAACCAGCTCCTATTTTAGTGTGAACACAACTTAAAGATCAATGGAGGAGAATCAATATGAAGATCCAAGGGTCCTTATTTATGCTTCCATCTCTCTTTTCATAAAATCCTAGCCTCCCCACTCTATAAATAGAACCCCAAGGCCTCCATCTTCTTCAATCAAACCAACCCCAAGTTCTCTTCAAGCTTCTCTCTCTCTCTCCCTTTTCTTCTTCTCCATAAGTCTAGGGGAGATACTAACCCTAGCACGATACCATATTCCTCCACAGATCTTTTTTTCACATCCTATCAAATCTAGGAGAGGTCCTAATCCTAGTGCCGCTACTCTTTCTCTTCTACATATCTGCTTCCATCAATCTTTTTTCTTGGAGTTCCTAGATCAAACCTTCCAGCCATCTTACCGCTATCTGTACGAAGGAAGATGAAGGATTCAAGGAGACACATCCACCATCAAACGCAGCAAGAAGATCAACTTGGTTTAGTTATCTTGTATCGTAATTTATTTTTTTCTTTATATACGCTTCTTTATTTGATTAATGAAAAGTAATTTTATTATAATTTTCATACTTCTTTCTTAGTTTCTTACAATTTATTATTTTTTTTTTGTATTTTCGAAACAATCAACTAAGATCCCTACGGATATGATCCCGACTCATCCTATCTATATAGTAGTGAGTAGGATTAATTTTGGTGTGCTATGACACGCATCAGGTAACATATTTTACTGTATATTTTCTATAGATTGGCCTGATTCATTTACATCAACAATCATCTATTCATTGGACTTCCATAAATCAACACATTTTATAGGCCTCTGTCCCTTCTTCTTATTAACCATACCTTATATTCAATATCACATATGTACGTTCATACAATAATTGGGTTATGTAAAGTCTATATAAAGGATACTAGCATTTATAATATTGAACTATCAATTTAAACAGAATATAATTTATACCAAGATTTATACCATTGGGTTGTTGTGTGGGCAAACAATCAACAGCTTGAGAAGATTGCTCAATGTGTGTTGGTTGGGGCAGCTGAGTGCATGTAGGCAATATTTGTTGTGCGTGGCTACTAGCTGATATATTAGGCTGCTGAAGTGGAAAATTGTTGGGCTCTTCTGAAACTCCATGTTGCTGCTGGTTGATATTACTACTCATAGCTTGTACTAGTATTCTAGCTAAACGTTTGCATGGCATGGCGAATATCTCTACCTATCTTATAACAAGATGATATAGCAGATGACATGTGTAAAAGCAAAAAAAACTTAATATTAAATCTATAAATAATTCAATATTACAATTAGAAGTTAACAATACTATACAAAATTGAAATTCTATATAACAATCAGAAGCTAACAGTAATGTATAACTAAAATTCTATATTACAATAAGAAGCCAACAAGGATGTATAAATTGAATTTACTCAATCAATCAATACAAGAAAGATAAACTGAATAGAAATGGTTAATTGTAAGAAACCAAATACAAGTTCTAATTTTTACTTCACTTTCTCAAACATTTATGACTCAGATATCCAATAATACTCACTGCCATCTAGCAAGTGACTATCATCTTATCTCACAAATGTATCGATAGTAGTTCTTTCAATTATTGTTCCATCACCATCTGCTCTAGCTGATGATACTTCATCAACAGCAGCAGTTAAGTCATCATCCAATAGATCACTATTGTGTGGTTCACTTTCAACATATGTATCAATGTTATGAGTAGATGATTCTACAGTCATCTCAAATAAATCTCGTCGTTTGGTTTTGACAACCATATGCACTCTTTGTCCGTTGGATAATTAACATTGAATACTTATTCTACTTGAGATGCTAGGATAAAAGATTCGTCTGATAAGTTTTGTCCAATATAAATTAGCCGCTTAAAGTTGACAAGCATAAACCCTATTTTCATTTTTATTTCCCTACCTAGAGCTATACCATCCATCTAGTCATACTTGAATGGTATAAATTTAAAATACCCATAGTAATCTAGTTCAATTATATCATTCAAGAAACTATAATATCTTCCACAATCAGATTTCTGTCCCTCGCACTTACAAAGTGTGATGTTTTGCAGTAACAACCACCCCACTATTTTGAGTTTTTTTTACTTTGGTCATGTTCTTTGGTATGAAATCTAAACCCGTTGATTATAAAATCTAAAAATCTTTGTGCCACCTCATTTGGATCTTGGGCTACCCATTTAACTTTTCTGGTATATGCTTATTGCTTCTCTCGAGCAATTTTTCAACCTATTCAATCATGAGAAATATATAAAAAAATAGTTATAATTCTAGATGTTATCCATATAAAAATTTTGATTCATCCCTAAATATGCAAACCTACACCTACATAGATTTTGAACCAGTTATGGAACAAATTGTTGTGTACATGCTCTATATAATTTTATCGTGCATGAGGATTCAACATCTTAATGGTGGTAATATGTTTTTATAATTAAAACATCCTCATATATGATTTCAAGGATGACTTTTAAAATTTAAGAAATTAAAATTATATTTATCTAAAATGTTACTCTACCCTTATTGTTTGATCAAGTATGCATAGTTCAACCTTCCCTAAGGCACAACCAGCTTTAGAAAAGAATAATGATTCTTCTGGTCATTGACAAGTAGTACGATTATCATAGTTTCTTCTTGGATTATTAAATTGTATCTCTGTATCATGCAAATATCTTGAGCAAAATATTGCACATTCATCCACTATATAACCTTCTGCTATTAAACCTTTTGGATGACTTTTACTACGCATATAAGATTTAAGTTTATACAAGTACCTATAACATGCATATTTAGATAATTTAGATACACATAAATCAAAAAAGAATTAGTAAAGATAAAATAAATTATTTAATAAATAATATCAAATATTTTAATGGAGTATATCCAGCAATATAATACTGGTCCAGCAATCTTGACCTCTCTTGCTAGATGTATAGGTAAATACTGTTGGAAAATATGTCCTAAAGTCCATCGTTTGGATGATTGTACTCATTCTGTAATATGTATATAAATTATTAATCAATGAATAAAATTATTTTGGCATCATTCATCATAAAGTTATACCTTCCTTGCTAGAACTCTTATATTGTGATGAAGTTTTTAGAACTATGAAGCAATCGATAAAGTAGGATTTATTATATAGTTCTTAAATATGTTCGCGATCAAATGATACATCATTAAAGGACGATGATGTTTATTGAGTGAAGGTCGTTGTGTGCCACATGGATTGGTTGTCCTCTTAATCAAGGAGTGTGGAGACACTGGTTTGGCACACAAGGAAGATGAAAGAGTACATTGTCACTGAATAAGTGACTCACCTGCTGAGCGCTCTGTTGTCAAGAGCAACTCACGAAGTGTATAGGCATAAGTATCCCTTAGACCTGAGCTCACCATAGTGACTTACAAGTAACTCACTGTATTTTGATGCTGGACTATCTGCTTTTCTAATGTAGTGACGGAAGGCTACTAGGTACAGTCAAGTACTTGCAAAGTCTGTGTGTAGATCAAGATGGAATTGATCCCTTCGGATTATAGAAGATGATGCATCACTATATTTAATTTAGTAAAATTTTGGTCAGGATAATCTATATAATAGATTTGAAAGATTGGAATACAATGTGGATGATCCTTCAAGGTTGACAGTTTAACCCTAGACCGTTCTAGAGCATTCAGAATCAAAAGGATGAATTATGTGGTAACCATATGCATCGATTTTTAAATATTGTCTTACGATAATTCGATCTATCTGGACGTCGAGAATCATTGCTAGATGGTAACTTCAATTAGTACAGAAAACGATTCCTGTGCTACTGGCTTAATATTTGAACCTATGGAGTCACGTATAAAATCAAACGACGTAGGAAAGAATTGACCTAAGTTTATAAGTTTAATTTGAAAGTATGTGACTTGATTGAACAAATAGATTAACTTGATTGAAATTAAGTTATGGATCATATGGGATTAAACAGTTGATTATGTCTAGCTAGCACCAGACATGAGGTTCTGGTTCAATTCTGAGGATGAACGAGATTTTATTTTGATCTAAGGAGTCTAATAAGAGATTTGATTTAAGTACTAATTAATTTAAATTAGATTTGATTTAATTATACTTAACTGGATTCATAAATTCAAGTTAGATATGGTTCAAATTTTAATAATTTGGGATTGACAGCCTGTTCGAAATTATTTTGAATCAGGTTCGAATTAGATTCGAATATACCCATATTTGGATTAGATCCTTAGAGTCTACTTTTATTGGGACTCTCTCTCCTCATGGACGATCAAGGGTTGATTGGGTGCTGGTTGTTGCCGCCCCACCCTTGGGTGTAGGCATGGGCGCATGTGGGCACCTAGTTAGGCGCCAATTCTTTCTCTTTTAGGACTCATTCTTTGATAAGATATGGATTAATTCAAAACCTGTTTGAATTAGAAATTCTAGTCTTATGGATCATAAAAAATCATCTTCAAATAGAAAATATCTATAACTATCATGACATAACAATTGGATTATGTGCTAAGGAGAGAAAGAGAGAGAGAGGAGGCATGAAAGAAGAGGAGGCGTCACCCTTCCTCTTGGCATGTCATCCCTTTGTGCGTCCCATCTTCTCCTTGGCATGGAGCATCTTTGGGCATCCCCTCTTATTGGTGTAAGGCATCATACTAGAGGCTCTCTCCCCTCCTTTGGTGCCTTGCGAAGGTGCTTCAATCCGAGGCTTCATTCTGCTTTTCTGCGAAGTTTGACGTATGCATGAAGTAGAGGATTTGTGGATTCAGACCTATACGAGGCTTTGAATTCAGAATCTTTGAAATTTGATCTCTATTTTACTGCATATCAGGTAAAGATCTAATCTTTATTAAGTAATTTATAGAAAATTATTAGATACACCCTGACTATCCATTATGTTTTTGATAGAAACAGGTTTTCTTTCCCTTCAACTGGTATCAGCTCTAGGCTTTGATACATAGATGCATAATTAATTTTTTAAATTTATTTATATATTATATGTTATTAAAATTTTATGTTAGATATTAAATCTAATTTAGATCTATTTAAATAAAATTTATGATCTGATTTTGCTTGGATTACAAGAACCTAATCAATAGTTGGTTAAGGTTGTTATAAATTTATTATAACAGAATTTTTTTATTGTTAAATTTTGTTGAATAATAATCTATTTAAATTATTTAATTAATTTAATAAATTTAATATTATTATTTCAGTTATAAAGTTAGACTTATTTTAAATCTGAATTGAATCCGTTTTGACAGATTTTCATATCTGATTTCTAACAAAATTCTCCACAATGTCAAAATAGATCTAACCAGAAAATTAATCTTTGTGTTCATATGTGTATCTAATTAATTTTTATAAAATTTTAGATCTGAATTTGATGTTTATAATTAGTATAAGATATGTTTTAGATTTGATATGATGTATATGATGTATCAAATATGATTAGATTAGATGAAGAACATAATTGATGAGATCAAAATCATGTTCGTGATGTAAAATATTTTGTCAAATTACATGTTGATGTGATTCCATATGAAATAAGATTTCACATCTTAGTAACCCAGTACTCAGATTGATGAAATCACTAGAGCATCCGATCATAAGAGAAAGAAGAGATTCATCTTTCTCTCTTACCCATTCGACGGGTTCTCTTATGACGTGTAGGAGTGTCATTGTGATCCGATTTCATGAAGAAGAAGAGCAAACAGATTTTTATAAATTATTTTGATCATAAATAATTTATATTAGATGAAAAGTGATTTATGATTCATCACAATAAAATAGATTCAGATATAAATTATTTAAATTAAAAGTATGTTACATTAGATGTAATCGGTAGTGATCTAAAAGTAGTTATGATATATGTGATATATGTATGAAGTTTAGATCATACTTATGCTTGTTTAACTGTTAAACATATATATATATATAATTATTTCATGATATGAACCATATGGTATGCTTCACTTGAAATTCTAGTAGAATAGTTTTACAAATTGAAACACATGTTTCACACACTTATTTTGGAATTAAGTCTAAATAATTTAGATTTGAGAATTGAAGATTACTAAGGCACCACATAAGCCAATGGACAATGGGTTAGCATGAATCAGGTCTTTTTAATGGGTTAGACTTAGGGTTAAAATAAATATGGACTGAATAGAAAAATTGATAAAATTTATTAAGAGTTGAATTAGATTAGGTCAGAATTTTTCTAGATCAACTTCAATAGTTGAAGCTTGATCAAATCCATATTTTTGACCTTACTAAATGGACCATGATCATGGTTTAGTGGTTGAGCCCGAATCTTTTGATGGACCAAATCAAAACTAATTAACCAGTTGGTGTCTAAGATAAATTTGACAATTTTGATCAAGTGGTTATTAATTGCAAGCTACTCACCTAGATGCATCTACAGTGAGTTAATAGCATATCCTTCCCATTGATCTTATTTACCTGACCAATATGGTAGATTATGTTTTGATTAAGTCACTAGTCAATTCGTGCTGACCCATGCCATTAAGATAAATTAGTATGACTAATTCAGGTATCTTTAGTTCAGCTTGTGTCTAATCCTCTACATGACTTGATGAAGTTAGTGGGAGGATTTACGACTTGTAAGATAATTTCTTCCCTTATTCTCAAATCAATGAATCAAATCCTCTAAATTATTAGATCCTTAAAATGATATAGTTATGGAGATAACTTATTCATCGCCTCCTATTAAGGTGCATGATAATGAGTCCAATGATCTAAATAAGCATTGGAGGCGCCACATGCTTGGTATCTATTGGTTATTGAAATTATCATTCATCATATGACAATCTTGTTGTGCCCCTCAGATCAATGCTCAGGTTGATCGAGCCACACTCGGATTTGGATATTTATTTGTTGAATGCGCTTGGTGTAGTCATGTTAATGGTTGGACCTAATCAGAATTTTTAATGAAGGCGCCACATGCCTGCTGAAGAGAGGCCTGAGGCAAAATCTAATTACTAGAAGTTATTTAAAGAATAATTGATTATGAACCTACCCTTGGATGCACTAGAGTTTGTCGAGCCATATTCGGACCCAATACAGTCTGTGTAGATTCTAGTATCCACTAAGGAATTAATGTAATTCTTCGAATTAGAGGTAGGAACTATCAATTCGTATAAAATAGTGAGAAAACCTTTAGACTAAAGTCTAGAGCTTTAGGATTAAAATAATTCATATACTAATAGGTTTATGTTTCTTCTTTTCAGCTATGGCTAATACACTATCGCTTCATTCACTGTTGGACAGCGACAAGCTTATCGAACCCAACTTCAATAGCTGGTATCGAAAGTTGAAAATTATCCTGAAGTACGAAAGGATCATGTACGTACTTACGAATCCACCACCTAAAGAACCTGCTGCCAATGCACCCCGTGCTATGAGAGACACTTACTTGAAGTGGCTCAATAACTGCATGACGATGCATTGTATCATGAGGGCAGTAATGAACGATGAACTTAGCTGTAAGTTCAAGAATGTGCAATCAGAGGATATGATTCAAATATTGAATAAGTCTTTCGGCATCCCAGAGGATGCGGAGAGACACAAAATCTCCTACATAGTGTTCAATACACGTATGCGAGAGGGGGCATCAGTCACTGATCATGTATTCTATATGATCCAGTAGATTGAATGCTTGAAAAAATTTGACTTTTTGTTACATGAATAGTTAGATAAGAATGCTATCCTCAATTCGCTATCAAAATCCTATCTATCCTTCTTGAGTCATTATAGAATGATCAAGCTTGCAGTGAACTACCATGATTTGCTAGGATTACTGCGGATGTTCAAAAAAGACCATCAGCTCCAGAATGAGTCAGTGCATGTAATAGAAGGTTCGTCTGTAGGTCGTCAATCCTCTAAGAGAGGAAAGAAGAAGAAGATGCAGAAAAATTATGCTGCCGATCCCAAGCCAAAGCAAAATAAAAAGTCGAAAGTCGATAAAAGTCAGGTAGAATGCTTCTTTTGCAAAAAGCTGGATTATTGAAAAAGAAACTGTCCTACTTATATTGCTACCCTTGATCCGAACAGGTCTAAGAACAAGAGAATCAAACAATCGGTTACTTCGCAAGGTACTTATATGATAACTCCATGCAATTTCTCTGTTTGTGATACTACTATCTGGATATTGGATACCGAAAGTTTGATTAATATTTATAATTCATTGTAGAGACTGTAGGTCAGTAAAAATTTAGAGAAGGTGAGCGATTCTTGAATGTTAGAGATGGAAGCTTTGTTTTAGTTCTAGTATTAGAAACTATGTAGCTTGTTTTTGAGTCTAAAAGTATCATGTTAGATGAGTGTCATTATTGTTCTTTCTTTTTGATGAATGTCATCTCTGTAGGTCATTTGATCAAACTTAATTTAAATTTTAATAAAGATGATTTTGTGATATCATTGTGAATGATGCTATAATTATGCAAGGACAATTAAAACATAATATATATATATATATTATCACAGTCTGTTGGTATAATGTACATATCGAATAAACGCTCTAGGATAGATAATGTCAGTAATTTTTACCTTTGGCATTGTAGGCTAGATCATGTGAACAAGAACAGGATAGACAGGTTAATCAAGAAAAGTGTCCATGAAATTAATGATTATAAATCATTACCGACCTGTGAATCCTACCTACTTGATAAAATGACCAAGTTACCTTTAAAAAAAGATAAACGAGCCAATGATGTTTTAGGTCTAATATATAGTAATGTATGTGGACTCATGAATATAGCAGCTAGAGGAAGATACTATTACTTCATTATATTTACAGATGACCTATTGAGATATGAGTCTGTCTATCTTATGAAGTACAAATCCGAATCATTTGAAATATTTAAACGGTTTCATAGTGAAGAAGAAAACAGACTGAAAAGAGTATTAAAACTCTTCGATCAGATCAAGGAGGTGAATACCTCACCAGTGATTTTCTGACATATCTAAAAGAGAATAAAATTCTCTCTCAGTGGACCGCTCTTGAAACACCACAATATAATGGGATATTTGAAAGGAGGAATCGAATCCTGTTAGATATGATTCGATCTAAGATGGGATTTGCAAATCTACCAATCTTCTTTTGAGGATATGCTCTTGAAACTGCCTGCTATATTTTGAATAAGATTTCGAGCAAGTTTGTCGATAAAACTCTATATGAGATAAGGCCGGTGCTCTCACACCTTCGAATTTGGGGGTATCCAGCTTATGTCAAACGTTTAAAGACAGATAAGCTTGGATCAAAATTCGATAAATGCTTGTTCGTAGGATATCCAAAGAAACTAAAGGGTACTACTTCTATCTTACTGAAGAACAAAAGGTGTTCGTAAGCAACAGGACAATCTTTTTGAAAAGAAGTTCTTTGGAGGAGCTAATGCCAATAAAATTGAACTTGATGAAGTTCATGAGGTAGAAGAATCGGTATATAAAAAATCAAATTTGATTGGAGAATCGAATCTGGAGCCTGTAGAGGCACCATTAAGGAGATCCGATAGAGTACCACGTCAACCAGAGTGATACTACGATTTTCTGATCCAAAATGGAGATCCTATCAAACTCGATGAGAACGATGAGGATCGGATCACCTATATAGAAGCCATGCAAAGGCTCGACTCCCAGAAGTGGCTTAAGGTCATGAAATCTGAGATGGAGTCTATGAAGATCAATGATATATGGATACTAGTTGATCCGTCCGAAGGAATAAAGCCCATAGGGTGCAAGTGGATTTTCAAAAAAAAAAGAGTAGACGGAAAGATAAAGACCTATAAAGCTCATCTAGTTGTCAAGGGTTACCGTCAATGTTATGGTATTGATTATGGCGAGATATTCTCACCTATGACAATGCTCAAATCCATCCGGATTATGCATGCGATAGCACTACATTTAGATTATGAGGTCTGACAAATGAATGTCAAAATCACTTTCCTTAATGGAGAGTTGGAAGAAGAGGTGTATATGATACAATTTGAAGGGTTCACATCCACAGATGAATCTAAGGTGTGCAAACTAAATAGATCCATCTATAGGCTGAAGCAGGCATCTAGGAGTTGGAACATATATTTGATAAGATGATCAAAACATATGGCTTCGTTAGGAACGGAGAAGAGCCTTGTATCTATAAATGGACTAACGATTCTGTAGTCATCTTTCTTGTACTGTATGTAGATGACATACTGTTAATAGGAAGTGACATTCCAACTTTGTAAAGTGTGAAGCTGTGGCTCTTATCACAGTTCTTCATGAAAGATTTGGGAGAAGCATCCTACATCCTAGAGATGAAGATCTATAGAGATAGATCTAGAAGGTTGTTTGGATTGTCCTAATCCACATACATCGATCTATGTTAAAATGATTCAATATGGAAAATTTCAAGAAAGACTATCTTTCGATAAGCCATAGAATTACTCTCTCTAAAAAAGATTGTTTGACAACCCCTCAGGAAAGAAAGCGTATGAGTAGAATCCCATATACTTTGGTAGTGGAGTCTATCATGTATGTCATGATATGTACGAGATCGGATGTGGCATATTCACTAAGGATAGTGAGTAGATATTAGTCGGATCTGGATGAAAATCATTGAAAGGTTGTGAAAATAATCCTCAAATATTTAAGAAATACTAAGGACCAATGGCTTATCTATGAGGATACTGATTTGAAACTTATAAGATATACTGATTCTAGTTTTCAGTCAGACCATAATGACAGTAGAAGCATGTCGGACTACGTATTTATCTTAAATGAAAGAGCAATTTGTTGGAAGAGTTTCAAGCAACATACTGTAGTCGATTCTATATGTGAAGCAGAGTACATTGCTACATGCGATGCTGCAAAGGAGATGGTATGGTTGCGAAAGTTCGCCACCAAGCTTGGAGTTACACCCTCTGTAGATGGCCTGTTCTGCTGTATTATGATAGTACTGGAGCCATAGTTCAAGCAAAAGAACCGAAATCACACCAGCATACCAAGCACATTCTGCACCGTTATCATTTTGTACGTGAGATTGTAGATCAAGGTGACGTCGAGCTTCAGAAGATCGACAAAAAGAAACATATAGCCGACCCCTTCACTAAAGCTCTCAGGATCAAAGAGTTCGATGATCATAAGTGAAAGATGGGTATAAGATACTATCTCGATTGGCTTTAGTTCAAGTGAAAGTTGTTGAAAAATGGATCCTAAAGTCAATCGTTTGGATGATTGTGCTCATACTGTAATATGTATATGAATTATTAATCAATAATAAAATTATTTTGACATCATTCACCACAAAGTTACATCTTTTTTGCTAGAACTCTTGTGTTTTGATGAAATCCTTAGAACTATGAAGTAATCGATAAAGGAAGATTTATCGTATAGTTCTTAAATATGTTTGCGATCAAATGATATATCATTAAAGGACGATGATGTTTATCGAGTGAAAATCATTGTGTGCCATATGGGTTGGTTATCCTCTTAACCAAGGAGTGTAAAGATACTGATATGATATGCAGATGAGATGTAGGAGTACATCATCACTGAACAAGTGACTCACTGCTAAGCGCTCTACTGTCAAGATCAGCTCGTGAAGCGTATGGACATAAGTATTCCTCAGACCTGAGATCACCATAGTGACTTGCAAGCAACTCACTATGCTTTGGTGCCGGACTATCTGCATTTCTAATGCAGTGACAGAAGGCTACTGAATATAATCAAGTACTTGCAAAGTCTGTGTGTGGATCAAGATGGAATTGACCCCTTCAAATTATAGAAGATGATGTATCACTGTATTTCAATTTAGTAAAACTTTTACTAGAATATTTCATGTGATGGATTTGAAAGATTAGAATACAATATGGATGATCCTTTAGGGTTGACAGTTTAACCCTAAACCATCCTAAAGCATTCAAAATCAAAGAGATGAATTATGCGGTAACCATATGATAGGTTCTTGAATATTGCCTTGCGATAATTTATCTATCTGGATGTTGAAAACTATTGCTAGATGATAACTTCGATTAGTACAGAAAATGATTTCTGTGCTACCGACTTAGTCTTCGAACCTATAGAGTTACGCATAAAGTGAAATGACGTAGGAAAGAATTAATCTAAGTTTATAAATTTAATTTGAAAGTATGTGATTTAATTGAACAAATAGATTAACTTGATTGAAATTAAGTTATGGATCATACGAGATTAAACAGTTTACTATATCTAGCTAGCACTAGATATGAGGTTTAGGTTCAATTCTGGGGATAAACGAGATTTGATCTTTGATCCAAGGAGTCTGTGAGAGATTGGATTTAAGTACTAATTAATTTTAGATTAGATCTAATTTAATTAGACTTAACTGAGTTCATAAATCCAAGTTAGATTTGGTCCAAAATCCTAAATAGTTTGGGATTAACAGTCTATTCAAAATTATTTTGAAACAAGTTCGAATTGGATTTGAATAGACCCATATTTGGATTAGATCTTTAGAGTCCACTTTTACTAGGACTCTCTCTCATCATGGCCGATCAAGAGGTGCTGGTTGTTGCCGCCCACCCTTGGGTGTAGGCATGGGTGCATGTGGGCACCTAGTTAGGCGCCAATCCTTTCTCCCTTAGGACTCCTTCTTTGATAAATATGGATTAATTAAAAATCTGTTTGAATTAGAAATCTTAATCTTATGGGTCATGAAAATCATCTATAAATAGGAGGACCTCTAACTATCATGACATAATAATTGGATTGTGTGCTAAGGAGAGAAAGAGAGAGATAGAGGAGGCGTGAAGGAAGAGGAGGCGTCACCCTTCCTCTTGGCGTGTCATCCCTTTGGGCGTCCCATCTTCTCCTTGGCATGGAGCATCTTTGGGCATCCTCTCTTGTTGGTGTGAGGCATCACAGCAGAAGCTCTCTCCTCTTCCTTTGGTGCCTTGTGAAGGTGCTTCAATCCAAGGCTTCATCCTGCTTTCCTGCGAAGTTTGACGTGCGAGCGAAGTAGAGGATTTGTGAATTCAAACCTATGCGAGACTTTGGATTCAGAATCTTTGAGATTTGATCTCTATTCTACTGTATATCAGGTAAAGATATAATCTTTATTAAGCAATTTATAGAAATTATTAGATGCACCCTGGCTATCCATTGTATTTTTGATAGAAACAGACTTTCTTCCCTTCAAATACACCATCATATCAAAAAAGGAGAGAATATTCTTTTCATATGGCAAGTATAACTACAATTCAAGACTCCAATCGTTGAAAATCTGAAACTTGTATAATTTTAGAACACAGCTCTCTGAATAAACCACATAACTCTATCAAGATTGAGCAAATATTTTTTGGCTGTGATACACATAGAGCTAATGGAAGCAGCTATTGTATAATGACATGACTATCATGGCTCTTAAGTCTAGCTATTTTATGCTCTTTAAGCTATGATATATTAGATACATAGCCATCTAGTATGTTTATCCGCTTCAACACTTTACAAAAAAATTTTTCTCCTTTCTATTCATAGTGTAGCAAGCGGGGGGCAAATATAATTTATTATCACCTTCAATTTGTTGGGGTTGAAGCGATCTCTGTATATATATTCTTTTAAATCAAGATGAGCCTAAACATTATCCTTGTTTTCCTCGATATTTAGCAGTGTAGTGAGCATGCTATCACATACATTTTTCTCAATATATATCACATCTAAATTATATTGCAATAAAATTTCTCCCTTTAGGGTAGAAGAAAATATGCTTTATTTCTTTCAATTATCATCCATTTTCTTTTATATCTAGTCATGCTAAAAGAGTGCTTGTCTAATGTGAAACTTATACCCTGCAATTGATTCATCACTTCGGGCCTAGTTAGTAGAGAAGGTGCCATATTAAATTCAAAAGTATCATCAAAAGAATATTTTGGATATCAAAATTTATGATCAACTGATAAGAATTGACGGTGATCCATATAACAAAATTTACGCTCATTTGACAAATAGTGAGAGCGAGTATCCTTATGACAGTAAGGACAAGTACATTGACCTTCAATGCTCTAACCAGACAAGACATTATATCTAAAAAAATCACTAATGGTCCACAGTACTGCTGCACATATTTGAAAATTTGTTTGCATGAAGCATCATATGTAAGGACTCTAAAATCCCATAATTCTTTAATTCCTTTATAAAAGGTTGTAGATAGACATCGATATCATTTTAGTTGAGATGGCCCATCAATATGCAATGATAGCATAAGAAAGCCTGCTTCATGCTAAGCCACGGAGGTAAGTCATACGGTATCAAAACAACTGACCATATACTATGAGTAATGCTCATATACATTCTGAAGTGAATTAAAACCATCATTTGCTAACTCGAGTTTGACATTATGAGGATTTAAGGAGAGATGGATATAGGTAGTCAAATATTTTCATACTGGAGAGTCAGTGGGATGCCTTAATATTCCATCTTTGTATGGCCATCATTATGCCATATCATGAATGAAGCTATTTTGATGATATGAATAGTCTTTGAAGTCTTGGTTTCAAAGGAAGTAATGTAAACTTTTGCTGGTATTTTTTTCTCCTTTTTTGTTGAAATCATCTCATCTTCATCCAACAACTTGTTACTTTCGATCCATCTAGATGCTTCACAAATGTCCCATGACAATGTATTAGCAGACTCCTTCCAATATAACATACAATCATCGGGGCATGCATGAATTTTTTGGTATCCCAATTCTAGCTCTCCAATAATCTTCTTCACTTCATAAAAGTCTTTTGGCAATGTTTCACCATCTAGGAGTGTCTTTTTAGTAACTAGAGCAACAATGTAAATGAATTATTACTCCAACCATTTTTACACTTTATATGAAGCAATTGAATAATAAAAGATAGTTTGCTGAACTTCTTATGATCAGGATACAATTTACATTCAATATTTTAACTAATTTAAAACTTATTGGCTTCAGCATTGGGCTCCTCTATATGTTCATAACTAGAATCACTTGCATCACTATTCGAGTTTAAAATTACAAATGCATCATGCAACATCTCAAGCATCTCATCTAATTGATGTGATTCATCTTGTTCATGAGAGTTAAAAGTAGATGCATTAGATGATGCAACTTCCTCATAATATATCTAAGTTGTATAGCCTTTTGCAAAACCATCACATACCAAATGTTCATAAGCATCTTTCCGAACCATCCACAAGCCGTTACTACATTTCTTATATGGATATAAAATCCTTTTTTTATGAGCCGCTTTGGCAAATGCAAAGTCAAGGAATCAATTGACTCCCTCCAAGTATACCTTACTTGCCCTACATAATGAGACACAACTCAAACAAAAGATTGTTATAAAGGCATCATAAATATGAGCAATGATGCTTAAAAAAGTAAAAAGAGACTTTGTTACCTAGATTGATGAAGCCAACTTTTATCCATAAGGGAGCATGTAATTAGTTGAAGAAATCAATTGAAATTAGAAGCCTAACTATAGAAATTATTAGAAATTAGATCAAGATTGAAATTTAAAGAAAAAATATTTACTACAAGATAAATGATACAAACCGGTCTGTGAGATAGTAATATTAAAAATATCGGGTTTCTTATTCAAATTTAATACCATAAAAGCTTATGATAGCATAATGCAGAATGTCTAGCTAAAGAGTACTTAGGTCAAATGGAGCGCAGGAAGCGAGAGTCCAAATAAATGGACTGGAGCATCAAAATGGAGACCTAAACTTCAAACAGTCATAACTTTTGATCCAAAAAAAGCTACGAAATCCATAATATATCAACAGAAAGATCGTTTTGAGATCTACAATTATGAATAAGATTTACCTATTCACCTCAATTTTCGAACTTAAATTCCATCATTTTAGTAGATTTCGAGACTGCTTTATATTTGGAAGTCCCTCTTTAGTTCAGTTTCATATTTTTAGCTTTTATTTAATTTTCAGTTGGGCTATTAGTTTATTTTGATGTTATCATGTTATTTTGAATATTCGCTATTTACAGAACTACCCTTGTTAGGGTTGAGATACTATAAATAGCTTTATTTTGCATTTATTTGGTTCTTATCAATAAAATCTTAGGTTATTTCTCCGGTTGGAGTCTTGGATTTTCTTGGGTATCTTAAAGGATTTCATTTTATGTGAACCTTTATTTTTATTTGCCAACACTACGTCATAGCATCATTTTTGAGTTCATTTTCTAGGCATTTTATGTTCAAATAGATATCTAGCATTTTTCAATGAAAACTATATTGTGCAAAATCTTGGGTGCATTGATAATGGTATGCAGCTGCTACCAACCAGGACAGGTGTTTAACTTACATAAAGAAGAAATCTCATTGAGAAAAGCATAAAAATATTACCAAAGTAACATAAAGTCATACAAAAAAATGGAGGTAGACAGTTAATGTGTGACTTTTTTGTTATAGTCATACAAGTTAGAGATAGATAAAAGAGGAGGGCAGTAAACTAAGCTTCTTTTTAGGATGTCAAATGGACATTTTCCATTTAATACGTAGGTCCACATCTATGTTCCCAGAAGGCCTAATATACATAGGAGAAATTTATTCTCAAAGAAGCCAAGAAGACAAATTCTGTTTGAACTTGAACAATGTAATTTGGCAAATATACTAACATTATTTAGAGCCAATTGCGACAAAAAATTGGGAAAAAAAAATCTTCTGTTTAAAGACATTTCATGATAAATTGATCATGACAAATTGATCATGCTTGTGTATTTAAAGATAGAGCCCATGAAGAGGCTTGATTGATCAAAATCAGGAAACATTATTAGACCTCTGCATAGGAGGTTAGTAATTTTAAATTCACTTCTTTTGGTAAATGAAATAGTTCTTCTGTTTCTACTGCAAATCTCCCCCTAAAATGCCTACGTTGTAATTCTATCTGATTCAAGGTCAGCAAGAACTTCTCTGATGTCCTTGCAACCAATTAAACCTTCAACCCTTTATTCAAATGAATTGTCCACAAAGCCCTTATAAAGGCCCAAGGTAATCAATTCACCGCTCGCAGCACATCCTCTCCTACTGGGTAGGGTTTCTAAATTGTTGGAGGAACAACAAGGAACAACCATTGAAATTCCCATCCCTAACTCTTTCTCCAGCCTAATCAAGCATCATAAGGTTAACCATTTTCATTTAAATTTTAGATCAAGTTAAGTGAAATAGAAAAGATTCGATTTGAGCCCGTTAATTCAAACAACAAACGATACAGAGACCGATCAGAGAATTGAAGGATCTGTGGGGAAGGATCAGATAGCATAGAGGATGCGGCGCTTCTAGATGTTGGAGTAGACTTGATGGTAATCTTGTTGAGGTCGCTGTGGAGGATGGATCTATTCCAGATGGAGGTGCCATCGTAGACGATGATCTGACCGGCAAGGATGATGTTGGGGTGACGTAGGTGTCGATGGCAATCTTGAGCACACACTACCCCAGAGGGAAGACGATGGAGGCTTCTTGACCATCAGATGGACCGTGGTGACAGCACGCTGACAATGCTCTTCGGCATTTAGGGAGGCGGACTGCGGAGCGGAGTCCAGAGCTTCGTGTTCAGCAAGGACATTGGGTTTCAGGTGGCAGTCATCGACAGATTTGGGGCAATCTCAGAGAATGCAAAGGAGATGACAAGTGATCAAAAAGAATCCCACGAAAGAGAAGGGTGTGAAAAAATATCCCGCATGCAGAACAGGAAGCTAAGGGACGTGTTTAGATATTTTGGGTCAGTTATAATGTTTCCAGCAGTTTAAGAAGATTGCTGGATTCAATAGGATCTTTTCCAACAGTTTGACTTGACCACCGATAAAAATAAATTTTTTCTAATAATGTGACATGACTGTTGGCACAAATGAGATTTTTTCCAGAGGTTTGATCGAATCACTGGCAAAAATGAAATGTTTCCCAGCGATTTAAGGAGCTCTTAATTTGTGTTTTATATGGTATTCAATTTTTTATTGTTACAAATTTCAATGAAAATTGAAATTTAAGAGATAAGCTTATTCAAATCTTGAATTGGATATTGTATAAGTCTACAAGTGGTTTAAAAAAATTTAGTTTGTGTGCCTGAAGAAAATCAATTAGATTTAATTATAATCCCAGCAAAATAATTAAACCGTAATCTTGATGATGACAGTTGTAATTTTCAAGAAAATACTTAGAGAGTGGATGTAGGTATTGTGCTTAAGACCGAACCACTATAAAACTTTATTTTTTATGTACAGCTTTATTTATTTCTACTAACCACTATAAAACTTTATTTTTATGTGCGGCTTTATTTATTTATGCTTTACTCCATTTATTTTTTATGTACTTCTATATATTTATTAATTGCTTCCACTACATCTTCACATTATTATTCAAATAAACATATTTATATTTTTAATTAAAAATTTAAAAATTTAATTCATCCTTCCCAATAAGTTGTCTTACCACGCAATAAATTGGGACATCCAAACAACGCCTACATAAACATCGAAAATCCTCTTAGAAAACCAAGTGTTTAAATATAAGGTAATCTTCAACCTATATTACAGATTTACTAAATATCCATTCACTAAGTTGAATAAATCTTCTTCATAAAATTCACATTTAAATTGATACTCGAAGGGGAAAAAAAAAAAAAGGGAAGGAAGAAATAAATAGCGTTGATCAGGAACAAGAACTAGTCTCCGATGAATTTTTGAGGACAAATGAAGATTTCCTATTGCCGAGAATGAAGGAAAGAATCACTTTTTTATGGTCCCATGCAATTTGGCACAAGTGGCTCCTTCAAGATTTGGTGGCTTTAAAGGAACCATGTATAGCAATTTCCTTCTTCTCCTGTGAGGATCTACCAAAACAAATTACAACTCGGAAAAGATGCCATTACCCTTCAACAAGGGCTCGCTGAAGATGAATGGACACAGCATTGTATGGCCAAAGATGAAGTCTGCTCCTTAGATATTAATAACTAGGTTGAAGTGGCCCGGGATGTTATGCAGTATATAGAAAAAAAGATTGATTCAATACATTTAGGAGGTATTTAGTTAGGAAGAGTGGAAATTTGAAATTGAAATCGGAATCAAAATGGATGACTCCCATTCTAATCATTTGGTTGGGAGAAATCTTATTCCGATTTCGATTTCGATTCCGAATGGAATGGGAATGGTTCAATCTATATAGAACTCAATCCCTACTCTCTTTTATGGATTCAAATTTTTATTCCAATTTCGATTCTGATTTCAGTCACGAATCAAATGCTTCGAGAAATTTGATCATTTCGATTTTAATTCTAAATCATTCTGATTTTCATTTCTATTTTGATTTCGATTGCGAATCAAATATTTCTTAATAGTATCATTAACCACACCTATAAAGATACAACAAAGATACAAACAAAGTAGCAGGTTGGGTGGCCAAGCGAGATGCCGCTCTTGATGGCTTGTATTCTTTGTTAGTTTGCTGACTAAAACCCGGAACACACCCATATCATTTCCAAGAAATTAATTGGTCAAGAAAAATAACTAAAAATGGCTTTTGTATGGGGCAGCGGCCCAAGGATTAATAATGATGCAAGCAAAGATGATGAAATCTCCGTATTTTGATTGCATTCCAGTGATGCTAAATCACCGTCCTTTTCAAAACCACCATCAGACCCGGTGATGTTAAATTGTTCTTGCGGATAGATTCCAAGACCACCCGCAACAATGATATTAGATTAAATTTAAAACAAAAATATCCTCAGCCAAAATAATATAACCCAACTCAACTCTTTTCGAATCCCTTCAGCCCCAATTAAAGTATATAAAATATATAAACATATTAGAGATGGTCTTGATATTACATGACTAAGGATCTTAAATTTTATAGCATATCAAATATATTAATCTTGTATGTATAAAGATATTTAATCATTAGAACATATCTTACCAAATATAATATCTTAAATTATTGAAGTTCAAATCATCTCGGGATGAAGATCATCACTAATTTAAGATCACCATAGTAATTGAATATCGGCCACCAAAAATCACCAAAGAGGCATATTTGAAAAATATTCTCAAATCCTTGGGTTACCAACTTACGATTGTCCATTCCCCTGGTAGATCGTAGAAGGAAAAGTTGATAGAGTCCTTTGCTTGTTATTTTCTCTCGAGAAATTTTTTATGCATCGTGAGCGATGCAGAAAATTCAAATGGAACATACTGTTTTATGTGATTAGTCCACGTAGCTACTACTTTCCAACGCATATTTATTATCTGTAGTTATATTTTTCGTTTAAAAATTTGTATGACAAAAATGTTCGTCCTTTGAAAAAAATTATGATATTTTATGACATATTATGACTTACTATATACAGGACGTCGTAATATGAATCAAAAAATTATGACATTTTGTGTCAAATTATGTTTTTCTACGTGCAGGATGTCGTAATATGATCCAGGATATCATAATATGGCCTAAGATGTCATACTATGGAAAGAATATTTTGTCCATCCACTTTTTAACATGCATTTAATGTCCGTAATTTTATTTTTCGTTTGAAAATTTTGAATGTCGAAAATATCTCCGTTCTTTGACAAAAATTATGACATTCTATGGCATATTATGACATTTTACGTCAAAATTATGATTTTCTGTACGGAAGATATTAAAATATAGACATAAGATATCACAAATTTTTTCAAAGAGCATAGATATTTCATCATTCAAAATTTTTAATAAAAAAATATAATTATAGACATTAAGTTTGCACCGAAAAGCAATAGCTACGTGGACCAATCACATAAAATAATGTTCACATCGAGATTTTCCACACTGCCTGCGGTGCACAAAATTTTTCATCTTCTCCTTGGTCTGTTCATGGTTATTACTTCATGTTTCATCCTTAAAATGAACCTCGGAACCAAGACTTATTAAATGCTAAACCAACAGGGGCTATACTTGTACCCCCGGATACATAGGAGGGGGGGCCTAAGTTAAATGAGGCATCTTCATGGAACCTAACTTTCCCCCTTAGAGAATAGGTGCAACATAAAAGATAAACGACCGCAGCCACAGGATCAATACCTTCTAGCAATTTTCAGATCCATCTTTTATAGCAACTTCTAGTACCTTCCCACCGCCTAAATCATACGGTCCAGCTACTACACTAACGAAATCAACTGTACTCATTTCCAACTCAATGCTAGGATTGATGAGCTGAGTCCAAACCCTCTTGACTCTATCCTCACCATACGTCCCATGTGCGCCCATGTTATCTGCCACCCTCCCTTGTCACCAACCAATGAAAGGCCTAAGACAAGAGGACTCACTATAATAATCAACATAAATATATATTTTTCACTTCCATATGTCTTTCCTACTTAAATAATCACAGAGAAATAAACATAGAAACACTATGCTTTCCTTCCCTTCACCATCTTTCTCCTTATTCTTCCCACCACCTTTCCTTGAATGGTGGTAAAAAGACAGGGGCAAGCGGAATTCAATTTAAAAAAAGGACGAGATCCAAAGGCAACAAATTGTTCCAAATTCAAAAAAACCTACAAGTTAATCATATGTTTTCAAATTTTTTTTTAAAAAAAAGAAATTGACAAAAATCAAAAAGAAGACAGATCTCCAGAATCTCTCACCTTCCATGAATCCAACGGCAATAACCTGAGAATATCATTTTTCTCCAACTATATCCATAAAAAAAATCCCATCTTTTTGCCTCGAACACATGTAATCAAAAGTATTCCACGTATAATAACAATAACAACAACGTATCAATTTCCAAGTCGGCACTCAGAGGGGAAAAAAAGAGGGAAGAACGGAAAGAGAGAAGAGATCGACGAGGAGGAGGAGGGAAGAGAGCCCTAACGCCGGCACCGGGTAATGGCGGAGCATCCACGAGAGTAGGGTTGGCGTGGGCGCCAGGGCGGCAGTTGTAATAGGAGGCGCCGCGGCGAGAGCAAGGGGTGCTGCCGCGCCTCAGCGCATCGTAGCTGATGTAGCGCGATGTGGCCAGGATCCGGCGGCTGATCTCCGAGTCGAGCTCGAACTCCTCGCCGGCGAGGCACTCCGCGATCGTCCCCTGGCACGCCGTCCGCCCCGGGATCCACCCCAGCTCCGCCGCACCGGCGGTGGTTGCGGAGGAGATCGCCTCCGAGGTGGCGGCGAGCAGGGCGATGGAGGTGGCGAAGAGGAGGAGGAAGAAGAGCGAAAGAGAGCTTCTTCGCATTGCCATTGCTGTCTCTCTCTCTCTTGGAGTTGTATGCCTCGAGCTTTCTCTCTCTAAAAATATTTCTCTTTCAAAAGTGGAGATTTTGGGGAGGGCCTGGAGAGAAGGGAGGGAATGCGGCAGGGAGAGGGGTGGGATGGCAGTGATTTAAGATGGGATGGGAATGTAAACAGACCTGAGTTTTGGGGAAATTACGATAATGGCATTTGACCAGGGCTATATTACAGCGTTCTCTGTTTTAGGAGTAGCGTCACCGCTATCTGTTAGGGGTCCCGATGGAGTCCACTCACCACCGGCGGAGGTTTCAAAGTTTTTTATCTGTCAACATAAATTTGCGGCTGGGCTTCCAGCTTAGCAACACTGGATATAGATGTGACCACATGTGCATGTTGAGTTAGAAGAGCAGCAACATGCTCTTTGAGGTACAACCATATGAAAATTAAGCTTGGCATTATTAGTTGACAAGGAAAAATAGGTTTGAAATGACATGAAGTTCTATAGTTTTTGCATGTTAAGAAGTTACATTAACAGGAGTTAATATTCGAATTAAACCTAGAAGTTGTGACATTCGCATTTGGCTTAGGTAGGAAAAATTATCAAACGCATCCAACTTGTATTGACAAATGATGGAAGTGGAATTTTAGGTATTGCTAAGAAAATAAGAATTTGGTAGGTTCTTGATGCACCAAACTAAGTTATACATGAAGCTAATCATGGCTTGCTAGGCCTTGGGCATAAATTATATCCATTTTTAGTTAGACTTCGGATCAGATTTATTCAAAATTTGATATTTTCTTTGTCCAAGCTCAACCTATGGTCAATTATAATTATATATTATCAACATGAAGTGTTGAAATGACTTGGATTTCTTGTTTTCACGTGTACATAGATTATGATAAAATTAATTGCCTAAAGTTTTATAAATTCATTCATTTTATTGAGTAAAAAACTAATAAACTCATTTGAAATATTCAAGTAAGATTTAAAATATATACAATGGCATATTAAAGATTGAACCTTTCATATTATTTTATTTATTTTATTTTATTCTTTAACCCAGTTACTTTTCTTTTACAATCCTTGTGTAATCTATATATGCATATCAATTCACTTTCAATGCTACGTCATTTCATTGGTGCTAACATTCCAATTCCTTTATATTTTTGCTGCTTTAGTTTTACTAACTTTTTAACTTCAAAAAAATATTATTTTATTAACAACAATATTTTTTTAAAAAAATATACCTATTAATGCATCGGTTACGTTATATTATAAAAAAGAAAAAGACATTCTAATTTTTTTAACATATATTTTTATAAAATGCTAGGTGATGTGTACTAAAAATCTTTGTGCCTCATGGCACAAGGAGATTATGACTTACTTTAATTATTGTAATATGTGAGCTATGATTGAATGTTAACTTGTCAAACAAGTAATAAAACAAATCATGAATCTTTTCGTGTATTCATGGCCTTCACTCCATTTACCTTATTTTCCATCTTATGGTAGAGTTGGTGACTAATTTAATAGTTGGAAAGAGGTTATAGTCACAATTAAATCTCTACTTTTATATAAAAGAAATTCTCAAGATAAATGCCCAGCCTAAAGGGAAGAAAACCTCAAGAAAAAAATTATCAACTCTCTCATTTTTTTTAAAAAATATGGGACCGGTATACTTCAGTAACTTAGCATCCAAATCTATATCTAATCTATATTAGATGGTGAAAATGAGTAAAGCTTAGTGGTGCTTGCTATGCGACATCGCAATTCTCTTGATGCATGGCAAAAAATGATTAATGTAATTGGTTTATCAAGAAATTGGTTCGCCCCAAGCAAGAGTAGACTCAAAAGATTTTTAAGAAAAAAAATATTTATAAGAAATTGGGGTCCCATATCTTATGAACCTGGCTTGTAAATTAATTTTCTTCTCCAATCTTTTAGAGGGTGAAAGAATGACCCATCCATCATTCCTCTCATTTGCATCCATCAGTGCCAATATGTTACCATTTACTTAAGCTACTCAAAAACTATCATTCATTTGTTTCATTGAAGAGCATGTTAGTGTGTTTTATCTTGATAGTAACGTAACCAAATTCAGAGCTAAATTGCTAGTCTTTCTTAATAACCCGGCAAGCAATGTTTACTACCATATATATATATATATATATATATATATATATATATA
>KE504678.1:1691751-1703623 GCA_000441515.1 Elaeis oleifera | reverse complement strand
AAGCAACAATATTTCATACCACACTTTATGCACTTGCATCTCTAGGTTGCTTTATTTATATGAAAAATTGATAAATATGAGAAGTTAGCTTTCTTTTATGTTTGTCATATGTGGAACCACTTACTATAACTGTATTAGAATCAATGGGCATTGATGCATTTGCCCTATCATCTTCACTCCCCACATCTATATGTTGGAGTTTTATAGTTTCATGCACGCATATTTTTACAAAATAAGTACACAGCAGAATTTAAAATTTTAGATTAAATCTAATTTAATCTAAATATGCATAAGATCAAATCTTCAAACCATAAATAGGATCATCATATGTGAGATAAAATTCAGATACAGAAATCTAATAGAGAAAATAAATTTAAACATATCTGGATGTGGATCAATCTTCAACGTGAACAGATAATCATGGAGATCTTCCAAAGATCCCTTTTAGCCGCACAAGCGTCCGACCTCTACGGATATCCAAACGAGATTCTGATCTGATCAAAGGCCTTTTGATCTCACCAAAATGCTAGCTCCCTTGTAGAGATCGCATCTTAATAGTTAAAAATCTTTTTTTCTCTCAAAACATTCTTAGAGAACAAAAAGATGTAGGAAGATCTTGATCTCTATGTTAGAGATCATGAGAAGAACCTTTCTTCTCTTTTCTTCCTAAAATTCATGCACCAAATCTCTACAATAGAGATGTAAAAATTTTGTCCAACTTTTGGATAAAGGAATGAGGAGACATCCATGTCTAAACATGGATAAAAGGAGGAGAAGAAGATGTTCTAACAACCAACTCTTGGTTGTTGCAAGAAAGAAGGGATAAAATAAGCTTACCTCACGCCTACAACCAAGATGCCATCCCATCTTTTTCTCCCTTGTTTTCATGCATAAAAGGCCCTTTCTTTTGCATCAAACCTGATCTATATCTCTCTCCAAATCGTCCCATAAGGTGGGTTTAAATAGACCAAGAGATGAGTTCTAGTTTGGATAGGAATCAAGAGTCCTTGTAACCTTGGACTCTCCTAATTTTGTGCCGCCCAACAACCAGGTTTCACACCAGCTATTACACATGAATAGGGGAGGAAATCCTTCTTTCTTACATGCAAAATAAAGAGGAGGAATCACGCTGAAAATCTGGTTTGGGGCATGGGTCTTTTGGGCGCACAAATACAAGGTGGCGTGGAGTCCTTTTGGCGCATGGAATCAAGGTATTTCAAGAACATGAGACTCTTAGATTAGGTGGCTGTTTTAAATCAAATAAATATCAATTAATTCTAATCAAATTAGGATCAGATTAGACTCAAATAGATAAAAAATCAAATCTGATTTGGAGCCCAATCTATTTAGATTTTATGTTTTCTAATTGGAGGAGGAGTCCTAGTCCTATTGGACTCTTTCTTGATACTTGAGTCAAACTCAATTTTAATCCTAATCCAATTAAATTTGATGCACCCATGAAATAAAATTTCTAGTCCAATTAGGAATTCATACATCCTAGTCTAATTAGAAATTAGGTCAAACTCAAATCTTAATTCAACTGGGACTAATCATCCGATCCTTTGGGGTTATCTTATAACTCTATTAGGTTGATCAAATCAAATCTATAATGAGTTAAATTAAATCCAATCAAATTAGACTTAATGCAAGCCCCATTGTTTAATCAAATTAACCAATTAGCAATCCTATTGCTAATTAATCTTCTTATAACTCACTAACTCTTTAGTAAGTTACATAATACAATATTGCATTGGATCAATTATCAATCAATTGATAATCCAATCCTGTTATGATTTATATTCGTAATTCAACCATCTAATCAGTCAAAAGTCTCTTTTGTGTGTGACCCTATAGGTTCTATTATGTCTGGTAGTGAGATATATTGTGATCTTTATCACAATATCATTGAAACTCTTTTCAATGGGTTGGAACAATTCCAACTTAGCCCACCAAGGATCATTGATCATTAAGATGATCCTTATGAGTCTCACAATCCACTA
Organism: Elaeis oleifera; assembly: GCA_000441515.1. Taxonomy (NCBI): domain Eukaryota; kingdom Viridiplantae; phylum Streptophyta; class Magnoliopsida; order Arecales; family Arecaceae; genus Elaeis; species Elaeis oleifera. The sequence continues at coordinate 1,701,623 of KE504678.1, read as the reverse complement.
GTGATACCTAGCAGTATGTAGTGGTAATCCAGCAGAATAAATATGAACCTCTAAGTGCAGTTAACGCATAATACAGTCTCTTTATCGTGAGTCTCAACTAGATGGCAAGTCATGGATAAATCATCAAATCTCAACATCAGTCATATGATAGATTCAATCAGTTTGAGTCCATATGTGACTCTATGAAAATTTTTTTCATCAATCACACTGCTATGGCCATAGACTTAAAGACTCAGTCTCTTAAATCTCATAGGACTACTCCTTTCTGCTAGGATCGATAAATCTCATCTTGATGCACACCCCACTCCTACAATGGACCAACTGTCGCCAACATCCACTACAACGGCTAATTGAGATCCATGTTGATGTGTCAATCAAACTCCAACAGCCTCACTGCGAGCAGTAGTATCATCTTAGATCAAAATATCAGTCATATAACTACAGTATTGAGAAAGTCACTAACGAGTGAGCAGACATCCATATGATTTTTCATGTTAGTCACGCTCAGTGCTAGTTGTTCTCTAACAACCACCTGCACTCTCATTCCAGTGTCTCTACACTACAGACTCGAGCTCCATCTATCCAAAAGAAGTGATCCGTACACTAGTCTATCTGGATCAATCACCATCTCCATGATGATCCTATGATCAGGAGTAATTTAAGAATTAACCATCAATGACACATGCCTCAAATTCTCAACTCTTTGAGAATATATGTCATTATTTTGTTAATCCCTTGGATGATTCATAGACATATAAACATGAATAGTAATATAACCGTCCAATAAGTACAAAATTATATTTTAGAGATATAATATGCGTCAGCCAAGATTGGCTTCTAAGATATATATCCAACAATCTCCCACTTGCACTAAAGTCAATCTGTCAGGTATCAAGCCCTATCTTCACAAGACAGACTTTAGTCTTAGGCTAGCTAAGTGACTTACCAGTGGATCAACTACATCACATGTGAAGTTTACTCTTTGCACCTCTATGTATTTCTACTCGAGATAGTCGCGTGTTCTGCTGCTCTATGTGCTTGAATATCTGGTGAGACCTAAACTTCTTAACAAGGACTATGATGTCTTTGTCTTTGCAGTATAGTGTCACGGCATCTAATGGCATGACAACCAATTCTATAACTAACATTAAAATCAGAATACATCCGACACATCTACAGCATACTCAGCTTCCATCGATCGATTATTTGGAACCCTTCCAAGATATCGATATAAAATATATCTGATGACGTAGACATTCTACCATCAATATCAGACATAAAATCTGAATTGATGTATCCTCCCACTCTTAGTTTTGATCTTTCTCCAAATTAAGAGCATGTCCTCAGTTCTTCCTAAGAGCTTAAGGATATTTTCACAGCAATCCAGCGCTCACAGCCTAGATACAACTGATATCTACTTATGACAATCATAGTATTTTTTATATCAGTTCAAGTATATTACATGGTACATATCAATGCTCGAGAGGATAGCAAACCCCACTCTGAGATTTCTATACTGAACCCTTTCAGCATCAACTCTCTATACTTTATCTGTAAAAATACAAGCATCCAATTGCATCTATTTCTATAGATCTTTAGGATGCTCGCTTTATATTTTTTATGAAAAAATCTATATTCAACCATATTTTAATCGATGTCAGTATTGGACACTCTCACTGATTCTTTTGAAATCCATAATTTCTCTTTTTCGATCAAACAATTTGATCATATGAAAGTTCAAACTCCAAGATTTTTATAGACTTTGTGATCTCCAAGAAGTGAAATCCAGAGGCTACTCTATAAAGAAATCTTCAGAAGATCTCTTCTCAGGAAAGCTATTTCACATCCTTTTTTTAGAGTCAATGTCTCACATCACCTCGTTGTAGGTTTTGGGATCATCTCTATGCTCCCATCTCCCATGAGAAATGACTTTTTCTACATACTTTGTTAAGCATACCTAAGTATCTTTCGAGAGGATTGGAGATCTTACTATGTGTACGAGATGGAGAAGAAATACACGTCTACTGGCTCATGATGATAAATAGGTTCTTAAGGTCCCAAAGCTCATTATTCTTCAGAGACACTCTCTTTGAGCTTAACTTTTCTTCCACTACTTCATCTTGGTTAAACAATTTTTTAAGAAGATAGCAATGTCGGGTCACAATCATATTGCAATCCTTTCAGAAAATAGTATCCCAAACTCTTTTAGGATGGGCTTTATAGATCTATCCTCTAACATATTTACTTACTGTCCTAGACACAGGCTGGACATCCTTGAATCTTAAAATAATTAAGATTCAGTTCTCACCATGTCATATCTCATACGGTGATGTAGGAACAGGTTTAGAGAGAACCTAATTTCATAGAAATAAAGCATGTCCCTAAAGAAACATAAATCAGTAAAGTTCATTATAGATCAGACTATATCTCATACAGTTCCATGACTCTTCTTATCTCGTTGAGCTGAGATGTACTAAGAAGGATCCAATATGAAACAATGATATTTTATGAGATAACCGAGATATTTCTTTCAATGATATTGCATCCTCGATTCTATCGAAGTACCTTTAAAATTTTTTGATTTATTTCTCTATTTACATCTGAATTCTTTGAACTTTTCAAAATTTCAGATTTGTATCTCATATACAAAGTAGAGACAACTCTTTGGTTAGCACATTACATGGGTTATACACATCTAATGTGTACAAGGATAAGTATCTCAATGGTCTTTTTCTCTTATTCCGCAAGAGTAGCTTGATCATATTTTCTCAAAGAGATGATACACAAATTAGATATGACTAAACAGTCAATGAGCCCAAAAGTCCATATTCTCCAGTTTGTTAATCATTTCTTCTTCAATATGACTTAGCCTAAGGGTCCACATATACTTTAAGCTTATCTCAATTTTAGATCTCTCAGATCCAATGACATTCACTGATTGTTTAATTAAGTTCACAGATGCATCACCATGCAAATGATAGAGATGGTCTCTTAGAACTAAATCCAAATGATGATCATAAAGGATAGACACCTATGGCCACAGCAGTAACTCTTGCTCTATCGTCAATTTAAGAGTTACTTCCTCAGCCCTCTACATTTTCATCGACTCTACACTAGAGTGCATAGCTCAACTGGGAAAAAAAAATCGTAAGAATAGCATTGAGCAATCTTGACATGCCTACTCTAAGCATGTTATTATTTTTTTAAGCTCTCCAAGTATTTACCTCTAAACTCTTTCAAGGTTCCTTTGTTAGTAATACTTTGACCAATTTAGATAAGGTGTCATGATAGTCTTTTATATGGCAGTTCACAATAAACTACCCATATAAACTAATCAGGAATCGTAGGATCAAATCCATAAGTAATTCTTTGTGCATGATCATATCGAGCCTTTTAAGCTCTTTAATATCCTTGATCATTATCAAATAACGATCATAGACTGACTGTCCATCACGCATCACATGCGTTGTGCGACTCTGATCATCTCACAACACTTGTAGATGAATCAACATGTCGTAGGCAGTGAACATGTGCTCATGTATAGCACCTATCTTAATTATCATTGTCCATCCACTTATCAAGTATAGCTCGTTAACTATGGGTTGGACAAGTCATTAACAATAGAATAACCTGATAGAGAACATTGCTTAAGTTTTAAATTAAGAATAATTCTTAATTTTATGAGCCAGTTTATGTAATCGATTTCGGTTAATCAATTGATATCTAGGATTTGAGCTAGAGAGTTGGAAGCTAATACAATGAACAGCAGAGAGCAAATATTCTAATTGGATGTTTGTACTTATTTTTATAATTTGCTCTCGAGACTTTTAGATGCAAAAGAAGACTTCTACTATTTATCAGATCTCCCACACTCTCCAGATGGAGAATAAAATTCTGATGCGACAATTAAATTTCTAGTAGATGCTATGGTTCCATCGATGCCGTGCACCTCACCTAACAGTTATTGATAACATGAATAAATATCGATGCGTGGACAACTCTTTATCTAGATGCTTCTCTAAGCATGTTGCAGCCACTTGGTCTCTAAGTCATGTGGACTCACCTAACAGTTATTGCCCGCACTTCTTAGTTAAGTCAGACCCACTGTTCACAAATAGGTGTAAAACCATCATTGGGTCACTCACCTAACAGTTATTAGGCCCAATCCCATTTTTACCCACAATAACTCTTTACAAATAGAGTGGTTGCGTGTTTCTGATGTAATTGAACTACTGTGATCAGCTGAGAACAATCAACGTCAGTAGCACGCCCGTACATCTACAATGGTGAAAGACCTTGGACTTAATATTTGTAAAGAGATTTGGGTTTAGATCTGATCTAATCAGTTATCATATGACTGATATAATTGGCATGGGCTAAATCAAACCACCAAGCAACCATATTTGAGATTCAATCTTCCAAATTGGTCAGGTAAGTGGAGATTGGTGGAGATCCCCCGTTGCTTTCTTAGATACCAATAAATTGATCAGATAAGCAAACATAACTAATTAAATAATCACCTTTCAATTACTTGTCTTAGACACCAATTGGATAATTGATCCGAATAGGTTAGCTTAGGTGAATCAGACTCGAGCCATAGAGCCGAATTAGGTCTTTAGGTTAATTGATTCTACATATGGATGTCAATCGATTCGATTAACAATAATTGTATGATCTTAGGCTCTATTGACCTTATCCTAATCTATATTTAACTCGATTTGATCAATTGGTAAATCGATTCAACCCAATATGATCAAATCAAAAACTCTTTTAATGTAATCCAATTACATGACCTAATTTGATCTTTCCATGACCAATCTCTCATGCACAAACACTAATTTCAGATCTTAAATCAAAACTTTTAGATCTAAATTTTTATATGAATAGTAAATTTTGATCTCAAAATAATTTCAGATCATGCATACAAATATGTATCATATACATAACAAGTTTAGGCCATAGAAACAAATTTTAGCCCTAAGCTTACTTTTATATATTATATATATGAATCAAAATATATCTCAAAATTCTTTTCAGATCTAAATAATAAATATATATCACATATATGCTGAAAAAATTAGATCTAAAAATTTAATCTAATTGAAGATTTTAATATCATTTTAAGACAACCATACAGCATAACAAATTATTGTAGAACAACCTTATGTCAGAACGACATCAAACCCCTTCAGATCTGAAATTTTTCTCTACAGATTTTTAATCTAAATTTAAATCTCATGCATATGATGTTGCTCTGATACCAATGTTGGAGTTTTATAGTTTCATGCACGTATGTTTTTACAAAGTAAGTACGCAGCGAAATTTTAAAATTTTCAGATTAAATCTAATTTAATCTAAGCATGCATAAGATCAAATCTTCAAACCATAAACAGGATCATTATATGTGAGATAAGATTCAGATACAGAAATTTAATAGAGAAAAATAGATTTAAAATATATCTGGATATGAATCAATCTTCAATGCGAACAGATGATCATGGATGTCTTCCAAAGGTCTCTTTTAGCCGCACAAATATCCGACCTCTACGGATATTCACACGAGACTCTGATTTGATCAGAAGTCTTTTGATCTCACTGGAGTGTTAGCTCTCTTGCAGAGATCACATCTTGATGGTTGAAAATCTTCTTTTTTCTCAAGACACTCTTAGAGAAAAAAAGATGTAGGAGGATCTTGATCTTTATGCTAGAGATCATGAGAAGAACCTTTCTTCTCTTTTCTTCCTAAAATTCATGAACCAAATCTCTACAATAGAGATATAAGAATTTTGTCCAATTTTTGGACAAAGGAATGAGGAGACATCCATGTCTAAACATGGACAAGAGGAGGAGAAGAAGATATTCTAACAACCAACTCTTGGTTGTTGCAAGAAAGAAGGGATAAAACAAGCTTACCTCACGCCTACAACCAAGATGCCGTCTCATCTTTTTCTCCTTTGTTTTCATGCACAAAAGGCCCTTTCTTTTGGTGTCAAACCTGATCCATATCTCTCTCCAAACCATCCCATAAGGTGGGTTTAAATAGACCAAGAGATGAGTTCTAGTTTGGATAGGAATCAAGAGTCCTTGTAACCTTGGACTCTCCTAATTTTGTGCCGCCCAACAACCAGGTTTGACACCAGCTATTACACGTGAATAAGGGAGGAAATCCTTCTTTCTTACATGCAAAATAAAGAGGAGGAATCATATTGAAAATCTGGTTTGGGGCGTGGGTCTTTTGGGTGCACAAATACAAGGTGGCGTGGAGTCCTTTTGGCGTATGGAATCAAGGTATTTCAAGAACATGGAACTTTTAGATTAGGTGGCTGTTTTAAATCAAATAAAATATCAATTAATCTTAATCAAATTAGGATCAGATTAGACTCAAATAGATGGAAAATCAAATCTAATTTGGAGCCCAATCTATTTAGATTTTATGTTTTCTAATTGAAGGAGGAGTCCTAGTTCTATTGGACTCTTTCTTGGTACTTGAGTCAAACTCAATTTTTAATCCTAATCCAATTAAGATTTGATACACTTATGAACATGAGGATTTTTAATCCAATTAAAAATTCATACATTCTAGTCTAATTAAAAATTGGATCAAACTCAAATCTTAATTCAACTGGGACTAATCATCCGATCTTTTGGGTTATCCTATAACCCTATTAGGTTGATCAAATCAAACCCATAATGAGTTAATTAAATTCAATCAAATTAGACTTAAGGCAAGCCCCATTGCTCAATCAAATTGAGTCAATTATCTATTGCTAATTAATCCTTCTATAACTCACTAACTCTTTAGCAAGTTACATAATGTAACATTTACATTGGATCAATTATCAATCAAATTGATAATCTAATCCTGTTACGATTCATATTCATAATTCAACCATCTGATCAGTCAAAAGACTCTTTTGTGTGTGACCTCATAGGTTCTATTCTATCTGATAGTAAGATATATTGTGATCTCTATCACAATATCATTGAAACTCTTTTCAATAGGTTGAAATAATTCTAACTCAGCCCATCAAGGATTATTGATCATCAAGATAATCTTTATGAGTCTCACAATCTACTAGTGACACCTAGCAGTATGTAGTGACAACCCAACAGAATAAAATATGAATCTCTAGGTGTAATTAACGCATGATACAGTCCCTCTATCGTGAGTTTCAACCAGATGGCAAGTCATGGATAAATTATCAAATCTCAACATCGGTCATATGATAGATTCAATCAACTTGAGTCCATATATGACTCTATAGAAACTCTTTTCCATCAATCACACTGCTATGGCCATAGACTTAAGGACTCAGCCTCTTAAATTTATAGGACTACTCCCTTCTACTAGGATCGATAGATCCTATCTTGATGCATACCTCACCAACATCCACTACAATGGCTCATTGAGATCCATATTGATGTGTCAGTCAAACTCCAGCAGTCTCACTACGAGCAGTAGAGTCATTTTAGGTCAAAGATCAGTCATACAACTGCAGCATCGAGAAAGTTACTAATAAGTGGGCAGACATCCATGTGACTTCTCGTGTTGGTCACGCTCAGTGCTAGTTGTTCTCTAACAACCACCTGCACTCTCGCTCCAGTATCTTTACACTACAGACTCGAGATCCATCTGTCCGAAGGAAGCGATCTATGTACTGATTTATTTGAATCAATCACCATCCCCATGATGATCCTATGATCAGGAGTAATTTAAGAATTAACCATCAATGACACATGCTTCAAATTTTTAACTCTTTAAGAATATGCGTCATCATTTTATTAATCCCTTAGATGATTCAAGGACACATAAACATGAATGGTAATATAACTGTCCAATAAATATAAAACTATGTCCTAGAGATATAATATGCATCAGTCAAGATTGACTTATAGGGTATACATCCAACACTGCATTCACGATAAATCTTTTATCCATCTGTATCATATAATTTAATTTATTAGAACACCAATCTAGAAAAAAATGATTGGCTTTCAAAAGAAAATTATATAATTCGCTTTTGTACTAAAATTACAAAATGTTAGATCTATAAAGGAAATTAATTATGCTATAGAAATTAAATAATATTTAGAAACCAACATATATAATTACTAAATAATCAGAACAACAAAGAAGGAAAGATGAAGAGGAGGCTCAAATTTACTATTTAATCTACAACTAAATCAAAATGACTGCAATCTATTGCTTGTAGAAGCAGATTGCCCAAGATTGTTGTCGTTAGAAATAGCTAAATTAGCAAAATCTCAATCTAAAATCATCACAGCCTCTTCATACAAGCCTTACAGCAATTTTATTATGGTCGAAAGCCAATCCTAATATAAGTAGCTATAATAAGTTAACACAATAACAAATAATCCCAATTTCAATAGAGCCATCTCATATCTAATAAGAAAGAACATCAAATATAACAAACAATCAAAATTCTAGAATAATTTTACAGTAATAAATTATATAAATATCAAAATTTTACAAACATATTATCTTAGTATATTAGACTTTATTGAAAATACTTTACATAAACATATTTATTTCTGAATTTGAGTAAAAATTAGGCAAGGCATATCACTTTCATCAAGTAAATTAAAAGAGAAGTACAAAGATAGAGGGACAGAGAAAAATATGAAAATGCATTTTATAACAACAATTATCTGAAGGAAACATATTTCAGATCTTTGTTTGATATAATAATTAACTAAAACTCTCTCTAAATTTAAGAGGTAATACAGTAGTCTTCTACAATAAAGCCAGATATCTGATGTCTCATAGAGCTTAACACAACTCATGACCTTATAATTGTATCAACTATTCTCCCCAACTCTATGCATATAATTTTACAATCTTTAAAGAATTCTGAAAGTTACAAATTACTTTGTATAATTAGTCTACTAGCAAACAATATAAGAAAAATAGAATAGTTAACATTGTCTGTAACTAAGAAGAAGTTAAAGAGTGGATGATCCAAAGCTATTGTTGGGTATAAAATACCCTCAGCCGAAGTTCTTGACAGGTGGCACCCATCTGGGCTTCTCCAAGATGGATTCTTCAGGCGCCTGTCAGATTGCTCCAAGTGCCCTCTGGACTCCGTTGTCGGCCGACCTCCATCAGTGCCAACCTACCTCCAACAGTGTCAACCAACCTCCATCAATGCCAACTTACCTCCAGCAGTGTCAGTCGACCTTCGTCAGTTTCGTCCGAACTTCAACGATATTCTGCAGGTTCTTCCAGTGAACAGGCTTCTGCGACACCTTCCGAATTCAGCCGTCGGACGATCTTCCACCGGACCCCTTAGGTAATCAGGTCTCCCCAGCAGACAGCCTTCAAACGAACCTCCACACCAGGCCGATACCAGCCGAGCTTCACCAACGGAAATTCTCCAACCGAGCTTCCACAACAAAACAACTCCAACCTACGCAGCGCCAACGTCTGAGACACCCGTCGGCAGCGGGTTCGTCAACAACCTCGGAAACATCCGAGCTTCCCTCAGACTGGGAGTCACGCCGCTCCTCTAGACACCCTTACCGAGCTTCACCTGACGAGCTCAGACTCACTGACTGGTCACCATAACGGCCACAACGCCGCTCCACTTCCTGTAATGGACCCCACGCGGCTCCATCATGCTCTGGCAAGTCACGACAATGGACATCATTCCACTCTCCGCAACCAGCCCACGTGGCAAGGCATAGCGATGTCCACGTCTCCACTCCACTGCCCTCCGTAATAAACTCCTGAACGGCCCACCACCAGGCGGTTACAGGTGTTGCCATCAAGTCTGTTGCGTCCTCTGCCTATAAATAGACCCCAGATACGTTATTCTTTAAGCTCTAGTCTCTATCTCAAAACTCTGTTAAAA
>KE504678.1:1662769-1682953 GCA_000441515.1 Elaeis oleifera | reverse complement strand
ATATATATAATCAACTTAAAAATAATTAAAAAGAGGGTTTTTTGAAATGAGATTTAAGAATCCAGAACTCCTTTGCATACACTCACCCTGCAAAGCAACAACCCTAAGAAAGGAAATAGAATCGAATATATCAATGAAAAATTGCAGGAGCCGATGCTAATCTTCGATGTAAGGATTAACCAAGCTTCAAATAAAATCCTAAAGTGAAGACAATGATTCAAAATTTTTTTCAAAAATTAGAAAAAGAAGATACCTGGATCAAAATGGAGAGGAGGAGAGAGAGAATGAACCTTCTAGTTCTTCTATGGTTCTTGATCTCCAACGGATTGATGGAGATTGAAGAGTGGATTAAGGCTAGGATTGGATAGGTTCTGATTACTAGAGAGTGGGAGGGAGAAGAATGGAGCATTAGGATTGCTAGAGATATCGAGAATTGAGAAAGAGGTGGCCGCCTGATTGCTTGATCAATGAGAAAATGGGGTGCCATTTGGTCGGCCAAGAGCAAGAGAAAGAGAACCAGAGAATTGAGAGAAGGAGGGCTGAAGGTTAGAGAAGGAATGCAATCTAATCAATTATGAATTTGTGATGGCTGAATAGTGGATGGGTCAAAATGATGGTCTATGTGGTAGAGTATCCAACGCTTTCGATTGCGATTCATGAATAGAAGTTAAGAGTATCGATTTTGAATTTTAAACTAGTCGTTCCACATTTATTCATCCATAAATCATAAACAGCTTAAATAGATTGTCCAATGCGATCCGATTCGATCTAAAAATTAACACTTAAAATCTGAATCTGATCTAAATAGTAAAAAAATTAAATAGATCAATTAATTTAATTTAAATTTATTTAGTAGATTGATAGATATTTTGTGGCTCTCGTGGTGGAATCCAAAACACATGCGCACGTGGAGAGGGAGGGGGTGTTGGAAGAAAAGGGGTATTGGACTCGAGTCGCGACCCTAACCCGACCTCAGCCACTCGTTGTGCCCATCCGGCCTCGTGTGAAACCCTCTGGACTCGCACGACACTAGGGTTTTTGGAGTACCACATATATAAACGATTTCCAACGTACCTTTCCATACCCTTCCGCTCCGAGCTCTGCCGCTTCGCCCTCTTCGCCGGTACTCTCTCATCTCAAACCCTTGCAAAAATATCTCCTGTATTGGCGATTCAGGATACAGATCCGCTCGTTCTCTATAATATATCGATATCCCGTTTGTCCCAAACTGGTGAACGACCTAAATTTACTTTTTTTTTCCCGATTTTCTTGACTTCTTTTTTTAGCGTCGAGTTAATGTTTTGGAGTTTAATTAGACTATAATCATCTGTAAGTCACATGCGAAATGATAAAGGACCCGAAGATTTCTATATCCATATCTCTATGTTCTTTAATTTGACGTTAGAGTTCTACTTTGCCTTTTTAATAATGTAAACTAGGGTTAAGTCGTCGGATTAATGCGTTGGTAGCTTTTTATGCATTTTTATTGTTTTGATATGAAACTGAACATATTGGATCTACAAGTATTCGATGTTTTTTATTCCTTCGAGGAATTTGTCATTAGCTATAATGGGCAAAAGTGGATTTTTCGAAGACCAGATATGGTGCGCAGTGATGCAACTGTTTGGATTTTACATGGTTTGAATGTATGATTACGTAACATAATTGAGCAGTAAGAATTATGATTTCGATTTTGACTTGGAATGTGTTGCATGTATTCCTTCAGGCAATTTTTCGTCATTCTTTGCACTGAAGTTTGCCGCCAATCAATTGAAGAAAATGCAGAACGAAGAGGGAAAGATGATGGATCTTTACATCCCTAGAAAATGGTACAGTTTGAGGGTCTTTCAACTCTACCAATTTGGATTTTCTGTTCTTTCATGTTTATACATAATTAAAGATGAAGTTATTTATTTTGTTAATGTTTCCTTACCTCCCTTAGTTGGGTTAAGGGTTGGTTGGTGGTTATGGTATTTTGTCTGATGGCTTTCTATTTGTAAATGTCTGTCCTTGCAGTTCCGCCACTAACAGGCTGATTACTGCGAAGGACCACGCCTCGGTCCAGATCAATATTGGGCACTTGGATGAGAACGGGGTGTACACTGGGCAGTTCACCACATTTGCTCTCTCTGGTTTCATACGGGCTCAGGTATTTCCTGCTTTCCTTTGTGTATTTTAGTGCCATACTGTATGCTTTTAATTGCATTCATATTGTAAAATATTTTTTAATTGTTTTCACACTTTAACTGTATATTATTCTTGAGTGATATGGGTCCATTTAGCTCATATTCTTATGGAAGATTTGCAGGAGCATGTTAATCTGTCTTCTGGTATCTGCCAAGAAAATCTATGAGTGGCATGGTTTCATCGAACCTTGAGGTTCTTGACATAGCATAGATCCATAGCTCTATCATATGGAATGACCAAAACTCTTGCAGTCTGCCAGTAATTAGCAAGTTTTTAGAACTTCAAGATTTTTTTCTTGGTTCATATAACTTAGTCAGTCTCGTATCCTTTGGGAGACATGTTTGAGCTCTACAAGAGACCTTCCACCCTTGTCCAACTTCTGAAGTTTTAAAGGTTAAGAATTAAAATGAGTTAGAAGCTGCATGTGCCTTTTTTGATGAATTGATTTCATTTTTGGTTATATTTTTGGGATAAGTGCGTTAGCTAGGTATTTCTATGATTGTATTAGCAAGGATCTTTGAATGGCTGGAACAAAAATTTATAAGCATATTACAAGAGCATTTTTGAGTATTGCATGAAGTATGAGTTCTTTTGTGGTGGATTTTGCAATTATTGTCTCAACTCTCATCTTACTCCATCCTTAAAAAGAAAAAAAATTCTATAGTCTCATAGACTATACAGAGCTTCTTACTTCATATGTTGTAATTATCCACCTTTGGCATCAGATCCTGTGCCAGCTGATTAAGTATTTTGGAGTATCTCAAGGGAGTCATATCTTTCTGTCAACCTATTCAGCTGATATGGGCAATAAAGTAAACGTCATTTACCATTCTGTCAGACCATACAAACTCATGATTATATGTCTCCTTCGCTTCTATCATTTCTCCTTGTCTCCTTCCTCTCCTACTTTCACATTTATTCTTTTTTCTATACTTGATGATTTGCTGTCTCATTGCTCCATCATTGGAGCTTACTGGACGATTAAAATAACACCTAAAGGAGAAACACCTTAACATGTAAAGGACATGCCTCAAGAGCACTAACAGCAACTGAACCTTATCCGATCAATATGGTGCTGACCATGGAGCACCCTGGCGCCCCCACACAAAAGGAATTTGACAAAATTTTACAAACACTGGATACCAATCTTCCATAATTTCTCCTATCAGTTTTGGTTAATGCTTGTTGATGGTTATAGATGAGCTTGTCTAGCATCCGAAAACACATGGGAGTTTTAGGATGGTGAAGGCTAGTCACTAAGTTAGACACCTATTTTCTCTATCATGCACCCTATACTGCATGTGTCACTAGTGGAAGAAGGAAGTTTTGCTGCTAACTACTAAGTCCAGAACATACCTACTTTACTGATTTGAAGACTAGTCATTAAGTGCTGGACTTAATATTTTATATCATTCACTCCTCTTCTTTGTTATCGAAGAAGAAATTTTGTTCTTTGAAAGCTATCCTTACAATTGAAGCACTAGAAGATACTTGGTTTTGTCCATTATTTACTCCAGTAATAGTTAATGCCTTGTTCATTTTCACCACATTTTATCTCAATTCCTATACTACTTTTGTTAGTGGTGGAAGAAGTTTTAGGTTGTAAAGTTGAGCCATTTCAACTACTAGAGCATACCTTGTCTACCCTATCATCCACTTCTATACTACCCTTTCTTCCCCATACTTCATCTTTTAACTAATTACTAGTAAGCAAGGCCCAAAATGTGTCAAGCCTGACCTTTTGGGTTGAAAACTAGTCATTAATTCTGCCCATTGTAACATAGATATTCTACTATACTACATCCATTCTTTTACTATTTCTGCAGGTATTCTTATCTTGTTTTCTTCCTATGATTGATATTTTGGCAATCCAGAACAAGACAACCCGATATTATGATCTATCATTGTTTCTATTGAGGGTGCCTTTGAGAAGCTTTTACACTACCTTCATCACTTTTTTACATGTAGGTGCATCTTATATTTCAAAGGAGCTGTTTTGATTTTAATGGTAGATGGGCAAATTGTTCTATATTTTGAAACTATATCATTCTAGTCTTACCTGACGTCCACCTTCATGATTTTTTTATCCTTTTGTGTACATACTTCCTAACAAAATTCCAATTCACACAATTCTGCTGGAATTTTTGCTTTTTCTACAAAAAATTTCTTGTGTTTGCCTGTCATATCTTTCACTCGCTTTGATAAGCACCTTTCCATGCTTTTGTGATGCTATAATACCTGTTTTGAAACTATCTGATAGTGTTGTTCAGAAGTTTGTATTTATTGTTCTAAAATTGTTATTTGTTTGTATATTATTGTCTGGAGTCTAAATTATTCAGATTTTACTTTATCTGGCTATGTTATTTTGAAACAAACAAATTTTGTTGTTAAAAACACGTATATGATGATAAGGGCATCTGACAGTCTTCCATATTTTGATGTAGTTGATACCTGTTGTTTTTTCAGTCCTGCTTTTTCACAATTCTTTTGTAGTGGCAAACATTCTTTGAATTTTTTTGATAGGTGCTGCACACTTTTACCAGTGGCGTGTCTTTTTCTTTTTTAATTTATTTGATAGTTGCTAATGCTCTGGTACTCGCCTTGCATTTTAGTTTACATGTTTCAATTCTATTGAATTCATCCAGTCCATGTAGCAAACAGCCAATCATGGCACTAGGAAAGGAGTTCCTGAGAGGGTATTCGGATAGGGTAGCCATATATATTGCTACCAGTTATTCAATTTTTTCTCCTTAAACCCATTATTCATAAACTGCTAGAAGTATTGGTGGAGACACATTTGAGAATATTTAAACTTATGGTCATTAGTGAAGACATGCAAGACTTTTCATGTATTTTCTGGTCGATTCTATGATATTATGCTTTACTATTTGTGTTGCTATTTCTTCGCTGGTTCCTTCTCTTGTACAAGTGGAATGCTATTCCAATCACAGTCACTGGTGGTGATGCACTTATTGAAAATGCTCATTCCATTTTGGTTGTTGACATGTTGTAAATATCGGTTTTATCTCCCCACACACTTGGTGCATAAAAGCTAATCTGCTCGTTTGATCTTTGTGCTGGTCTTGCTGTTGGTTATTTTGCAGGGGGATGCGGACGGTGCTCTGGACAGGCTCTGGCAGAAGAAGAAAGTTGAGGTGCGACAGCAGTAGGAACTGCTTTGGATTTTGTTTGATTAAGAGTCCTCGATATGTTTCCATCAACAAGATTTGATCCTGTTAAAAACCTTTTATCAGCTATTTGGCATGAGCTAGTAGCTACTTAGATTCAAGCGTTCCTACTGGTACCTCAATTGAAACCTGAAGATTCGACTTCTTATTTCATATATGCTAAGTGCAGCCTTGCCTTTTTTGGGATGTGTTTGATTTTTCTTGTCGTCGCTTGGTTCATCCTCAAGTTTGATGCTCTTCCATGCTTTCTTTGAAATCATGGGCTTGTGAAGAAGTGTTCTGCTCGCTCGTAGTTTCACTTGCAGAATAGGTTTATGTAGTTTCTTGTGACTCAATAGTTGAGATATTAAACGCTCCCATTTGCAAGAGTTGGCCACCAATTGGAGTGCCACAACGTAGAAAGTAACAGGGAATCCTCGCTCCTATGGGAGAAGTGACAGAAACCTTGCGATGGTGCCTTTGCTCCTCTCTCTCCTATCCTAGTTTCGCTGAGCCGGCACCAAGAGTTATTCAAAATTAAACCGTTCAAAGCTCGACCAGTCCGTTCTCAATTTTGGTTAACTGGCTCTAATAAATCTTTAAAATTGAACCAGTTCATGTTCATGTGCTGACTCATGGAACCTAACCTACCTGTCTTAATCTCAAATTTACAAAGTGAACGAGTCTGCTCGATATATGACGCAAATTTAAACAGATCTTCGGCCAGCTCAATACCATAAAAGGTTGGCCTCTCTAATTTTGAGTTGCACTGAACCTTGTCTGACTTGCGATTCAGATTTTTAGCCGGGCCTTTGATGGTCTCTCGTGGATATTTGCTTCGACTCCTCAGCCGGCGCTCGAACGAAATGTTTGACACTTGTTTCAAAAAAATGAGTTAAGCATGACATATATTTTTTTAACTTATCTAACCAATCTATTAGCTATGTCAAAGCTCTCTCTAGGAACAACATAGATCTAGAACTTGACCATGTGTTATGCTTGACCATGTGTTATACCTGACATTCGCCAAATGACTTGATTGGCTGAGTTGACTCTGTTAAGCCAAAGCCAACTAGAATGGCCAGATAGCACAAAAAGGTTTCAAAGAACTTGCTTAGTCTGATCACAGCTCAAGCCAACTGCATACCAGGTTCATACCAGTTCTACTTTTCGAGCTGGAACACAGCCTGAAAATGAGGTCATGATTGTGTCAAATAAGACTGGATCAATAGGCTTGAGATTAATTTCAGGATGAGCCGGAAATGAATCCAGCATGATCAAGCAGGAAATAAGTGCAATCTCAAATCATGTCAACATTAAGCTATCTATTTTATCATTATTGGGAATGAACAATAATTTCATATACATGGATTGTTTTGTCAAGTCAAATAATGAATTAAGATTGAATTAATGGGCTACGAAAAATAGGATCGACCAGATGATCAATCTATCTCGATTTGAAATCGAGCCCGAATTAAAAATCATAAATAACAAGTAGAGTTGAAATGCTCTAAAGTATAAACTTGGAGGAAGAATATAACCTGCATATCACTAGAAGCATGTTTGGTTGGAGAGTTGGACTTTGCAATAAAATAGAAATGAGTGATTGCTATTCCAGTCATTTGATTGGGGGACTTATATTTCGATTTCAGGAAGGAATAGGAATCCCTTAATTCTCCAAAGTCCAATCCGTACTCTTCTCTGGAATTCAAATTCTATTTTGATTTTAATTCTGATCGTGAACCAAACATGTCGGAGAATATGACCTTTTCAATCCATTCCGATTCTGATCGTGCCTTAAATATAATTTTAAGGATCAACTTGATTTTGTCTTAAAACATAGCTAAGTCATTTTGACTTGAGTTTGGGCCAAACAGATGAGAATGTGCTAGCAAACTATTTCTTGATTTAGATTTATGTTAAATACTCATGGTTTATATTTATTTATGTGTAAAATAAATATTTATATAAATCTAATATAAACACAATCAAAAGAATCGAAAGGAAGATACCACGAAAGATACAAATGCAATAATTGCATCAACCCATAAAATTCATTCTGAGTACTTTGCTATAAGATGGCGATCACGCCATTCCTCTCATGATAGGCATAAAATGAGTTCCCGCATTATTTATGGTACCTCATCCTCCTTGTGCATAAAAATTTGTGTGGGATCACTCAGGCCGTCTCCCTAGCAAATCAAACAAACTGGTTTAGTCCTTGGTCGCGGTTCACCCTCTAGACTGTCCACATTTATTAGGGCAGTCTCGTAAGATGAGGCCGATGTCAACATTCACAAACCCTGGCATTTATATAGTTGTTTTTCTCGACTTGAATGGGATCTCCGTGCGACTCCCAGCTCTTGTAGTAGGAGAAGGCCGAGAATCTCGAACATGGTTTAGTTTTATATGTTCTTCCAATCGTAGTGATGTTATTTGTGTTACTTTATGCGGTTTAATTTTATGATTGCAATCTTTCGTTCCCATATTTTTCATTTTAATCTTAGGTTAGGGTTTACAAGGCTTCTCCACTCGATTTGGGTTTTGTTCTAGTGCTTGGAAGATTTTTGTCTCGATGATTGATTGATATAGTAGGCGATCGCACCTTTTAGGATTTTCAAAAGCAAAAAAGAAAAAGAAAACACAACTTTTTTTGGCTATATTTTTTTTAAAAATTTAGACTAGAAAATAGGTGACGTAGGAAGTTGGAGACTAGAGGAGGAAACACAAGTGAACCCAAGGAAAACACCTCCCTGAAAGTAATCCACTTAAGAGAAGAGAGCGGTAGAAAAGAAGAAATCCACCTTCAAGAGATAATTCGGATTTAAATTCAGGAGAAGCTCTATTCATGTCAAAGGAGAGGCACACATAGGAGCATGCTCGTATGCCTTATAAATGACATGTATTCAAAATAAGGACACTTGTCCAAAAACTATGCCACTTGTCATACTTCCCTTCCCCATACACCCATGCTTCAATGCCTCTTAAATTACCAAACTATTTTTCAAAATATCGTCTCCCATGCTTACCCAAGCATCCAAGTTCTCATATAAGTTTCTAAGCATCTTAATGAAAAATAGAGATAATCAACAACTAACACTATTAAGTAGCACGTCCTTCAAACTTCTCCTTAAATTTGCTCCATATGGCTGGGCTAATCCATGCAAATTACATAGCATTGGAAAGTGCGTTGAGTCTGGTTTCCAACGCCTCAAATGGAGAGGAATTTGGAGTTTTCTAGATAAGTTATGACCAAACCATTGAAGGTGTCTCAGGTTGATTGGTCCAGTTGACTTGATCTTATGTCACATTTAGTCTTCATGATCGACTTGAGAGGATTTAGGTCGACTTGGATACTCCGGTGTCAATAGGGTTGGATCTCCGTTATGTATCTGTTCATGAAAATTTATTTATTTGTTTGGTGCTGTGAGTTTTTGCGAGGATCCATAAATTTTATTCCATTTCAAATACCCTTAAAATAAATCTCACGTAAATTATCCTGTACACTAAAGCAGAAAAGTGGAGAGCTTCCTATTGCTGTCATGAAATTGGAGCGTGCATATGACTTGGTGCATGATGTTGTTGGACATGTAATCTTATGCTTTATATTTAGCTAGAAAAAAATTGGAAAATGATGGAAGATTAGGGAAAAAAAAAACAAATCCTTTTGCAATTCCCTTGGTATTCATAACATTTGTTGGGAAAAAAAGATGGACCTATGTTGTTATTTCGTATATTGCACGCCCTAGGATATTGTTGTTATGTTTTCTAGTTGATATCAGTCTGCTGCAAGCACAACATTCACCGTTGGGCTAAAAACAATTATTGTTTTTGGCCCATCAAAATATGCTACATCTTGTTATATACCAACAAATTATTATCTAGTATGCTTGACTTTGTTGAGAAATATGATAGCAGTGTGATCATAAATTGTTGTTTTAGGTTTAACATTTTCTCCAGCGAACTTTATTTGTTGTTTTTTTTCTTTTTTTCAACAAACAAAGCTATGCAACATTAACTTAGTATGGCTGTTATAAATTGGAGGGTGTGTATATTCTGCTGCATGAATGTTACCCTCTACCAAGTTCAGTTCCCTTCCAATTTGAAATGTTTCCTTATTCATTCACTCTGACATATGAATCCCTTATCAGTTCCCCATATGATATAACGGGATGAGTACTTCCAGATATTGAAACTAAACTTATTTGTTGAATGACCAACACAGTGAATTCTGGCTGAGTCTTCTTCCTTTTCAACTAATTGATCCTGGAACTTTGACTTCATTTCAAATGTTGTAGATGGATGAGGTGATGGGTCATACACACTTATGAGTGAAGCCTTTCTGTTTTCATGTGTCTAATTGGATTCATCCTCCACTCTGTGTTGTCTGAATATTGATTGAAAAATGCAATAATTTTTTCAAGCAAGATCGACACTGAAATTTTGACAATATGCCAGCAATCAATCAATTTCTTGTCACTTTGTTATATGCATTTTAAGCTACACTAGCTTGTTCTTAGAGTTGGAAAACATGGAATGTGCAAGGCAAATAGCCTTTTGGTCTGGTTTTACTTACAAGGCTTTTCCACTTGATTTAGATTTATTCATTTTGGTGGTTTGAAGATTTCTGAATCAATTCTTTGTGCAATTCTGTAGGCGTTTCCCTTCTATGGTTTTTAGAAGCAAAAGGGGAAAAACTACTACTTTTGCTAGATCTTTTTGATTTTAGATTGGGGAAATAAGGTTAGAGCCTTAATAAGTTCTTTTAATGCATATTTGTTTATTTGTTTGATCCAATGAGTCTTTGAGGATCCATAAATTGCTTTTCCATTTTAAACATCCTTGAGCGTACATTTGATGTTAAATTATCTTGTAACTAAAGCAGGAAAAAAGAGAGCGTTTTCTGGCTCTAGTGAGATTTGACCATGGATATGGCTTGGTGTGTGATGGTGTTGGAATGTAATCTCATGCTTTATATCTACTTATATTAAAGTTTCAGAAAAAGATGGTGGAAAATTTTGAAAAAATACATTCTCTTTGTACATGTCATTTGAGATTTGGAAAAAATAATGGACCTCTCTTGTTATTGATGTGAATTGCACACCCTAGGATGTTCTTGTTATGTTGTGTTGTTAAGCTGATACCAGACTTCTGCAAGCAAAAAATTGCCTTTGGTCCCAAACAAATTGTTTTCAGTCAGCCAGAATAGGCTACAGCTTGTTATACACCGGCAAATTTATGATCAAGTATGGTTGATTTTTTTGAGAATATGATGGTAGTGTGATCATGAACTGTTGTTTCAGACAGGCTAACTGTATTTTTTTTTAAATAAAGCTACTCAATGAATTTTATTATTATTATTTTTCAAACAAAGCTATTCAAAGATAACTTTGCATTGACTAATCTATATTGGAGTGTGTGTATATAATGTTGCATGAATGTTAGTTAATCTAAACCTAGTACTGGTTGAGGTTCCTTTCCGTTAATATTCTAAATGTCAAAACAAGAAGCTCAATTCTCGATCCCTTGTTCATTCATTTTGAAATCTGAATTCCTACTTTCCCAAGACATTATCTGTATAATGTTCCTAGATGAGTACTTCCTAATACTAAATTTAAGTTGTTGAATAACTGACTCACAATGAATTCTGACCGAGTCTTCTTCCTTTTCAAGTAATCCATATTGGAACTTTAGCCTTCTTTCAAATGTTGTAGATAGGTGAGATGATTCCTCAATTTTTCTAACCCTTGGATTGCCATATAGATGTATGATCGAAGCTTATCTGTGTCTGTGATTTTGAATTAGATTCATCCTCCACTCTCAAACTACTATTCGTAACTTGCAACATAATGTAGCAAAAGGTTTTTATTACGTGCCATCTTAAATATTCCAGTTATGCAAGGTCCGATCTATTCAGTTTGGTCAGAAAGGCATTCCTTATCAGAATACTGATGATGGTCATACAATTCATTGCCTGGACTTGATTATTAGAGCCAATGATACCATTAAGTTCGATCTACAGGCTAACAAGATTGTAGACGGTTACGATGATATCGTGGATACCTCGGATCTGTTGTGCTACCATTGATGCCTCGGATCACTGAGCCATCGTCGCAGTTGCCAATCCAAATACCGAACTGAGGTATGTGGAGCAGTACCATTTTTATCCAGTTAGTTATGCAGTCTATCTGGCACGTGAGCTCCCTCTATTACCTCGGCTAGCCGATTCCCTAGCGTGTGCAGTAGCTGTCCACCCTGTGGATAAGCTCAGACATCATCAACTTTCCATGATCTCGCAGGAGCAGATAAGCGAGAATCGATAAGTTCGCAGGAGCAGATAAGGGCTAGAATATCTCGTCCATAACAGTACGTAACAATATGTCCAACAATTCGATAACCTCGGAACTACGCATTCCCATGATTATCCAACCATATCTTCTATAAATAACTAAAGTTCGGAGGATCCAGATAACAATCCCTCTCAGAAAATTCGTTGTTACTCTTTTGTTCTCTTAAATCTAACTTGAGCGTTAGAGGATTTTTGCTAAAGTCAAAATCTTTGATTTGAATTGTTTTGCAGATCATTCCAGCACCACTGTGCAAGCCTAGTCGCCATCTTCCGATCTCAACAAAACGAGCAGCAACACGGACTTCATGAAGTTTGATGATGGAAGCGTCGCGATGATAACTGGTGGAAGGAACGGGGAACGTGTTGGTGTCATCAAGAACCGGGAGAAGCACACGGCGGCTTTGAGACCATCCACCTGCAAGATGTACTTGGTCACGAGTTCGCAACTCGGCTTGGCAATGTCTTTACCATTGGCAAGGGGACAAAGCCACGGGGTTCTCTTCCCAAAGGCAAGGGTGTCAAGCTCAGCATCATCAAGGAGGATAGAAAGCGGCTTGCTGCCTCTGGTGCTGCTGCTATGGTCTGATTATATAGCTTGCTTCCATATTTTGTCTGGGATGTTGAGATGGGTTTCTTTGTGGACATGCAAGGAGGATGTCGCCAGTTTTTTAGCTCATTTTGAAGGTGGCAACTCTGTTGAAGTTTTTTAGCTCATTTTGAAGGAGGATGTTTGCTTTAGAATAGGGATGCCGGACATTTTGGTGCTCTTAAATTTAATTAATACAGAAAGATGTTTCCATGGTTTCTTGTTTTACTTATTTAATATATTTGATTTGATTAAATCTGCTCATATAATTGTTTACATGACCATTGGAGTGGTTTGTTGTCTATCTTGTTTGTCAGCAGTTCTGTGATGATTAAATCAGATGAAGTCGGCAGCAAATGTGCCGTTGCTGCTTTCTCATCTATCTTCATTCTGCCATCGTCCTGCTGTTGGCGCCCTTAGACCTCCCTGCTTTCTCATCCATTGGAGGGTGAGCTGGAGGAGAAGCGTGGAGCTTCTTAGCAACTTCACCTGTCAAGCTCAAAAAAAATCTGAAAAAAAAAAAAAAACTAGACGTACCATTAATTTCACTGCGTAGGAAGATTTGGCCATCGCATTCTTGCCCATAGCAACTCACCTTTGGAGATGCTATTTGAACCAGTAGTTTAATTGCATTATTTCTTAGCCATTCTTTTTCCATGAAATGTGAGTGTTTTTCAAGGGAGTTGCATAAGTGATCATGTTTGTTTTAACTCTAGTAGAACTGGAGCTAGGCTTGGAATGGTTCGACTTCGGACTAGATCTGAAACAGCTCAGGTAGGATTTGAGCTTAATTATTGAGTCTATTTATCTTTCGAGCCGAACTCGGGTATATCTTTGATCTGGTCCGGATCCGGATCCGAATCCAAAGTCTAGTCCTCAAAAACCTGGTTGTATCCACTAGCAGGCCCCATTCGCTAATAGGCCGCAAAAGCCCTACCATCAAGCAGGTTGAACCCAGTCTTTGATTATTGCCCCGCCCCCAAGCCCCAACCATCCTTGAACTTCCTCGAGGGCTCCCGTCAAGAAGGCAAGGTGGAGTGCATTTGCTTTAGCAAGGACCACGGTGCCCTCTAGCTCACCGTCGTGGACAGCCGCCATGCCATCATTGTCGTCCCCAACGACCTTGACCTCGTCAACATCCTTGTCACTCGTCAACATCATCGTCATGTATGGTGTCGACATCTCTGTCTCTATGGGCAACGATGTTAATGGCCTCTTCGCCTTCATCAACAACCTCCTCTTCTTTTCATCGCCTTTGCCGGCCTTTTCTTCTTCTTTTGCTGCGCTTAGGGGGCCCTGAAGGTGGCCCCATAGACTTCGGCTGCTCCAAATTTAAATTCTAAGAGGTCTCGAAGACCGGCATCACTTTCTTCGACGTCGTCGGCATTGACCAGGCTAAGCTCGAATTCCAGGAGGTCATTGTTGTCGTTGGAGATCCAATAGTCGTCGTCATTGTGTCCGGAACGGGTTAGGGCTTAGTTTTTTAAAAATTTTTAAGAGAGGAAAATCTGATTGGGTTGGCCCAATCGAATTTGGATTGGGCTTGGGCCTGAGTTTTCAAAATTTTCGGACCTAAGTTTGGCCTAAAGCTCGAAAAAGTTTCAGGTTGGGCTTAGGCACCGGGCCACTCAGGCTCGGATCTAAGTTTTCAAAAACTTTCCGATCTAAGCCTGGCCCGAAGTTCGAAAAATTTCAGGTTCGGCTTGGACAAGGCCTGGCCCGGCCCACTTCCAGCCCTAAACTCTAGTGATTTGCAATTGAAACTTTAGGGAAATGGGGCTTCTTGTTGTAAATTCATATCTTACAACTTTAAGGATACTACTTTGTTAGATAGTTACTTTTAATAGGAAATTCCAATGGTTGTTACCCTTTCTAAAATGTTAAATTTTTATGTGTCTATAGTTTTTAAAATCAAAATAATATGAATAGTTGTATCGCTTCTGAAAAGGTGCATATGCAATGTTTGGACTTTAAAAAATAAAAGTGGGCCTGAGTTTTAAAAACTTTAGGTTTAAGTTCGGTCCGAAGCTCGAAAAAGTTTTAGATTGGGCTTGGGCAGGAGGGCCATTCGGGCTCGGATCTGAGTTTGTCAAAAATTTTTGAACCTAAGACCGGCCCGAAGTCCGACAAATATTTTAACCTCAGCTTGGGCAGGGCTCGGCCCGGCCCACTTCTAGCCCTAAACTCTAGTGATTTGCAATTGAAACTTTAGGGAAATGGGGCTTCTTGTTGTAAATTTATATATTACAACTTTAAGGATAATACTTTGTTAGATAGTTACTTCTAATAGAAATTCCAATGATTATTATCCTTTTCTAAAATGTTCAATTTTGTGTGCTCTATAGTTTTAAATCAAATAATATGAATAGTTGTATCGCTTCTGAAAAGGTGCATATGCAATGTTTGGACTTCTGTAAACCCATAGGAACATGGACAACAAAGAACAACTTCCTTTTTTTCTTCTGAGTTTCCTTCTATGTTATATCTTTTGCAGGTACATTTCCTGATATACAAAACATTTTGGATGCAATTTGAATTTTTCTTGATTAGGCATTGTATCTCGAGTTATAATTTCCAAGTTGCCATTGCATTTATGGTAGGAAATAACCGTCTCTAAGAAAGTTTCTTTGCCTATATTCCGAATTTCTACCCATGCCACGACTGACGACACCATGGCTGGCTCTGGGGTAATGGCATCGAGCCCATGTTCAAGGCTAGAATTAGAATTAGAATGGGACTTGAATACTAGATGAGAGTCTGGATTAAATTTTGGGAGATTGGG
Organism: Elaeis oleifera; assembly: GCA_000441515.1. Classification (NCBI taxonomy): domain Eukaryota; kingdom Viridiplantae; phylum Streptophyta; class Magnoliopsida; order Arecales; family Arecaceae; genus Elaeis; species Elaeis oleifera. The sequence goes on along the minus strand of KE504678.1, from coordinate 1,667,882 downwards.
ATATCCTATACCCTTTAAATTGGAATAGGAATGGGAATCTCTAACACTCATTCCCATTTACCATTTTAGCGCTCAACTACCTCCAAGCAAACATGCTCTAATTCCTTAGCGAGAACAAAATGGTGAACAGAGTGGTACAGCATAGCATCATTCTTTGGATTTGAACCTAGGCCACTAGTATTAACACATAGTAAATTTACCAAGTCAATTAACACCTCAATTTTTTTGTGAATTTTGAAGGTTTTATTTCATAAAATTGTTGATATATCTGGATCCAAGGAAAATGGGCAGAGGTTTGCTTATTTATGGGAATTTACATACCACTAGGGCCCAATTATATTGCCTTCATGGATAATAGGTTTTGCTGCGAAATTTTATAGACCGAAAGATCAAAGAAACATTGGTGGAAATTATGTGACGTTTGGTATGTCAATATCATGATGTTGGGCAATGATTTCTACATTTTGATACCTAGGCGTCACTCATTTGTTTCCAGTTTCATATGAACTTCCACTACTTTTAAACCACCTTGATGAACAATGAAGTCTTGGAACATTTTACCAGAATTCGAATTTTTCTTTTGTATTACTATTTGACAGAGAAACATGCAGCTAAAGATCATTCTTTAGGTCTGGCAAGTGTTATGGCTAGTGTCAGATGACAATGGAGTATGTGTTGCAAAAATTGGTAGAACTCTTGTCAACCTTCCATAGGTCTTTCATACCAGCAATTGGCACACGAAATCTATATGATAGAAGATAGTAGTTCAGTCGATTTGTACTCTTCTCCCAAGTGACAGGTTTCAGATTCAAACCTCAGTGATAGCCAATAATCATCTTATTCTCAAAAAGGAAATGCCTGGGATGGCTAACATGGATGACTGAGAGAACGTATTGTTGTTATCATGCACTTCTCTGTTTTCTCTTTCTTGAGCAAAACTAACTAATTAATAATAATAATAATAATAATAATAATAATAATAATAATAATAATAATAATAATAATAATAATAATAATAATAATAATATATTTTATTATGTATAATATAAAATTAATTTGATCTGATTTATGATTCATATATAAGATATGTGATTGCATATTTAGGTCTGAAAATTATTTTTAATATAATTCATGATTTATATATGAGATATATGACATCATGTTATGATCTGAATTTTGTTTAGATCTGAATTTTATATACATATATGAGATATATGCTTGTATGTTAAATCTGAAAATTAGTTTCATGATTTAAAATTTATCTTTCATACAAAAATTTAGATTTAAAATTAGTTTTAAAATCTGAAATTTATGTTTGTGTATGAGGATTTTGATCATGAAAAATCAAAAAATTAGGTCATGTAATCAGATTGTATCTAGAGCTTTTGATTTGAACAAAATGGATCTAATCTGATTAAATAATTAATTAAATTGAGTCAAGTGTTGATTAGAATTAGGTCAATTAAGTTATAAGATCAAGCAATTGTTGTTGATCAAATCGATTGAATCTCATGTATAGAATCGATAACCTAAGGATCTAATTCGGCTTGATCGCTTGAGTCTGATTTGCTTAAGCTAACCTATTTGGATCAATTGACCTATTGGTGTCTAACATAAGTAATTGAGAGATGATTATTTAATTGGTTCCATTCGCTGATCTGGTCAATTTATTGGTGTCTAAGAATAGCAACGGGGGACCCCACCGATCTTCACTTGGCCAATTTAGAAGATTGAGTCCTGAATAAAGTTGCTTGGCAGTTTGGTTTAGCCCATGTCAGTTAGATTGGCCATATGATGATTGATTAGATGAGACCTAAACCTAAATCTCTCTATAAATATTAAGTCCATAGGTATTCTACCATTGTAGATGTGCGGGTGTGCTATTGATGTTGATTGTTCTCAGTTGGTCACAGTAGTTCAGTTACATCGGGAACACACAACTACTCTATTAGCAAAGAGTTGCTCCAGAGTAAGGATGTGGTTGGGCTCAATAACTGTTAGGTGAGAGACACGGCCTTGCACTTGTGAATGATGAGTCGAACTTAACTAAGAAGTGTGGTCAATAACTGTTAGGTGACCCACATGATTTTGAAGCGAAGTCGCTGCAACATGCTTAGAGAAGCATCTGGCTAAAAATTATCTATACATCGATGTGCGTATTATCCATAACTGTTAGATGAGGTACATGGCATTGGTGGGACTGCAGCACCCACTAGGAATCCAGTTATCGTGTCAGAATTTTTATTTCTACTCAGAGAGTGGAGAGATCCGAAAATTATTGAAAGTTATTGTTTGCATCTTAAAGTCTCTAGAACCAAATATAAATTTAAAGTATAAAAGTCTAACTTGAATCCCTACTTTCGCAGTTAAACAATGTTAGCCTCAAACCCCCTAGTCTGCATTCTTGAATCCAATCGTTTGATCGAAACAAACTATAAAGACTAGCTAAAAAATCTCAGGATTGTCCTGACTTTTGAAGAGTTAGGTCATGTACTCAACCAAAACCCCTAATATTATCAAACCATCTTACTGTAGAGCAAAAAACTGTTTATGAAAAGTGGATGGATGAAGACAGTCAGGTCAAGTGCTATGTGCTGGCATCCATGACAAATGAGTTGCAGAGCTAGCATGAGCATATGCCCACTGCTAGGGCTATGATTACTCACTTACAAGAGTTGTATGGTGAGCAGAGCTATACAACATACTTCGAAGTGTCTAAGAGACTCTTCAATCTGAAGATGCGCAAAAGGCAGTCAGTTCATGAGCACTGTATGATAGTGATCAAGGACATCGAGGAGCTTGAGAAGCTCGAACTTGATATGCAAAAAGAATTGTAGATGGATTTGATTCTTCGATCCCTTACTAGTTCATATAGTCAATTTTTATTATAAATTTTTATATGAACAAACTTGATTGCACTATACCCAAACTGATCAACATGTTGGTCACTATGAAGGGAGCCTTGAAGGGTTCAAGGGGCACTGTTCTTCCTGTAGAGCGGACTTCTTCGACCAAGAGAAAGACTAGTTGGAAGAAGAAGAATAAATCTGCTAAGAAGCAGAAGAAAGAGAGCAAGCCAAATAAAGACGTTCCAAAGAAGGCTGAAGTAAGGGAAAGTGTTTCCATTGTGATGTTGACGGCCACTGGAGAAAGAACTATCCACTCTACCTGGAGAGCCTAAAGATCAAAAAGGATGATAAACCTTGAGAAGGTATTTCATAATTGAATCTAACATTACGGTTTCTTCTACTTTTAGTTGGGTATTGGACTCTAATTCGAGTGCTCATATATGTACCTCAATGCAGGCTCTAATAGAAAGTAAGAGGTTGAGGGAAGGTGACATGATCCTTCACATCGGTAATGGAATAAAAGTTATTGCAGAAGTCGTTGGCACTTATTCTTTTCGATTATCATTGGGGTTTAGATTAGATTTAAAGAACTGTTATTTTGTTTCTGTAGCTAGTCGAAATTTGATTTTCGTGTCCGTGCTAGCACAGGATGGTTTTGAATTTAATTTTAATAAAAATTTTGTTTCATTTATTACAAATAATTAATTTGTATGATCTTTTAATTGACAGTTTATATCACTTGCATATTGATGTGAACATAAATTTGAACGAGCAAATAGTAAGTGCTGTAGATCAAAAGAGATCCAAAGACGAAATTAATCAGAAGTACTTATGGCATCATAGACTAGACCATATTGAAGAAGACAGGATAAACAAACTGAAAAAGGATAGGATCCTTGGCTCTCTTGATCCAGAGTCATACCCAGCTTGTAAATCTTATCTTCGAGAAAAAATGGTCAAATTACTCTTTGTAGGATATGGAGAAAGGGCCACCGAGTTACTTGCCCTGGTATACATCGATGTGTGTGGGCCATTTGATGTGTAAGTTGGGAGTGGTTATAGCTACTTCATCACCTTTACTGATGATTTATCTCGGTATGGATATGTGTATCTGATGAAACACAAGTCTGAAGTCTTTGAAAAGTTCAAAAAATTTAGAAATGAAGTAGAAAAACAAACAGACAAATCCATTAAGGTTCTTCGATCTGATCGAAGAAGTGAATATCTTAGTCGAAAATTTTTGAGATATCTTAAAGGCAATGGCATGGTCTCTCAATGGACTCCTCTCGGAATACTTCAACTCAATGGGATATCCGAAAGGAGGAATAAGACCCTATTAGATATGGTCAGGTTCATGATGAGCTTCACTGATTTATCCTTATATTTTTTGGGACATGCGTTATTAACTGCAATTCACTTATTGAATAGGATTCCATCAAAATTTATTCCTACCACACCATATGAGATATGGTACGTTAAAAAGTCGAGTCTAAATTATTTTAAGACTTGAAGATGTCCGGCTTATATCAAAAGACAGATAGTTGATAAATTAGAGGATGGATCTGTAATAGCTCATTTTATAGGGTATCCGAAAGAATCAATGAGATGCTACTTTTACTTTCCACAAGATCATAATATGATTGTGAGTCAGAATACTATATTTCTAAAAAAATAGTTTGTCTAGAATGATGACAGTGGGAGGTTAGTTAAGCTTGAAGAGAAGGTCTCTGAAGAGCAAAGAGCTATGGATCCTCAGAAACTCATTATTCATGAGCCAGTAGTTGATGTTTTTCTACTACCTCGTGATCTAGTAGGATCTTTCGATCTCTTGAAAAGTACATGGGTATGCTTACGGAGGAAGTAAAGAAAATATTCCTCATAGAAGATAAGAGTTATGGTGATGATCTTAATACCTTTGACGAGGTGATATCTGATATCGATTTTGAAAAATGGTTAGATGCAATGAAGTCAGAAATTGACTCGATGCACTCGAGCCATGTATGGACTTTAGTGGATCCACCGGAGGGTATAGTATCTATTGGATGTAAATGGATCTACAAAGAAAATAGGTATCGATGGTAAGGTAGAGACTTATAAAGCTAGGCTCATGGCAAAAGGTTATAGTTAGTATGAGGGCATTGACTATCAGAAAACTTTTTCATCCGTAGTCATGCTGAAATCCATCCGCACTCTGCTTGCTATTGTAGCTTATTATGATTATGAAATCTGACAGATGGATGCGAAAACTGTTTCCTTAATGGATA
>KE504678.1:1651238-1662722 GCA_000441515.1 Elaeis oleifera | reverse complement strand
TGAAAGATCTAGGAAAAGCATCCTATATTCTTGGAATAAAGGTCTATAGGGATAGATCTAAAAGGATGCTAGGCCTGTCATAAAACTGTACATAGAGAAAGTGCTGAAGAGGTTCAGCATGAAAACTTTAAAAAAGATTTTACATCTTAGGCATGATATTCATCTTTCCAAGATGATGTGTCCGACCACATCTGAGGAAGTTCAGTGCATGAGTAAGATTTTTATGCCTCAGCCATAGGGAGCCTCATATATGCCATGCTATATACTCGACCTGATATTGTCCTTGCTGTGAGTGTCACGAGTAGATATCAGTCGAATCCAGAGGAGGAGCACTGAAAAACTGTGAAGAACATCTTTAAGTACTTGAGAAGAACTAAGGATTTATTTTGACCTTTCGAAGAGGTTTTGAGTTGTGAGTCAAGGGGTATACTGATTCAGACTTCATATCTGATCCTGATGATAGAAAGTTTATATCAGGATATGTGTTTGTATGCAATGGTGGCGCAGTCAGCTGGAAGAGTTTCAAGCAACCCATTATAGTGGATTCGATCACAGAGGCTGAATATGTCACTGTTTCGGATGCTGCAAAGAAAGGCTTCTGATTTAAGAAGTTCATTGCGGAGCTTGGGGTAATGACATCGGATGTCATACTACTTTATTGTGACAACAATGGAGCCATAGCACTTACTAAGGAGCCGAGATCTCATCAGAAATCAAAGCACATCGAGCGACGTCACCATATCATACGCGATTATCTCAAAAAAAATATGTCGATGTGTGAAGAGTAGACTCCACAGACAACGTGACAGACCTGCTGGCAAAGCAATTGAGTCAGCCAAAGATGAAAGTCCACATTGAGAAGATGGAACTTAGATTAGTGGCTAATTGGCTTTACTCCAAGTGGAAGATTATTAGATATATGTCCTAGAAGCCAATATGGCTGACAGATTGTAATAAATCTAGGATATAATTTTATACTTAAATCATTAATTTGATCAATAAAGGGTAAGTTTGATTTTCATTCAAGTATGATGTGTCTTTGAATCATCCATAGAATTAATATTTCGATATATATTCTCAAAATATTGAAATTAGAGACGTGTATGTAATTTCTAAATACTTTCGATCATAGTATTATCATAAGAACGATGATCGATCCGGATAGACCAGCGCACAGATCGCTTCCTTCAGGATAGATGAGTCTCTGATCTACATTATAGAAATACTGAGTGACGAGTGGAGTAGTTGTTAAAGAACAACTAATACTAAAATGTGACTATATGAGAGATCACTTGGATTTCTACTCGATCGTCAGTGATTGTCTTGATGCTGTAGTTGTGTGAATGATCTTTTGACTTGTGATGGTACAACTACTCGTAGTGAGGCTGTTATAGTTTTACTGATACATAAACATGGTCTCAATGAGTCTTTGTAGTGGATGTTGATGATAGTTGATTTACTATAGGAGTAGAGTACGCATCTAGATGAAATCTATCGATCTTGATAAAGAATAGTAGTCCTATAAAATTTGAAGGCTAAGTTCGAGAGTCTGTGGCTACAGTAGTATGATTGGTGGAAAAAATTTTTATAAGGATCACAATTGGACTTGAGGTGATCGAATCTATCATATGATTGATGATGAGATTTGACGATTTATCCATAACCTGTCATCTAGTCGGAACTCATGATAGAAGAATTGAATCACATGTGAACTACATCTTAAGATTTTTTTGGTTTGCTAGGTTGCCACTACATACTGCTAGGTATCACTGGTAGATGGTGAGAGCTCATTAGGATTGCTTAGGATCGATAATTCGTGATGAGTTAGAGTGAAACTATTCCGATCCACTGAAAAGAGTTTCAATGATACTATGATAAAGATCATTGTATATCTCACTACCAGATAGAATTGAACCTATAGGGTCATACAAAAAAGGATTAGATCTAGAATAAGCAATTGAACTTATGAAGTTTCAATTGGATTTAGAAAATCTTATTGGGTTTAGGATAACCTTGCTAGCACATGATTGAACCCAATTTTTTTTTTTGAATTTAAATTTCTTATTTGATAACATTAATTCAAATTTAATTACCTACTAATAACCTAAATGAACTAGATTCATTGGGCTCCAATTGTTGGGTGCCTAGAATTTTGAATCAAATGAATTAAGGGTTCAAACTCTTAATCAATTTTCTTGATAGTTTTGATTGGACGCCACTTGATTTGATCAAGTTGGGCATGCACACATTAGAGAGGGCATGTAGATCTGATTGGGGCGTCCCATGGCAGTCATGTGGCGTGTATATTTATGGGTGTAAGGGCTCCAAAAGTTGGCACCTAAAGGATTTCCTAAATGGGGTCAAATAACTAAAAGAATCAGGATTCCTAATGCAAGTAGGACTTGTCTTAAGTGGTAATTTGATTTTGAATAGGATTCAAAACTTATGCCTATTTAAAGGGATCTTCCTTAAGGCTCCTTAGTTCTGAATTTTAGCAGCCCACGCCTCTCTTAGAAGCTCCCCTCGCCCCTCTCTCTTCTCCCTCTCTTCTCCCCTTGAAGTCTAATACCCAAGGTGTTGGGCGTCCCACTTCTCCACGCCCAAGAGGAGCTTGGGCATTCCTTTGCTTGCTGATTTTTTAGTCCTTGATTGCTTCATAATCAAGAGAAGAAAAGTAAGAGAAAAAGAGAAGAAAAAATCAAGGAAAGGATCAAAGAGTTGATCATGATCCAGGTTTCGTTCAGATTTGCAGGCTAATTGTTCTTAAAGAAGAAGGATCAACAAAGAGGGCTGTTCCAGACTGATTTTGAGTAGATATCCGTAGAGGCCGAGTATTTACGTGGCTAAGACAGAACCTGCTCTCTTTCAGATCCAAATTTGAAGAAAAGAATTGCGAAATAGGTATGTGATTCGATCACATATTCAATTTCAGCATAAAATTCAGCATATGTTCAATTTCAGCATATGAAGTAGATCTTTGTATTCTATATTTTATGCATGCATGATTAAGATTAAAAGATATTTTAATCTTCTATTCCGCTGCATTATTTATAAAAAAAATTGAAACATATATGTATGCCCCGACATGAAATTCCAATACAAACTATAACAAGAGCCCACATATGACAAACATCACAAGTGAGGAACTACACCTATGAGGATTATATACTCAGCTGTTGTCTCTTATCAATACCAGAGTGCATTTGTGCAAATTCCAGCCCTGGCTTTCTCAGTTTATAGGCTATAAATTTTGTTGTCTTAAAAGTTCTGCTTAGGCTTTCTTTGACAGAGGAGGGAATGCCACCATCAATGTAAGAAACTTGAATTGGAAAATTTATTCTCCTTCAGCTGCTTATGCACCTTCGTTATTGACATGTAGGATTAAAGTTAACCTATAGAGCTCGCATGCAGAGAGCACAAATGGGCAAATAACAGTTTTTAAGTCCAGAAGAGGAAGAATTGTGTAACAGAAAACACAAGGACATAACAAGCAATTATCTGAATCTACACATGCATTGTTCTATTTTCAGTTAAATTCTTCCCATCATTAAGAGGGAAGACAAGGTACAGCTTTTCAAAATCAAGCTTTTTAGAATTCTTTTAATATGTTTGGCAGTTTAATTTCCACCCGTATATAATGTGCAGGCAAATATCTCCTCTCATGGTTTAAATCCATTTGACCACAAAGCAGTGTAGAACTGTGACATGTTGCCAGATGGGTGGTTTCTCTTCCCCTTTATCGAAACAACAACAGCAACAACAATAATAAAAGAAGAAGAGGAAATAAAAGTGACATGCCATATTGTGCATGACTAGAATATTGTGAAGACAATTCATGAGCTGCAGAGGTGGAAACTCTGCTGCAACAAGGTGATCTAATTTAATGTTTGTTTAACTTTATGATCACCATGTTTGCAGTAGTTACATCATTCACAAATCATATTGCATAAATCTTTCCTTTTATTATTGTGTTTTGGCTCTTCATGCTCAACAAAAGCCATTTAGCATGGCTTATCTATATCTTATGTTTATTCAAAGAAGCTTGCTTTCATTTATTCTTTTGGTCCACTTCGGACAGGTTGCGTTGGATATATGCAGATTACTTCTCTTGACTTGGCTATATTGACAGATCAACAGACAAGAGTGTTTCTTTTTCTTCTTTCTTTCTCTTTCTTCTATCTTGAGCAAAAGACGTATTCCTCCCTGTAAAATTATTACGTACAACAGATGAGCATTAGCAGTCGATACACGAGTTTCAGATGTCGTTTTGTGCTTTTGTCACACTCTCAATGTAAGATATTTTTGGAACACGATACCCAAAGGCAATTCCGTATCTGAGAACTCTTTTTCTTTTTTTTCTTTTTGGATCAGTGCTCTGGTCTATATCTAAGTTGAAGAAAGAACATGTAACACTTCTAGAGCTGTCAAAATAGACTAGTCCAATCTCAGCCTGACCCGGCCCAGTCCACAAGGGCCTAAAATTTGATTGACGAAACCGGACTAGGCCTAGCCGATAAATAGGACAGCATATAGCTGGCCCAGCCCAGCCCTTTAAGGGCCGTGGCCGGGCTGGGCCAGCTCAGGCCAGCCCATCAAAATATTAAAAAAAAATTTGGTACAACTCGAGAGAGAGAGTTTAGAGTGGAGCCTGGAAAGAGGCCAAGAGAGCCTGAGGTTAGGCAGAGATCGGGCGTCGTCAATGCTGTGGCCGAATCGGAGAGTCTAGAGCAGAAGGGAGGAAGAGGCATATGATGTACCTTGCGATCGAACTCCGAGACAGTGGTTCCGGCGACGAGGAGACGGAAGGAGAGGAGCTAGGGGGGGAGGCACTAGGTAGAAAAATCAGACGTGGGAGGGCATCACTATGGCCGGATCTGATTCGGAGATGGCGGCACCAGCGACGAGAAGGAGGAGGGAGATCTGACTTCTGAGAGCCCAGAGGTTGGATGGGGCGTCCATCGACAGAAGGGAGGAGGGGATGTATCTTGATTCATGATCGGACTCGGAGGCGGCGGCGCTGGCGCCGGCAACAAGGAGGAGGGGGAATCTGAGAGTTCGGCGGCCGGTAGTTGGATGGGGCGTGAGACGGAGATCGACTGATCGAGAGCTAAAGTTGAAAGGAACCGGCGGTTGTCCTGCGGGCCTGCGACAGTGGCGAATAGTGAAAATTGAAAAGAATGAATAGGATTTTTTTTAAGACTTTTTTTTAATTTTTGGTCCAACCGGGCTAGCTCGGCGCAACCCATCTTAGCCCTTGGGCTGATATGGGGTGGGCCAAAAGGCCCGGTTGTTATTGGGCTATTAATATGGCAGCCCAGCCTACCCCATTTATAGAGTTGGGTTGGGCTGGTAACGTGGGCCAAATCCATTTTGACAGTCCTAAACACCTCAATTAGATAACAATATATGCATAACTTGTTCTTCATCCTTGACATAGAATTTCTGCGTTGAAGTATTTATGTAGAGTGCGGACTTGCCATCCTCCTGTCCTATATTCTATCATTCGGACCATGCATTACATTCAAATTTTCAATCCCCATTTGAATGCAAGAGAAGATAGTCATACAGTTGGATACTTGGATGGGTGAATCTGTTCTGCTGAAGTGGATGGCAGAGCTAGTGGTGCCCGTAAAAGAATTTCGAACCCTTATTTCTTAAATGACTTGATCATAAATTGGTTTTCTGAAGAACGTAGAGAAAGTTATGATAACAACCTTCTATAAAACAGCATTAAATGTATTTCTCCATTACAGTAGTCCATTGTGAGTTCGATGCTCATTGCTGTGTGTATTGCTCAGAGTAATTTTCACTTGAGCTGTGGAGTTCTTCTACTAATCACTCAGCAACAGTTAATTGTACTGCTGACTGTTTCATGCACTGCTGATGCCCTGTCATGTTCCTTATGCCAAGGCCCTACACCACCAACCTACTTTCGTTGCATAATTGAATGATTTTTATTATAATGATGATTAAGATCCAGCTTATATCGGATGCAGCCATGCACTCTAGGTATGGACTTGGTCTCACTAATGTGGGCATGAACTTGGCCTTTCAAAGCATGGATGACATACAAAATCTTGCTTAATGTGCTCAAAGCAACCTACCATGGTGATTGGTGGCAATGATCATGATTTGTCTTATGGGATAATGCTTCTCTTCTTATTTGGCAGTTAAGCAGGGATGGACGCTATGACTGCTACGTATGGTGCTGAATATTTTGGCGGATGGTTACATCCTAACCACTGGTGCGCATGGGTTCTACATTTGACCAAAACGTGCACGCAACGCATATGATTGGCATTCACGTATCACCCCTTGGTGTTGCATCAAATGAACAGGCTTTGGAGGGAGACATCATCCTTTTAACAATAAAAGAATCATTAAAAATGGCTTTGTGTGCCCCATCATCCCCATGCATTGCTTCTCAATTAAGACTCCAAGCACATTTAACTCCAGCTTCTTAATGGCCCAACAAATCTCTTTTCAAATCCCCTTTTGCTCGTCTTTTGAAAGATGCCATCTCTCTCACAGTGCCATCATGCTTTCATGTCAGCCTTCTGCTTTTCCTTGAAAGCGATCATTCACATCAAGGTTAGCCTGACAAATGATCTAATGCCTCACTGTGCACCATCTCCTCTTTCCTTTGCTCCGATCTCCAGCAGAATCTAGGTGATCTCAATGGGATGTGGGATATATAAAACCAGTTTTATAATCATGCATTCTTATATGACCAACTAAATAGCCACCCAAATGTTCCAGCAGTGTTAAGTGCTTTTAAGGAAAATTGAGATTGTCTCAAGGAAAATGCTAAGTTCATCCTCAATGACTCATGGATTGGGCACCACATACGAGTGAAAGGAATTATAATCAGGTAATATATTTTTTGGGGGATAATATGCGTGTCATTAGTATTGTCCCCTCCTATGCGGAAAGTTGTATAAAGATAAAAGTTGGGTTGGTTTAGTGGGTTGTTGGACAAATCATGACAGGTAGATGGATCATATTCATAAGAACAACAAAAGAAATTATACCTACACCAGGCCCACCACTACGATTAATGTGGTCGGGGGCGACACATGATAAATAAGGCCTATAGGAAGGAGGCGGTGTGATTGGCATGGCACACCGCTGATGTGGTGCACCCGATGTAGGGTATAATTTCTTGAACAATAAAAGAGAATAATATCCCAATGGACCCCATCACAATGGGCGTGCAATTTCCTCAGCGCATCTGAGCATATATGCTCCTTTACATCCATAGAGAAAAGGGAACTTCGTAGCTTTGACAATGAAAGAAGGTTCTCCTCAAAATGCAAGCAACCTTGGTCAATTGGATAGTCAAAAATAGATAGGTTCCATACGAAAACGGATACATAAAGGCATATACAATTAGGAACCCATGCAAGAATAAAACTAGAACTTCATTTATTTCTCGGCATAATTCAAATAACAAAAGCTGAAGAAACCCTCCCTATGACCACAATGACAATTAATAAAGTACCACCCTCTTTCCGTGGCCTGCTGCACTTCAAGAAGGGGTGTTGTGCTCTACGCAGGTGGTCAAGTCTTTATGCAAGAAGGGTTTACGACTATGTACTTCCCTACTGTTCTTCCAGATGGACATATCCTCTGTTGGGCCCACGGATGCCAAGATGGGGCCCACACATCCACATCTCTATGGGTCCAACTCCTACGACCCAACCTACTCCCATTTCTCACTAAGAAGGAGAATTATATTCTACATAACGTGCACTATATGGCCGTCCATACACAATAAGAGCTTCATCAAACGTTCTTCTCAGCATACTACTACAGATATGAGCATGGTGTGTATGGGTGATGGTGCAGGCCGTATAAGATATAATTTCTCCTCAAGGAGAGGTTTCAATAAGGCTTGCCCAAAGAAATGTTACTTTCAGCCCTAGTATCAACAATTTCTCACAAAATAGTCAAAATCAGTCAACAGATGCAGACACCCCGGTCAACCCAAAGGAGATCATTGTCCCTGGTTAGGTATAATACATGTGCTCCAGAAATTAGAAACAAATTTGGTGTCTAATAACGCTGCACCTAGTTCTAATTTCCTTTCTTCATTTTTTTTAAACTAAACACATGGTAGACAAGGACCACGGTCCACCTAGCTTAAGACCCTAAGCCACTGGTTTTTGTCTTCCTTCCATCAAAATAATTCAGAGAATATACATAGTACAACCAGGCATGAAGGGATACATATCCTCTTTGCAGATGAAATGCCCTGCAAGCAAAACCAATCAGCATGACATGACAATAGCCTTTCAACAACAACCAAGAGATCACCATGAGAACAGAGAGAACCATATCATATTAAAAGAAGAAAATTTTTTTAAAAAAGAAAAGGGTTGAAGAGGTCATGAACGAGAAGAAGGGAGCTCATTTAGAGCCCCTGAACTTAAACATGTTATTATCACTTGATACTGACATCTAATATAGCTTTACAACACAAACAGTTACAAACCATCCAACTCCAATGCCAACACTCCGTCCGCAGCTCCGCTACTCCATTCATACAAGAAGTATAAGCTTAACATCTCACAACTTGTACATTCATCTAAATTCTAATTACTTCACCTGAAGCAAAAGATGGCAGTACTGGTGCATCCGGATTCCGGCCACCGGCCGGCAGCTCTCCTCACATAAGATTGCAAGCATTTGGGTTCTCATCGCTGAACATGCTGTCATAGTGTGGCGGCGGTGGCGTCGGTGAGCTCGGCTCCAAAGGACCGTAGTAAAACTCCGGCGGAGGGTAGGGTGAGTACATGTAGCCCTGAGAGAGCGGTGGAGTCGGAGGGTGGCGTAGTATGCTTGGCTTGCGCTCGGATGCGCCATGTTGTAGCTCATCACGTACGCTGGCTGATGAGGGTACATCGGGTAATGGTACATGTGCTGCGGCGGCGGCGGCGGCGGCGGAGGCGAGCTAATGCCGCCGGCGGCCACCGGATTGTTGCCACCAGCCTCCTTGGCTACAGATTCTCCGCCGCCGCCGTTGTTATTGCTGTTCTCTTTCTGTGCTTTCTTCCCTTCTTCTTGCCGCCTGGCTGGTGGCGTTCTCGCCATTGGCGGTGTCGGCGGCCTTGTCGGGTGCTGAATTGGAGCTCTCGCCGACGTTCTTTCCATTGGATTTCGGTGTTTCCTTGTTGGCACTCTTGGAGGCTTCGCTGGTGGCTTTCGAGGCCTCGGCGGGCTTGCCGCCGGCGGCTTCTTCAGCTTTGTTGGCATCGGCGGCTCTGCGTTCACTTTTCCCTGCATCTTCCGATGGTTTACCAGCGGTAGCGGAGGCATCGTCGGAGGGTGATGGCTTCTCATCATCACAGCTTTCATTGGGCTCTTCGGATTTGGACGAATCTTTGCTCTGATTCTTGTTCTTCTTGTTCTTCTTGTTGTTGTTACCGTCGGCATTTGGATTGGTGGATTTCTTCTCAGGCCAAAGATCTGCGGGCTTCTTGGCTTTGATCAATTCTTGATGAGCGTTTCGGCGTCCACGTTTCCTGTCACCGTTACTTGTTTTGGGGAGCATCGATATCAATCGCATAAACACCTGAAATATTTAAGTAGAGAAACAAATTAACAAAAGAACGAAGACAAGCTGTGGAAGAACGGCATATATTGGAAAGATTTAGGAGATACCCTCAATTTTTTGGAGGACTCTCTTCACCTTCTTCTTGCATCCCTCGCAGTGGATTGATACCTTTAACACCCAAGTCTGAACCACCGAAACAAATATGAGTTCATAAGTAGCACCAAAGAGTTGAGATATCGTTAAAGAAACAGAGATGAGATAGATGTGTGTTTGGAGTGGTAACAAATTACCTTGTATTTGAGGGGTTCAGATGTTGCTTCTTCTGATGCCATGAGAGAGCTTTAGTTTATAGATAGATGGAAAGAGAGAAAGAGAGAGAATGGGAGAGAGGAGGGTGGGTTTTGGGGGAGAAGGTTTGGTAGTCGGTGCGGAGAGATGAAGCCGGGAAAGAGAAAATGAAGAATCTGAAGGAAGGGGGCGGGGGATAAAAGAAAGGGAGAGAGGTTTTGGGGGGCTCAGTGGGTGATGGGGTCGGTGGATTGCGACAAATTTGAGGGGGTGGCACACTTGAAATATAATGGATGGGAGGAGGCCAACAAGGACTGTCATGTAATGGAAAAACCGGCCCGTGTTTGTACAGCCCATTGCAGCCATCGGACACTTATGACCCGTGAAGTTAGGGATGGGGTCCATTTCCAAAATACTGTGTATAATCGTCGGATGATTACAACATTATATTTAATAATTTGGAGCGTGATCTTTGCATGATTTATTGGCTGCGTGATATCATTTGATCTACCAATTAATCAGCAAATAATTGCTGGTACTACTAGCAGGGCTTCTATATATCTTAGATATGTAAATTAGGTAATGATAACTTTGAACTATTTTGGAGCCATCACCAACACCCATATTAGATATGTTTAATGTGCCAAGCATGGGATTGCAATTGTAACATTCACACAGAAGGAGGATCTGTCTTCTTTTGCACTCATGCATCATTGGATCACTCATTGCATAGTTCTCAAACCATTTCAAATTCTATCATCCATCTACTTACGTAGATTTCAAAGTGAGCGGTGGATGATGCAATGATATATAGACATTCTTCTTTCTTTGTACGAAGGATACGGCTTCAATCTACTAGATATGTGGCTCTTCACCGTCGAGTCAAAATAATTAGATACTAACTATATTTCAAATGTGTTACTCGTAAGAGTCCATCATATTAGTAAGATTTTTTTTTTTTGTACGTTCTTTAGATGGATGATGCATGGAGACAACTGGATTTGCTGATAAGTATACATATAAATCTTATAATAAAAGATAAAGATCGTTTTGAACAAGAAAGCAGTTACTCAACACAATTATGCTTATCAATTTTTTCATGTCATCATTCAAGGTAGCTCGTTGGTGGCATGCATTATTGGTACAAGAAGTATTTTAAGTTTAGGAGGTCAGATTGCATAGTCTATCTTATTTATATAGATAGTTTGTATGTTCCATCCGGTATTTTGTTTGTGCTGCATGACATGGATCAAGGACCATGCAATGTGTGTCAATTAGTTTCTGGCCGAACATATTCTTTCTTTAGAAGCATTAACATGTTAGATTCGTTGCAATTTGAGATTAGATAGCTATTCTTTATAATCAAAAATATATAAATTAATGAAGTAGTCTTATTCCATTAAATATTATGGGATCCATGATGTGTGTATGATTATGTGAGCCCTACCAACCTACCAAACATATAATGCCACTTGGTAACTTTTGAGCATTAGGGGTGACATTGCTCCCAACTCGTTCCTTATGAATATGAAAAGAGGGGGCAACGTATGCTTCATTCTTTTTTTCCTTTTTTTCATACGGTTGGGCCTCGTGTTTTTTGCCCTCTCTCTCTCTCTCTGGAAGATTCCCGAGAGAGAGAG
>KE504678.1:1627036-1651218 GCA_000441515.1 Elaeis oleifera | reverse complement strand
GTTCCTCCTCTCTCTCTCTCTGGAAGATCCGACGAGAGAGAGAGGGAGAGACCAAAGGTAGGGTGGGCTGGTAATTTCCGGGCTGGTGCTTCTTCTTTTCTGAGTGGAATGCTGTCCTGCCCCGTGTACTTCACCACTCACAAGTGGCCACATTGGACGCAATATAAGGCTGCATATATGAAGACACGGTAGCACCCTAAGGTTACGAGTATTTCATGAGTGTGGATTGATCAAGGTGCTAGCCATTGGGTTAACCTGATCAAATAATTAATTCATGTGGACGGATAGGTAAGGATGGCAATCCAAATATGAGATGGATCAAAAATTTGGCAATCCACATATGGTCCATATATCCGGCAGATCAAAATTTAGATATAAAATTTAATTAATTATTAAATAAATAATCTGATTCGATCTAAGTAATCTGTTTATTGAATAAGTCAAATTAAATAAATAAATTAAATAGGTTAAGAAGATCTTAATTTTAATGAATTAAATTGATTTTAAAAGATAAAAATAAGCTAATCAGATGGGTTAAACAAGAAAGAAAATGGCTAAACAAGATCAAAACAGATATCGTAAATAGATAAATAGATTTTATCATGATCCAATTCATTCATTAAATAGGTTAGAATGGATCAAATGATCAAAAATCAATCTGATTTATTTAATACATAGATCCATTTACGGCTCAAATCAATTTATATCAAATCTAAATATGTTTAAAATAGATTATGTACAGATTGGTGAACCGGGCCATAAATTATCATTTCTATAAATAGCATTAAGTTACCAAATCTATTATTTCTCTTTGAAATATTAGGTAGAATCATGGAAATGATATTGATAAACTTACACGAGTCGACTAATGAAGTCTGTCTGGCATCTAAATTGACTCACACTAGCACGTGCAAGCGCGTAGAAAGGAATACACAGTGGAAGCTAACAGCAGGATTTGACCAACAATGCATGATAAAATGATAAAAAATTCTCATACAACATGGTTACCCAACTGATATGTAATCTCTCGATTGATCCAGCGATGGACTGCTTGGACTTGAAATCATACAATATGTCTGCGGATAGTAGCTCTAAATGCATTTAATAAGAAGAACATATTTGATATCTATCCACCAACAAGCTTTAAAACCTAACCCCTGGCAAAAGTCAAGCAAAACAGAAGCCAGCCTTGCGAGCACAGTAGTATGAAATTAAATAAATACATTTTAAATACCAGAAATTATTAAAGAAGCAATGCTGAATTATTGGAGAGTGGTGGATGACTAACTGAACATGTACTAAATTATTCTTCTATCTTTTGCTTTGAAGAATAATAAGATAATGATATATATAAGTATTGCGAGCTGAAAGGACCATGGTCACATGGACTATCATTACCACAAACTGTTAAAGATAAGAAGAACGTACTTCTGAGGTCAATAGCAGAGGGAATCCTGGCATCACCCTTCAACTCGAGTCCTTCATTTAATCATTGCTATCAGACCTTAACCACCAGATAATAAAAGAAATGAAAGAGGAAAGGAGAAAGAGAAGGCCATGGCGTCTGCGGACCTTTTTCTCTTCTCTACCTATTACTAAAAGAGCATTGTCCTGGAGGGCACTTGAATGAAAAAAAAAAAGCCTGAGGTAACGCATTAATTGCTCTGGCAAAGCAAAAGGAAGGGTGAGAGAGGAAAAGGCGAGAAGATGTGGATGGTCTTAAGGAGGTATACTGCCTCAGCCTTCTCTCTTCTATGATCTCAATTCATGTGTCCTTCCCTGAACGCTGTAACCAGCTGAACCATATGTAATAAAGACAAAACATATGGAATATTCCAACCCCTCAGCCGCGGTTCTCTTTGGTCTTATTATAATGGTGCTCTCCTTGTGCTGTGAGAGATCAAAAGTTACACATACATCACTTTTTGCTAATGGGAGGACATATTAAGCTAACCAACTGTGGAGTTATTATTGTATTCCATATTCCTTACATAGTTGTTATCATATTCAAAATTTGTTATAGTTATTGATATGATATTAACCTTAGATGATGACATAACCAATTGTCATTGGATTGAGATGGTCCGTATGGTTAGCATACATTCAATCTGGTACAAAAACTATGCTATCTTGGGATCGTCAATGAACACTCCATACAAAGAATCCCTAAGATCTCACAGAAAAGATAGAAAATTGTCGAGATCATGGAGCCATCACTGACATTACAAAATAAGTACTATATATTGATCCTGCATATACGGTTATGTAATAACCAGTCATCATTTTTCAAAATGACCACCAATTCTCTTATCTATTAAAAGGAGAAAGAAGAAAACCTTCAGATCTCAAACATCCTTGAGGGTTGATTATCCTATTCTTTTCTTCTTTTCTCTATTTCTGATTTCCTACTGACTTGATATTGAGAAGATTCTCCGCTAAATATGCTTGGATAAATAGATATATTTGCAGATACCAGCAGGAGTCCTTATCCTACATACCTATGCTATTCTGTGCTGCTGGATCAAATTATGATCCGACTAGAAGCTTACGGCAACATACACGCACGCGCGCGCGCGCACACAAAATTACATACTTATGAACTATAAAGATTTTATTTATTTCTTCCTTTGCTCATCTTCACCCGAGAGGTTCCACTCAATGTGCAGCGGTTGTGGTGGCCATGGTGACCCTGGGACTGACTCCACTCTACGTCTTTTGGTAGCAGTGGAGGAGGGTGGGAGGAGGGACTTGTGGTGTCAGAAGGCAGTACGCTGAAGTGATCTCTGTGACTGTGGAGGTACACAGTATGGTAGTCTGGATCATATCTGGTGGAATGACTACCCTCTCATCTTCTGATCGGATGCTGGTTTCTCAGTGTCCTTCGAAAACTCAGCTCTGGTCCACAAACATGATTCTGGGCTTGGGATTTGTGATAGCATTCTAATCAGGGAGCACATAATAAGCACTTTTCTCAAAGGCTGACAACAATACATAGCTTGTTTTTTGGGTAACTAACAATATATAGCTTGTTAATGCGTGGGACTTCGACTTAAAGCCAATTCATGTAAAGGTGGTCCTCTCATGGTGGTAAACTCATGAATGACATGGAAAAGTCACGACTAGCAGTGAAATGGAATCAAACTGGAAATAAACAAATTAAAGAAAGTTAAAGCTGCCTTGCAGCATGGAGGATCACACTCCACAGGATTCTAGAGTACCCTATAGCTTTAAAGCTCACTTTTATGGAGAAAAGGGGGATTGCAAACTTGCAATGACAAAGGAGGGCTTTCCACTCAGATACAAAGCTTTAATCTTGATTCCAAAAGAATGAACAAATTTAATATTAGATACCAAAACTTTGTCACACATGTTGTATATATAGTCATTCAAAAAACAGTCAAAACATCATGCTTTTTCAGCAGTAGATTTGGAGTTTATCGAAGTATTTGGCGGTACAGTTATCCAAATTTCCGAAAGCAGAACCCACAAACTTTTAGCCGCGGTAAGAATGGTCCTCGAGAGACTGTAGCTAAAGGCTTTGAGAGGTTTTCTCTTGCTTGCAAACCTCTTCTTTGCCAGCCACCGAAGAGGACATTTATCACCACCACGCGTATTTCCTTCCTCTCTTGTGATGCATCTGGACACCTGTGCCCATGCAGATATGTATCAAGATGGGATACACGTCAGGCGCTTGCATGCTTGTCAAAATTTATTATTTATTATTATTAAGAATCCATGGAAGTCGATTCTTTAGCAATTAGTTTGACTTACTATAATAATATTTAAATAAATTTATACTTTTTAAAAGTTAGCTAAATGTGAACATGCTAAAATAATTTTATAATTTAATATTTTTAAAATTTTTTAAGCTAATTGAAATGTTCAGATAAAACACATATATATTGTTGTTATAGGTTTTCGGCTCTAGTCGGAGGTGGCCGGAGTCGACTGGACGCCACCAGCACGATGAGATCTGCAAAACAAATCTAGACCGGAGTTGGCCCAACAGAAATCCTCCTATGATCAAGTCAAGAAATTGAAACATGTGAGAAGGAATGCGAGAGGGTTAGTGAGAGAGTGCACGTACCTAGAGGATCTCTTTTTATCTCTATTATAGAAAGACGAGAGTGATAAGAGGAAAATGATGGGAGACCATTCCGGCCCTTTTATCCGTACCACTCATGATGTCCAAATTTGTAAAATACAACTGTGGCGTGTTATCCACCATGGGATTTAAGTAGTCTATCTGGGCGTGGTCTAGGCAATAATTCCTCCTGGTTTGGACTTTCATAGACGTCACCTTATCCGATGTGCAGTCAGCCATTCTCAGAGGTGGCTTGATTTGATGTGATCTTATCCGGTACACAGCCAACCGTTGGAGTACGTATGGTCTCACATGGAGTGATGGGATTTGATGTAATCACATGGGGGTTGACTCTTCCAAACGTGGTAGCCAGCAATAGTTGAAGGAAATGCAGTTTATGGCTGGACGCGAGGATCGATGGGGGGTCCTTCGGACGAAGACAATATCAAGATTAGGGTTTTTTTAGGATTGACATCTAATATTCGAGTATCGTTCTGATGCCAGTTGTTAAGCGTCTACGATCGAACTAAAATCGGCAGCCAAAGCCAAACTTAGCGGCTGAAGTCAAGATCGACGGTTAAGACAACAGTTGGCGGTCGAAGTTAGGATCGACGACCAAAGTGAGATCGGCAAGGCTTTCCATTAGAAAGCTTCATCCGAAAGTGAGGATCGATGAAGTCCGAAGTGAGATCTTTCATTACTTCATTATATACTGAATGATTCTTTTCAGCATAATTTTTTCATAGTTATGAAATCATATATTTATCACTAGAATTATACTCATTTATCTCCGATCGATATTGTGACGGTGACTGTGCATACTTCATTACGAATCTCCTCCTGACACGTGTCTTTAGCATGACTGATGCATCACCCCCCAGCACATATCATAAGATCTTTATATAATAATTTTTGGATATTTTGTTTATAAAATACTCCAGTACATGTCCATTACAATTATTTTTTTTTACATTTTGCAGTATTTTTTTTTTTGCTCTTATTGATCAGATACCTGGGCAAATGTCCAGATCCAATTTTTCAGTTATAACCGCACAACACTGCTTCACCACTTTGGCACAGGACTAATTTTCGCCAGCCTGCTCCTATCTTTAAATGAACCCTTTTCTGGAGTAAAAACTGATGTACATTTGTTTATCTCTAAACAATTTTGAGACTGTAGTTGATTGGACGTTTTTGCTTACAACTTATGTCTCGAAGGAAGTTAAGATATTTCTTTGGCCTGCTTCGCAAAACAAACTTAACATGGGCAGACAAAGGATGTGTTGTAAATACAGGCCATCCTCGTTGTGGTTGTAATATGGAATTCATCTCTCATCCTTTCATTAGATGCCCGTTTATCGTGGGTATCTGAACTACTTTGAAATCTTACCTAAGTGTCGAAGGATGGATGTCTTGAAAGAAAATTCATGTTCAACCAATCTTAAGCAAAGCACAGGATCATAACTGCCAACGTCTATATTTTAATATATTTGATTTGAGCGGAACAAAAGAATCTTTCTTCATTGATAAGTATCCATTTTTTCAGTTTTATAAGAACCTTCCCTTTTCCATCTACGAGAGCATTTGATGCTAGAGAAAATGATTGAAGGGCATCATCAAACTTGATCTTATATATCTACTTTAGTTTCATCTTAATTTCTTTCTCTTCCCTTATATCTCTACAGATTTTTTTTGTCTTTTTGTGCATATAATTACTTTAAATTAATTGAATTGGGCATGGGAAGTATCCTACGTCCTCTGCAATCCATCCAAAAACTAATGCCTTGGAGAAGGATCCATTTTTTAATATCAAACTTTGTTACTTCCTCACTTTTTCTAAGTTCAAGAAGTATAAAAGAAATCTTGGGGGATCATTTCCAATTTGTTAAAGATTAATATACGTGACTTAGGAGTTAGTTTGGCCTGCCCACCAACCGGGACCTTTTATTCTCCTCCTGCTAAAAAATGCCATGGCTGGTAATTTGGCTCTATGATTAAAAGTTTGGGATCAGGTTGAAAGCTGAGGGTGCATTTGGTTACATTTTTTATTTATAAAAAATATTTTTATTTTTTTGATTTTTATTATTGAATAAAATAAAAAATAAAAATATATTTGGTAACTACATTGCTATAAAGGAAAAAGTAATATTTGAGGACGACAAGTGAAGAGTTTGACGAGGGAGAAAGGTTCAGAAAGGAAGGAGAAAAGGGTGGGAAGGTGAAAAGCTTGATGAAGAAGAAGGGTTCGGACTCTTTACTTTTGATTTAACGTTTAGACGTGCGGAAGTAAAAAAGTAAAAAATAAATTTAAAAATAAAAAAAATTATTTATATATAAAGTAATTATTTAATTATTTTGATTTTGATTTTTATTTTCATGATGTTAACAAATATTATTTTTGATTTTATTTTTAAAATAAAAAATAAAAAATATTTTTTAATGACTAACCAAATGCACCCTAAGATTTTCTCGAGTTTTTGTGGATCATAAGTTACTTAATAAATTTGAACCTATTGCGGATGGGTTTAGGTTTAGTTAATAAATTTGAACCTATTGCGGATGGGTCAAAGCTTGACAATTCTAACAGTGTGCACCATCAATTCTCAACAAAACATGACCACGGTTTCAACAAGTGCTTCGGAGTTCCATTCAATTAGAACTCTCAGAAGCAAATTATACGTTTAAAAATTTGATGTTTGGGCTTAGTCAAAGGGTCAAACCATCAACACTTTAAAAGGTTAAAGCACCTATGAAATTTGTTTTGAAACAATCCAAGATGTGATTCATTTTACAATGTTACTTGCTGATGCATCTGTCACGTAGACTCATTGCATGGAGAAATTATTGCATGGATCTGGTCCAAGTGGACCGGGACAAATTTCGAAGCATATGCACGGTTGATAATACGCAACCGAGAATTGGTGGAATATAAGGGGTAATGTAGCGGGTTATCCACCGCCGGAATTGGTGTAGTCTCTTGGATCTGATCCAAGTAATAATTGGGCGATTGCATATGTCATGTTGCTGTCGTTTGTTTTTTTTTTAAACAATAAGCTTGTTCACAAAAATAAAATATTAAATAATATTTTGCTTTAGTTGGAGGTAGCCTGGGAGGAAAAATAAAGTGCATGTCAGGTTCTTGTGTTTGGTAGGAAAATGAATGAAAGTGATAGTAAAATAAATGGTGGAATTATATTATGAAAAAAAATCAAATTAGCTACCTGCAGCTATTGAAAGAATATAAAATATTTTTATCAAAAAAAAAAATCACACACGCATTCAAAGATTTGCCATTCTAAAAGATTACACACGTACACATCCAACAAAAAAAAACGAACAATTCTGTTTTGAACAATATTTTCAGCATACTAACTTTATAATAAGAATCTTTTTTTCGAAACAAAATAAAAAGAAATACTTTATACCAACCGTTGTTGTCAATTTTTGTGTTAGCGTTGAGGTTGGCGGGTAGTGAGTTGAGATGGATGGCGCTCCCACGAATGAAAGCAGCCCTATAAATAGAAGTCCCTTATTGAAATATTTTGGTGGGGCCCTCCAACATTTAAGTCCGTATGCGATTGGAGAAGAGAGAGAGAGAGAGAGAAGATTTTTTTGATATAGACTCGAGACTTATCAGGGATCCTTGTTTTCTTTATTTATAGAGTAGCGGCTATTCTTGCAGTGAGCGATGGCCGTTACCGAAAGGTGCGAGCAAATCATATTGACGGAGATCATGCTCCACATTTTGGATGTAGAATGGATAGATTATTATCTGACTATTACATTGGTTTTTTTTATGTGGTTACGGTTGTCTTATCTGGCTCATCATGATCGGAGGGTATGATTGCCTTTCAGAATCAGCGGCTTACTATCTTGCATTGGCTCTTTCTCATCTTCAACCAAGGAGTTTAGATCAGCCTCAGCTAACCCCAAAATCCTTGGCCGGGTCAAGGTGATGCAACTATTTTGCTTGTCCCCAACTCTCGAGCCTAAGCTCACATGGTGGTTGGTTGAAGGGAGTAAATGCTAATGATCGAGGCCAAGTAGTGGTCGAAGCTGGGCCATCTACAATAAATGCACCTCGGTAGGTGAACCAATGGAGTGGTGTGAGAGCACCACATGTGCCGATCCTATTCGTTCAAGTGTTGGCCCTACCAATCTAGGCAGTCGGTGTTGGCGATCCATAGGAGGTCGATTTTCTCCAATCTTGGGCTGCCACTTGGCAGGCATCTATGATGACTAGATGAATCATTGCCTGATTGAAGTTGTCTGAGCTCTTATAAATAGTTACCCCCCACCTTTTGATTTTTTACTCATCTTTTTTTGAAAGATTAGTGCCCTACAAACCAATTGCATGAGTAATGTGATGAGACTTTTCTATGTAAACTTCCAACTCATATAATGATATTATTAATTATTAATAAAATGAGATATTTTGATTCATCATTGCAGCTATATTTTATTGCATTAAGATTATGATGAACCTCATAGATTAAGACAATGATTTTAGGATCATGAAGAGTTCATACTAATGAAACCTAAAATCTTAAAATTCTAATCTTGAACATTCCTGATCATAGAAGTATTGAGTCGAGGATCAATATTCTGGATAGACTGACACATTCTATGTATACTCGATGGAGAGGGTGGCTGATTTTATAAGCTACTTGTATAGGACACTAATACAAGGACGTGGGTGCTCATTAGAAAATGAGTTCACTAAATTGACTTACCAACAGAGAACATCTTATGGAGCTTTACTTGCATGTCAAAAGAAGATTCTCTAAGTGGGAGTTATGCAATTGATCCTTAGATTTGAGACCACCATAAAATCTTATGCTAAGAATTCATATTTGGTTCATACTCATTCATGACTGAGTCATGCATCAAATATTTTGGATATGGTAGAATGTGTATAAAGATTATGAGTCGGTCAATAAGAAATCGATCACTCCTAGTAAGAGGAGATGTCATCTTATGTGTTATCATCTCTAGGTGACTCAGAAAGTCTTTGGATAAAGCAAGATGAAGATTAGAAAATTTTTTTAATATTTCATCATTGGAGTTATTATTAATTGATGGATAATCAATATGAATATATATTTGAGTTTGATATGATTCCATACTCGTGAATATATTCGGGGTGCAGGAATGATCGAAGGATTGAATTATACAGTAACTTACCACTGAAGGATATATTTGATATTTCTATTAAATTTTATATCTTCTGAGTAGTCATAATACAATGCTAGACATCAATCTTGATTTGTAGATTTGATTGAATTAATGTGTTTGATTCGATTTTCAATTAGAAGGAGTTCTAATTGCTAAACTCGGATTGATATTATTTGAATCTTAATCGATTAGAAAGGTACTAATCAAACTAGATCAATATGCATCCGGACCTACTGCTGGCTAAATGTGAAATCTAATGGGTACACACATTAGAGAATTGACCAAGAACTTATTTGGTATGGTGGATTGGACCATTGAATCTAATTAGGTTGCCGGTAAGTATGCTAGCACTTGTGGCAATCTCTAGTTTCTTGATTAAATTGGATTTGATCAAATTATCTTGCTATTTGGTTAACCTAATTAAGTAAGGACTTGGATTAGGTCAAGCCATCTAGAGGCAATCCAGATTGGGGTGCCTAAGGCCTTATCAATGCCAACTGGATTGAGTCCCAAGGGCTTGGGACTCTTGGTGCCAATTTGAGGAGGGGAGCACATCTTTTTGTTTTGGCATGCAGAAGAATCAAAGTCCTTTGTTTGGGTCTTAGACCCATGTGGCATTTAGATCAGTCCTCCATCTTCTTTAGCACTAATTATAAAGTCTTAATTGACTTTTAATTGGGCGTGGGACTCCATGAAGCATTGGCGCATGCATGGGTGATGAGTAGATCATGCCAAGAGATGCTTGAATTGTCCTTCTACTTTGGACAGAAAGAGGCACCCTTATCTGTTCCTCTAGCCATTTGAATTTAGATTCCAATGATCTTGCCACATGGCAGATCTAGGGCCATTTGACTTCAGATGGGATGCCAAAGCATCCCTCTTTTCGTCATGCGCACAGGAGAATTGGTGGAATGCCGTATCCCTTATGAAGAGTCCTTTTGCTAGAAGACTCTTATCTTTCTGATATGCTCTTTTAGATGGGATGTTTGGGATAGGCGTGGCTACTCATCTGGCACCCCCTCTCATCCTATTTAAAAGGGATGGTAGATGGGGTCAAGGCATTCAGACAAGTTCCCTTTCACTTGTTATCTCCCTCTCCTACAACACTAGTTCTTAGGACAAGGTCTTGTTCTTTTAAGACAAGTCTACACCTATTAGGACAAGGGTTTAGGAAGTCTTAAAGAAAAGTTTAAAGCCTAAAGGAGGTTTTGAGAGGTTTAGACTCGGTTCTGGAAAGGATTTGATTAGTTGAAGGCAAGAGAGTTCTTGGTGCAAGAATTCTTCAGCAAAATATAGGAGTGCTGTCTTTGGATCAGTTCCTACGTAGATTACTATTAAAGGGCATACATTTCTGTGTCTGTGAAAATTATTAGCATATACAGGTATTCTTATTATTCTGATTCTTTAGTTTTATGCTTTGATTGCTATTATCAAGGAATTTTGGGTATTAAGATTTCGGTGCTAGGTATTTTTAATAAAATTTTAAACACCATAGCCTTCCACTGTGCACCCCAAAATCCTATATTATGATCCCAGCAAGGTTCCTGTTAGGACCGACCTCAATGAGCTCGGACTCTGAGGTTAGTCCTTTCCTTCTTCGGCATTCCACTTCATAGGTTAGCTCCAAGCTTCGATCTCCATTCATTCTTTTATTTCTCTTCTTCTTTTCTGTTGGTGTCTGCCATAGGCCATATTTGTTAGGGATGAACCAAGCTAGTCCCTCGGTAGGAAGTGGGTCCATGGATCGCAACTCATCAAGCAACCTGAGATCCTCATCTCAAGACCAAGATCCTGCCTCAAAATCATGGTCTTGCCTCAGACAATTTCGAGGTGGGTGTGGGGCCAACCTATGGCCCTTTCCGAGTAGCGTCAGCCTCGCTTGTAAGGATCTGGAGGTTGTGTGCCTCTAGTATCAAGTTCTCCTAGAGTTTCAGTTGGAGCTCACCGGTCCAGATGATCAAGTATCTGAGCCTCCTTCTTTTTGGATAGGGCTTTATGAAAAGTCCTTTTGGACAGACCTAAGGCTATCCTTCTACTCCATCGTAGAACTCCTTAGTCTCTTTCAGATTGTCCCATGTTCGGCAGTGCCAAACTTGTGGTGGTTGATCATACCTTTCTTCATCCATTGTTTCCTCCTCAGCATCGAGTGCACCTCCACCTCTTCTGAGCATGCTTTACTTTCAAGAAGCACCCCACATTGATTGCATGGTGGTACATCTCATCTTGGATGAGATGCCATCTCATCCGAGATGCTCCTTCCTCCATTTATGGGTGGAAGGAACATTTCTTCTTTGTATTGACCGAACAGCCATGGGGCTTCGACAGCTCATGGGGTTGGCCCTGAAGATCATTGAACCGAGCTTTGGGGCCGTCTCATGCCAATAAGAAGGTCTTGGAGCTTATACTTGGATGTGTTGCTCGACCTCTGTGGGAGCTCTTCTTCGAGCATATGCTTTTCAAGGTCAGCTTGAGCCTCATTGATCCTCATGGTAAGCTCGGATTGTAATTTGTTTTGTTTTGTCCAACCTCAGAGTCCTAATCCTTTACCTTAGTTCTTTTTTTAGAGATGAAGCCCGAGGAGCTTGAGTCGGTTGGTGCATGGCCCATAAGAGGAAGAAAGCTGCAGTTGGACTTCCGACCAAGTGGGGGCTAATCTGAAGTTGTTCTGGTGCAGCTGCCTGTGGACTCCTCTCATGCTTCAAGTCAGAGTACAGCATCGAGGAGGGGGACCTCTTTATCTGAGGTCTAGATTGCCAGCCCTCTTTGGATGGTCACACCGCTGACACGCTCTCAGGTGCAAGTGGCATCTTTTTCCACTTTTTGAGGTGAGGCATGGCCTCAGGGCTCATCGCATCACTCTCTCCACTGAGCCAGCTCATCGGCATGAGACCCTCGATCGACCCCTATCAAGATAGGGCAGGGGTCTCAAGGTCGAAGATGAGCCCCAAGGATTACAAGGTCGTCAGGGAGCTACTTCAAGCAGCAATACTTTCAATCGACATCGAATTCATGAAGGCCAAGTCTCGGGGTTCCATATTAGGGATTTGTATGACTCGATCCTCTAGGTAAGTCCATCCCGATCTTCTTCCTCATTCAGATTCATCATTCATGTCCTAATTCTTCTCTTTTTAGCACATTCATCACCTCAAATACTTTATCGAGGCATTAAAGGTGTCTGGATCGACTATGGATGAGGTAGAGGCGAGAGCTCAGGCGGTTGAGGTGAAGGTGGCCGAGGCATTGGAGGTTGAAGGGAAAGCTTGGAATGCATTGCTCGAGGCTAGTTAGCAGATGAACGTCTTGAAGATCAAAGTCAAGACGGTCGAGGAGACAGCAGTTCGAGCTATGGCCAGGGTGATGGAGGCCCTTCAGTCCACTAAGACCCAATGGGAGGTGGACTTGTGGGCAGTGAAGAAGAAGACAGTTGAGGAATATTGCTCCTTGGTCGAGCATCGGGGGATTTTTCGAGTTGTTCTCCTTGTCGAAGCTTTCAATCTGAAGTGAAGGGAGGCTGGTCTCAAGAGGTAGTTCTGAAGGTGAGATTGAATGGAGTCTTTTCGATCGATACATGTTGTGTTGTCCAATAGGCCCATAGTACATTATAAAGCTTTTCTGTCTAGAGATCTTTGGCTCGGTCTAGCCTCATCTTCAATTCTTGTATTAAGGTTTGGTTAGTCACCTCAACCTTTTGATTGCTCTACAGATGGCCTATTAAAGTTAGATGATGCATGATCTTGAGCTCCCTATTTTTAAATTCATATTATCAAATTGGTGGCCATTGTTGATGATGATGATTTGGGAAGGCCAAATTGGTAGATGATGGCCTTCCAAATGAAGTCTCCAACCTTAACCTCGGTGATGCATGCTAGTGGCTCCACCTCGATCTATTTCATAAGTAATTGATTGTGATGAGCAGAAAGCTCTATTGCAAGATTGCTATTAGAAAGGAGCCAAAGATATCCATCCCCCATTGTATGAAGGGCCATAGGGCAGTGATCTGCATCAATGGAGCTGATGGTTGGTGCTGGATGCTCACATTCCTTTGGTATTGATTGCACCTCCATATGAGATCAGTGGCATCCTATTGTAAGGTTGGCTAGAATATCCCTGTTAGAGGATCTTATATACTAGCAACCTTCCCCCAGATGGTTATCGTGGCTCTCCTTGTGAACCTCTCGAAGTGCATAGTCCATCTGGAATGGACACAGACATCGTAATAGAGGCAGAGAGTAGGACCTCTTGAACAACTTTTGTTGTGGAGGACATAATAAGGAGCTTGGCACTTTAGTTCTAGGCCTCATCATAGTCGGTAGGGAGTATTCCATCCTTCAAATATTAGATGATGGGTCTATCTAGCTTGGTTCCGACTTTATTTGTATCATCAGGGATTCCTCTTTAGTGCTCAATTTTTTAAGATCTTGGAGTAGGAGGTCTTCTTGAGGTTGGTAATTCTTGATGTGGTGAGTTTTGACTATAGGTCGGTTCAATATTTTCGGATCGTGGGATCTATTGGATATCGAGGGTAATGAAAATCGAGGAGAGATCTTTCACCTTTTGTAAATATTTGACTAAGTTGGGATTGTATGCTTCGAACTCTCCTCGCACTTGCCCAACAATGAGCTATGAATTGCTGTAACCTTTAGGTTCCTCACTCTAGGTCCTTAGCAATCTTGAGAGGAGTAACAAGGGCCTTATATTCTACCTCATTGTTTGAGGTCTCGAATCCAAAGCACAAGACATATTTTGGAACCACTACTATAGGATTGGTGAGGATCAGCATATCCCTAGAGCCTACCACACTGGAGGATCCATCTATGTGTGGGATCGAATATTCTTTGGGTTCTTCTTTAGGCTCAGCCCCGGACACCTCATCTTCTAAGATAGTACACTCCAGGACAAAGTTGGCAAGCACTTGTGCTTTAATGGCCGACCGAGGTTGATACTTCACATCGAATTTGTCAGGCTCGATTGCCCATTTGATAAGCCAACTCGAGGTTTTGGTTGGTGAAGAACCACTCTCATCGGTTACTTGGTTAGCACAACTGCTGTGTAGGCTTGGAAGTATATATGGACGTAGTTTCCTTTCGAAGATCATTAGGGCATACACTATTTTCTCAAGTTTGGAGTACCTGATTTCTGCATCATCAAGGATCTTACTGGCATAATAGACCAGCTTCTACAATATCCCTTCTTGACAGATGAGCACCGAGCTAATCGTCAAGTTTGAGACCACAAGATATAGGTACATAACATCTTTGGACTTGGGCTTGCTAAGGAGCGAAGGAGAATCGAGGTATCGCTTTAGCTCATTGAATGCGACCTAGCATTCCTCGGACTACTGGAAGCTCCTTGTTTATTTGAGGCTCTTGAAAAATGATAGGCTTTCTCCACCAACTTGGATACGAACCTGCTGAGAGCGACTTTTCTCCCCATCAGTGCTGCACCTCCTTGACTGTCTTCAGTGGGGCTATCTTTGCAGCATTTGGATCTTCTTGAGGTTTGCCTCAATCTCTTGTTGTGACATCATAAAGCTAAGGAACTTACCAAAAGTGACTCCAAAGGTGCACTTGCTCGGGTTGAGTTTCATTTTGAAACCGTCGAAACATCATGAAGGTTTCCTTGAGATCATCCACATGGTCATTGGGAGCTCGGCTTTTGACTAGTATATTGTCCATATAGACCTCCATATTTCTCCCAATTCATTTCTTAAAAACTTTATTCATGAGTCTCTGGTAGGTCGCTTCTGCATTCTTCAAGCTAAATGGCATCATTCTGTAACAACAAAGACCTCGATTAGTAATAAAGGCAGTCTTCTCTTAGTCCTCAGGTGCCGTGTCATGTGGATTTGGTTGTATCCCGAGAAGGCATCTATGAAGGAGAAGAGTTGGTGGTTTGAGGTGGCATCCATGAGCTGATCAATTAGAGACAGCAGGTAGCTATCCTGGGCATGCTTTATTAAAGTAGGTGTAATCGATGTAGATGCATCATTTTCTATTGACCTTTTGATGAGGACCACATTCGCCAGTTTTTAGGACAGCTAGCCTCCCAAATGATGCAGGCCTTTAGGAGTTTATTCACTTCATTCTCGATTGCCTTCTACCACTCTGGAGCAAATTTTTTTTTCTTCCATTTGATCGATCGATGTTCTGGGTCTATGTTTGACCGATGCACCATAACGTCGGAGTCTATACCTAGCATATTCGAGGCCGATCAAGCAAAGACATCCACTTTTGATCAAAGGAATGCTATAAGGTGGCATGAGGTTGCTTCATCTAGGTGCGAACCGACTTGAACTATCTTGGTCAGATTGGATTCCTTCAGTGGTACTCTTCAATTGGTTCCCCTTGCTGCTCCAACTCGTCTCACATGTTGAGTCCTTCAATGGGCAAGGAATTCGAGGAAATCTTCCCTCACAAGGTCATCATATAGCACTATCTTGCTAATGCTTGATCTCCTTGTACTTCTCCAACCTTATTTTTTATTTGAAAGCTTATCAATAAATGATATGTCGACACCACAGTTTCAAGTGTGTTTAGCCCTGGTCGACCTAGTATAGTATTATAGGCTGATGAAACCTTCACAATCAGAAAGTTGAATTAAATGGTCGATTGTCATGGTGCTCAACCTACTATCACAAGTAAGGTGATGACTCCTTCCACTAGGACAATTTTTCCAGAATGATCGATAAAGGATGAGTTAAGTTTCTTTAGTCGATCTTGGGATAATCCCATTTTCAAGAAGGCATCATAAAATAAAATATCTGTTGAATTTTCATTATCAATCAGGATTCGATGTATATCATGGTTCGCTATTGTTAAGGACACTTTAATTGCATCATTGTGTGGGGACTGTACTCCTTGGAGGTCAGCATCGGAGAAAGTGATCATGTCCTCCATCTTCTATCTCTTGGATGCATCATTCTCCTAGGCTCAATTGTGGGTCCTGATTGAGTTACTGACCTATCTCTTAGAGATGGTGTTGATAATGCAAGCCGTGGGTTTGTTCTCAAATTTTCTTGGGTTGCTAGGGTTTAGCTTAGGCATCATTTGGTTCAGTCATTCATCCACATATTGTCTGAGCCATCCCTGCCTAATGAGTGCCTCAATTCCATCCCATAGTTGCATGCACTATTCCATATTGTGGCCATGGTCGTGATGATATTGACAATACTTCTTTGTGTTATACCTATAGGCTGGGTTAGCATCCTCTTGAGCCGTGGCAGGTCACCTTCGCCCTCCATTTTCATAAGTATCTGGGCCCAAGGTGCATTAAGAGGGGTATAGATCCTGAATTTCTGAGGTGGAGTTCAAGATCGGCAATTTTGGGGTGGTGTCCTGGATCAATTATTGCTAAGAGTTCATGATTGTCATGACTTCCTCCCATCTCGATGGCCTTCACACCTTGATTCACCCCTCTTGTCCTCACTGCCCTCCTTCCTTTCATGGCATCCCCAACATTTGCATATTTCTCTGCCCAGGTTAGCATTTAATGAAGTCCTTTGGGTACTCTTTTCTAGGGAGAAGAGGAATAGATTTTTGTGAAGCCTACCTTTGAGTGCAGACATGGAGACCGACTGATCTAGGTCACTGACCTCTAATGTGGTCCCATTGAAGTGGCTCATATAGTCTCTAAGGGATTCACCTTCTCTTTGTTTGATGTTGATGAGAAAATCAGAGCCATGGCACTACTTACGGCTGCTAATGAAGTGTGCTGCAAATACTCGACTAAGTTTTTGAAGGAGTAGATCGAGCTTGACTGAAGGCTCGAATGCCAATATTGGGCTATTTTTGAAGAGTGGATGGGAAAGCCCTGCAAAAGACATCATCAGTGGTGCTGTGGAGGAGCATAAGGGCTTTGAAACATTTCAGATGGTTGATGGGGTTGGTAGTTCCGTCATAAGGCTCTAGTTGCGGCATCTTAAACCAAGGGGTGGTCGACTCGTCTATGATCTTCCTAGTGAATGGTGGTTTGGCATTGAAGTTGGGCTCACCATTTTAGGGTTGAGTCTGGCCCTGCAATGCTACGATCCACCAACACATCTCTTAAAGTCTTTGGTCTATCTCTGCATCTTGGATGGTGTGATGATCCGAGTGCCGAGATGAGGAGTGCCCCATAGTCAAATCTTTTTCCCACCATAGGGTTAGGGAACATCTTTGGAGATCACAACCGAGGCTCCCAAGTTGGTCATGGTGATTAGGTTGCCCCTATCACAGGCTGCAAGGGGGAGACTGTCGATTTGGAGGTTAGATTGGATTTGCTGCGGCATATTGGGAGGTGGTTGAGTTGGAGCTACCTACTGCATCCCTTGCACCATGGCAGTCAGAGCTTGCACCTACTAGAGAAGCACATTGAACTGCTCCTGAGACACTGCTAGTGTTATTGAGGTAGAGATGGCACTTCAGTTGGATCAGGTGTAGTAGGCTCTAATGGGGTGCTGTTTGAGTGGCGTGATGCATTGGATGACCCTCTTCGTGGTCTCATATTGGCCAGAAGGAAATTCTCTCCTAAATGGGCTGGAGTAGCAGCCTCCTCCTTCTAGTACTAATCTGTAATGTCAATCTTCGAACTGGCATTGAAGTTGGTGTAGAGGTAGCGAGTTGAGGTGGATGGTGTTTCCCATGGATGAAAGTGGCCCTGCAAATAGAAGTCTCTAGTCAGAAGTATTTCTGATAGGGACCTTCTGTCGCTCAAGTTAGTAGGTGATTGAATAATAAAGGGAGAGAAAAAGATAATGAGAGCGATTTTTTGGTGTGGACTCTAGACTATTACCTGGGATCCCTCATTCCCTCTTATTTATAGAGGAGGAGTAGTAGCTATTCCCGTAATGAGCAGTGGCCACTATCGGAAGGTGCGCATGAGTCACATAGATGGAGATCATGCTCTGCATTTTGGATGTACAGTGGGTAGGCTATTACCTTGTTGTCGCATCGATCCTTCTTTATGCAGTTGTAGATTCCTTATCTGGCTCATCACAATCAAAGGGGTATAATTGCTTTCCAAAACCTGTGGCTTACAATTGTTAGATGTATGCCTTAGAAGTCAATCATACCGACACATTAATTCATTTTGAAACATAATTTCATACTTGGCCTAATTATTTAGGATAGTTAATTATCATTCATGTAGTGTATGTATCCATGAATCATTCAATAAATTAACAAGATGATGATACATATTTTCAAGAGTTAAAAATTTGAGATAATTGATGGTTAATTCATAAACTGCTCCTGACCTAGGATCATCATGAGGATGGTGATCGATCCAGATAGGTTGGTACATAGATCACTTTCTTTAGATGATGAGTCTTGAATCTATAGTATGGAGATATTGGAGTGAGAGTGCAGATATTTATTAAAAATAAAGGTACCGAGAATGATCAATATGAGAATTCACTTGAATGTCTAGTCACTCGTTAGTAATTTTTTCGATGTTATAGTAGTGTGAATGATTTTTTAACCTATAGTACTTTGACTGTTCACAATGAAGTTGCTATAATTTGACTATATCATAACTCGATATGCTAGCCATAGGAAGCCTTTAGCTGTATGTTGACTGCAGTAGGTTCATTATAGGATTAGAGTATGCATCGAGATGGGATCTATCGATCTTAATAGAAAAAGAGAAGTCTTATGTGATTCACGAGACTAAGTTCAGAAAGTCTTTGACCAAAGTAAGTGTGAATATTGAAAAAAAAATTTACAAAACTTCACAAATAAACTCGAATCGAGCCAATCTTGTATATAACAGACGATGGAATTTAACAAGTTTTCTATAATTTTTATCTTATCGAGACTCACGATAGAAGAACTGAATCACACGGTAACTATACTTAGAGCTTCATTACTTTAATTCTGCTGGATTGCCACTACATATTGCTAGGTGTCATTGATGGATCGTGAGACTCATCGAGCGTCATCTTAATGATCGATGATTCTTGATAGGTAAAGTTGAAATTATTTCAATCCATTGAAAGGAGTTTCAATGATATTTTGATGGAGATTAAAGTATATCTCACTATCAAATAGAATAGAACCTATAGAATCACACATAAAAGAGGTTCTGACTGATCGAGATGTCAAATAGTAATTTGAATCGTAAAAGGATCTAATTATCAATGTGATTGATGATTGAACTAACATGTAAAAATTATATGAAGAACTTGCTAAGAGTTAGTAAGTTATAGGAAGACTAATTTATAAATATTATTAATTATTTGACTTGATCAAATATGGATTAAATTAAATCAGATATAATCTGATTAGATTAGATTTAATTTAGATTTTTAGTCCAAATAGAATTTGGACTAAATTTTAATTAGATTTGACTCAATTTAGATTCGAATTGGATTCGAATCAGATTGAAATTAAGATATAAAACTAGAGTCTCATTGGACTGAGACTCTCTTCTCTTATCCACCTCTATATGGAACACCCAATCTATTTTTATTATGGAGAAAAGAGGTGCTAAAAGGGTTGGCGCACAAAATAAAGTAGGCGGCACCAAGAGTCCTCTTGGTAGACTCCTAACTAACTCCTAACCTAATCCTAATTGTTAGGGATAAAAGGGGGTGCCTCTCATGAGATTACATGGTGAGAAAAGAGAGTCTTTGGGGCATGTAAAGAAGAAAAAAAAAGGGGACGACGTGCAAGGTGTTGTGGTGCACAAAAGAAGGATGATAGAGTGGGGTGCTAAGGTAGTTAGGGGCCTCCTCCTTTCTTTCTTATAACCAAAAGTTGGTTGTTAAGGTCTTATCTTCTCTCTTCCTTTGTCCAAGAGTTGGACATGGTATTTTTTCTCCTTCTCCTTCGTAGATGTCTAAGAGTTAGATATGATTTCTCCTCTATGATCAGTCCAAAAATTAGACAGAAAAGAAAGAAAGAGATGGAATCTCTTGTTCTTCTTTTCTTTAGATCTTCTTTTTCTTTTGAAAAGAGAAGAAAAAGAAATCAAATTAGATCTAATTTCTTGATCTTCCTATGGATCTCTTTGATATTTTGAAAAGAGAATCAAAAGAGATCAAAAATTCGATAATTCAAGGAGTGATCTCTGTAAGGGAGCTAGCACCCCAGTGAGATCGAAATCTTCTAATCAGATCAGTCTCGTATAGATATCCGTAGAGGTCAGACACTTGTGTGACTTCAAAAAGATCTTGAACACATCCACAGATCATCAGATCGTAGATTCAATGGATCATAAAGATATTCATAGATCATCGGATAGCCATGAAGATCTATCTGCACAAAGATAAAATTAGATTTTAATTTACTTGTATCTTAATCTCGTATATATGATGATGCCTGGGTTATGTTGAAATATGATCTCTATATGCATGCCTGATTAGTTTAGATCTAATTAGAGATTTATTTAATATTGTTCTAATATAAGGTTGTCCTGATATAACGAGAGTCGTTATATTATATGGTTATCCTAAAATGATGTTGAAAAATTTTTGAAATTTTTTTTCACTGTATGTTTAAAATTTTTGAAATCTCTGTATGCATACTGGATCGTCGTATGATGATATTTTCTAATAGTGATATTACAGCCATCTTATATTGCAAGATTAAGATTAGATTTTAGATCTAAAAATTATTTTCAAATCTGAAATCATGAATGATTATGGAAGAAAGATGAAATTCAAGATCTAAAAATTATTTTCAGATCTGAAAATCTGAATGATTGAAATTCATGTGATGGATTTATGGTCTAAAAATCTATTTCAGATATAAAATTTAGATTATTTTATATTCATGCATTGATTTTAAGATCTAAAAAATTATTTTTAAGATATGAAAATCTAATTTCTTATGTTCATGCATCCATAAATTCAATATCTATTTTTTTTGTGATGTGAATTCTGTTAGATCTAAAATTATCTTTATTATATGTTCATATATGAGATGATGTTCATAAATAGAGATTCATCTTGATGTGGTCTATGATGATATGGATATTTTCAAATTAGAGTAATTTGATTGAACATAGGTTTTATAAATCAATCTTAGATCATCCTGATATATGGTTGCCCTAGCATAATGTGGGTCGTTATGTGGTGTGGTTGTCCTAGGATGAAAAGAGATTGATACATAAAATATCATAAGAAATTAGTATGAACATAAGGACTACGTGATAGTCACACATGTGTTTTTCATGGACACATGTGGTAATCTCCATGAATCACTACACCTAGAAGTAGGATTGTATCATGAATACACTTTAGATGGATGCAATCTTAATTTGTAGTGAGGAACCAAAAGTCAAGCCCAATTTGAAATAGGTTGACCTATTGGCATCTAAGGCAAGTGCTTTGAAAGGTTGTTACTTAATTAGGACCATTGCACCAGCAGCGGAGAGCCTCCTATCGATCATCACTTGCCTGGCCAATTAGGTTGACCAAATTCTGATTTGTGGCACTTAGTGTTGAGTTCATCATGATTGTGTTGCGTCATGAGTCTGGTCTTGACGAATCAAGATGCGATCTCACTAGTAGATCCTATGTAATTATAGATTTACATGTGATGTAAATAAACAATTTAAATCTACGAAGATCTCAATTAAATCTCCTCATAAATATTAAGTCAAGCAGTCTTCCACTATTGTAGATGTGCAGGCCTTTTCGGATGTTGATTGTTCTCGATTGATCGTAGTGGTTCAGTTGCATCAGGAAAGATGCAACCACTCTGTTGGTGCAAAAATCCGTCGGCGTCGGAGATGCTGGAGTCGAGGGTGCCCCGGTCGTCGCCGGGACCTGCAAAAGAAAGTCTAAACCGGAGTTGGGGTTGCTCCGGCAAGACCCTCCGACGCTCAAGTCAGTTCTCTGCCTCAACAAGAATGGAGAGCTCGAACGAAAATTTTAGCAGAGTTTTGAGATAGAAATCAGAGCTTAGAGAATAACGTATCTGGAGGCCTTATTTATAGGCAGAGGGCGCAACAGACTTGATAGTGATGCCTGTAACCGCCTGGTAGTGGACCGTTCAGGAGTTTGTTACGGAGGGTAGTGGAGTAGAGACGTGACATCGTTATGTCTTGCCACGTAGGCTGGTTGTGGAGAGTGGAATGATGTCCGTTGTCGTGACTTGTCAGAGCATGATGGAGCCACGTGAGATCCGTTACAAGAAGTGGAGCGGCGTTATGGTCGTTATGGTGGCTTGTCAGCATCCGAACCTGTCGGTTGAAGTTCGGTAGGAACATCTGGAGGAGCGTAGCAGCTTTCTATTTGATAGGAGCCCGGATGTTTCGAGTTTGTCGATGAACCGCTATCGATGGGCGCCTTAGGTGTTTGCGCTGCAGGTTGAAGTCGTTTCGCCGTAGAAGTTCGAACGTGGATCTCCCGTTGGTGAAGCCCGACTGGAGCTGGTCTGATGTAGGAATTCACGTGAAGGCTGTCTGCTGGAGGGATCCGGTTATATGAGGAATTCGACTGAAGATCATCTGGTGGTTGAATTCGGGAGATGTCGTAGAGGCCCGTCCACTGGAAGAACCTGCAGAATGCTGTTGAAGTCTGGCTGGAGTTGTCGAAGTTCGGTTGTCGCTGTGGAAGGTCGGCGGTCGGTGAGGTATGGAAGGTGCCGGAAGTAATTGGTCGCTGGAGAATCCAGCTGCTAGAGCCTATCTGTTGCAGGAGTTCGTCCGACTGGTGAGGGGGTCTATCCACTATAGAAGTTCGATTGGAGCTTGTCTTTTGTAGAAGTCCGAACGGGAACAACTTATTGAAGAAGTCCGACTGAAATCCTCCTGTGACAGAAGTTCGGAAGACATCTGCTTACGGTAGAGGTTCGGATGGAGTTTGCTTGAAGTAGATCACTTGTAGTTGGAGCTCGGAGTAGACCGTCTGTGGTAGAGGTTCGGTGTGATCCGCTTTGATGAGAGCTCGGAGTTGACCGCTCCTCGAGGAAGTTCGGACGATGTCCATCTGCAATAGAAATCTGAAAAAGGAGTCCGACTTCCGTAGGAGTTCGGGCCGAATCTTCCTGCAATAGAGGTTAGAAGAAGTCCGGCTCCCGTAGGAGTCCAGGTGAAGTAAATCGGCTCCCGTAGGAGTTCGGATGAAGTAAACCGGCTCCCGTAGGAGTCCGGATGAAGTAAGCCGGCTCCTGTAGGAGTCCGGAGGAAGTTTACCTGCTATTGGAGCTCGGAGAAGAAGCCGACCCCGTGGGAGTCCGGGTCTTTCCGCAGTAGAGATTTGAGGTGGTGGTCCGGCTCCCGTAGGAGTCCGAACGGAGTTTTCTGAAATATAGGCTCGGGATTGTGGACCGTCTCCCGTAGGAGTCCGGATGAGATCTACCTGCAATATGAACTCAGAGGAGAAGTTCGGCTCCCGTGGGAGACCTGGTGAAATATACCTGTAGCAGAAACTTTGGGAAGAAGTCTAGCTCCCATAGGAGTCCGGGTGAAATCTGCTTGCTCTCGTAGGAGTTCGGCTGGGATGGATCGGCTCCCGTAGGAGTCCGAGGAAAATCTGGTGAAGAGATCTGCTGTTGATGAAGTACGACCGTTAACACAATACGAAGTAGTTCAGATTGGAGTTGAACTTGACTGTACGAACTCCGGAGGAAGTTCGGAGAACTGCCGCTAGCTGCAGAAGGTCGGTGTGGGGATCTGGTGCAAGTTGTTCTCAGTAGAAATTCGGAGCAGGTCGCTTGTAGCCTATCCACAACAAAAGCAAGGGCGAAGGTCCGGCTCCCGTAGGAGCTCGGCAGAGGTGGTCGATCGCCGCAGAAACTCGGATGGAGTCTGGTAGTCGTAGGGATCAGTTATTGAGGAAGTTCGGCCGTCGATGAAGCTTGAAGGGAATTCAGTCGGTGCTGATCACTGTAGAAGGTCGAATGGCAACGGAGCTCAGTGAGCACTGGGAGCAATCTGATAGGCGACTGAAGAACCCATCTTGGAGAAGCCCGGATAGATGCCACCTGTCGAGAACTTC
>KE504678.1:1566020-1600336 GCA_000441515.1 Elaeis oleifera | reverse complement strand
TAGCAGGAACTTTGGGAAGAAGTCCGGCTCCCGTAGGAGTCCTGGTAAAATCTGCTTGCTCCCGTAGGAGTTCGGCTGGGATGGACCGGCTCCCGTAGGAGTCCAAAAAAATCTGGTGAAGAGATCTGCTGTTGGCGAAGTACGGCCGTTGACACAGGACAGAGTAGTTCGGATTAGAGTTGAACTTGACTGTATGAACTCCGAAAGAAGTTCGGAGAACTGCCGATAGCTGCAACAGAAGCAAGGGCGAAGGTCCGGCTTCCGTAGGAGCTCGACAGAGGTGGTCGACCGTCGCAGAAACTCGGATGGAGTCCGATAGTTGTAGGGATCAGTTATTGAGGAAGTTCGACCGTAGACGAAACTTGAAGGGAATTCAGTCTGGTGCCGATCACTGTAGAGGGTCGGCCAGTAGTGGAGCTCAGTGAGCACTGTAGAAGGTCGGCCGGCAACGGAGCTCAGTGAGCACTGGGAGCAATCTGATAGGCGACTGAAAACCCATCTTGGAGAGGCCCGGATAGGTGCCACCTGTCGAGAACTTCGGCTGAGGGTATTTTATACCCAACAATATCAATTTTAAATCCTTTAGCTCACATATTAGAAACCACTTGACTAACCAAACAAGTTATAAAGACTGACTCAAAAATCTAAACTAGTTTTAGATTCTGAAGGGTTAAGCTTATATCATATCTAGGATATCCCTATATTACCAAACTGTTTGATAATAGATCAAAAAGCAATCAGTTCATCATCATTGTTTGACAATGATTAAGGGCTTGGGTGAGCTTGAGAAGCTCAACCATACATAAGAATTATGAATGAATTTGATTCTACAATCTCTTATCAGTTTATATGGATAGTTTATAGTAAACTACCATGTGAATTAGATCGATTGCACTTGATTAAAATATTGAACATCTTGGTGACTGCCTAAGGGATTTTGAAGAGTTCAAGGGGTAGGGTTCTCAATGTGGGGCGGGCTTCTACTTTCAAGAGAAGGTCTACTTAGAAGAAGAAGAAGTCTGTGAAGAAACACAGTTCGAGAGCAAGCCAAAGAAGGAATTGTCTTGTATACCTGGAAAGCCTAAAGAAAGAAGGGAGATATACTTTCAGGAGGTATGTTGGGTTTGCTCGATATCGGTATCTGAATAGATAGTGAGTACCGTAGGGTTTGAGAGATCTAGAAATGAGATGAACCTGAAGTATATGTGGAACCTCAAATTTGGTCATATTGGAGGGTGCAGAATAATAAAAAGAGTGGCATGAGCTTTTAGGCTTATCGACTCTCGAGTCATTTTTGATTTATAAATTCTATCTTCAAGGATAAATGACCAGACTATCGTTTGTGGGACACAGGGAGAGGACCACTAGGATACTTGATCTGGTATGCACTGATATGTGTAGCCCATTTGATGTGCCAGCTAGGGATGGTTATCTTTATTTGGATACTTTTGCTAATGACTTTTCATGATATTGGTACATGTGTGAGATACAAATCTGAAGTCCTTGAAAAATTCAAAGAATTCAGATATAAGGTAAAGAAGCAAACTAAAAAATTCTTAAGATTCTTTGATAAGATCGAGAAGATGTATACTTTAGTGGGAGTTTCTAACTTATCTCAAGAAAAATGATATAGTTTCACAATGGACTCTTCCTGGTGCATCTCAAGAGGTGTCGGAAAGGAAAAATTAAGGGACCCTATTTCATATAGTCTAATCCATAATGAATATCACTGATCTACCCTTATACCTTTAAGGATAAGCTTTACTGAAGAATAGTTTTCTCTAAGTCTAGTCCTATCACACCGTATGAGATGTGGCATGATGAGGATGTCTGGCCCATGTCAAGCGACAATAGGCAGACAAGTTAGAGGTTACGTCTATGAGAGCTCGTTTCTAAGGTATCCTAAAGAGTTTAGCGCATACTACTTTTACTTCCAATGGATCACAATATGATTGTGACCCGATATTCTATATTCTTAGAGAAATAGTTTATCCAAGACAGAGATAGTGGGAGAAAAATTAAGCTCAAAGAGAAAGTCTCTGAAGAGTAATGAGTCATAGAACCTATAAAATCTATTCATATTAAGCTAGTACATGTAGTACCTTCTCTATCTCGTAGGTCGAGTAGAATCTCTCATCCTGTTGAAAGATGCTTAGGCATTCTAATAGAGGATATAGAAGAAATGTTCTTCATGAGAGATAGAAAATATGGAGATGATCCCAAAACTTCTACGAGTCCATGTTAGACATTAATTCAGAGAAGTGGTTAAATGCAATGAAGTCAAAAGTTGACTCGATACACTCTAATCAAGTCTGATCCTTAGTGGATCCATCAGTATGTATAGTATCTATTGGATTCAAATGGATCTATAAAAAGAAGAGATATAAAGATAAAGATCTTTAAAGCAAGCATCTCAGAATAAGGATACTCGATGTGATCAAATGGTTTAATCTCATCAAGAACAGGAGGAAACATATATTTATAAGAAGGATCAGTGGGAGCGCTGTTATATTTCTCATATTGTATATGGATTTTATTCTCCTAATTAGGAATCTTGTTCTCATATTGACTATGGTTAGAATATGGTTGTCTGAAGAAATTTTTCATAAGAGACCTTTGAAAATATCCTATATATGTCTATGAGATAGATATAGGTCTATGAGATAGATCTATTAGGATGTTAGTTTTACAGAAGATGTATATAGA
Source organism: Elaeis oleifera (assembly GCA_000441515.1). Lineage (NCBI taxonomy): Eukaryota > Viridiplantae > Streptophyta > Magnoliopsida > Arecales > Arecaceae > Elaeis > Elaeis oleifera. The sequence goes on along the minus strand of KE504678.1, from coordinate 1,597,630 downwards.
AGAAGTGCTGAAGGGGTTCGGCATAAAAATCTTAAAAGGGTCTCTACCCCTTGCACATAAGGTTAATTTCTTTGAGAAGATGTATGGGACACATCTATAGAGATATAGTATGTGAGCTAGATTTCTTATGCTTTAGCTAGTGGGAGCCTCATGTATATTATGTACATGATCCTATATATCTTTGCTTTGAGTGTCACGAGCAAATATCGATTAAATTCAGATTGAGAGTACTGGATAGCTGTAAAATATTTTAAGTACTTGAGAAGCACTTAGAATATGGTCTTTGAGGAAAATCAAAGTTGAGGGTAGAAGGATATAATTAATCAGACTTTATGTCTGATGTTGATGGTAGAGAGTCTACATTAAGAAAATATTTTCTTATGCAATATAGATTCGATAAATTGAAAAAGTTGCAAACAACCGATCATTGTAAATTTCAGAAGCCATGTATATTGCTATTTATAAGGTTGCTATGGAGGCCTTCTAGTTAAAAAAGGATTTATTGCAGAACTGGTGTGATGTCATCAGATGGCACAACACTATACTGCGACAACAGAAGTGCCATTACTTTAGCTAAGGAGCCTAGGTCTCATCAGAATTTTAAGTACATAAAAGCGATAATTAATTATTTGTGACTGCTTCCAGATTTAAGACTTCGAGAATCAGAGTAGATCCCATAAAAATATGGTGGACCCATAGACTAAACCATTTTATCAGATCAAAGCATATCTTGAGAAGATGTGGCTTAAGTCTATAGTAGATTGGCTTTAGTGCAAGTAGGAGATTGTTAGATGTATGCTCTAGAAGTCAATCGGACTGACACATTAATTCTTTTCAGGACATAATTTTATATTTGATCTAATTTATAAATGAACTCGAGTTGAGCCAATCTTATATATGACAGATGATGGGGTTTGATGAGTTTTCCATACCCTTTATCTTGTCGGAACTCATTATAGAAGAACTGAATCACATGGTAACTATACCTAGAGGTTCATTACTTCCATTCTACTGTGTTACCACTACATTTACTAGGTGTCACTGATAGATCATGAGATTAGTCGAGCATCATTTTGATGATCGATGATCCTTGATGGATAGATTTGAAATTATTTCAATCTATTGAAAGGAGTTTCAATGATATTTTGATAGAGATCAAAATATATTTCACTACTAGACATAATAGAATTTACGGAGACACACACAAAAAAGATCCTGACTAATCAAGATGTTGAATAGCAATTTTGAATCACAAAAAGATCTAATTATTAATGTAATTGATGATTAGACTAACATGCAAAAGTTACATGAAGGACTTGCTAAGAGTTAGTAAATTATAGGAGGACTAATTTATAAATATTGCTAATTATTTGATTGGATCAAATATAGGTTAAATTAAATCAGATCTAATATAATTAGATTTGGTTTAATTTGGATTTTTAGTCTAAATAGGATTTAGACTTAATTGCTAATTGGGTTTGACTTAATTTAGATTCGAATTGGATTCGAATCAGAGTAGAATTAAGATAGAAAACTAGAGTCCCATTAGACTGGGACTCTCTTCCCTTATCCACCTCTATATGGGACACCCAATCTATTTTTTACCATGGAGAAAAGAGGCATTAAAAGGGTTGGCGCACAAAATAACGAAGGCGGCACCAAGAGTCCTTCTCTTGGTGGACTCCTAACTAACTCCTAACATAACCCTAATTGTTAGGGATAAAAGGGGGCACCTCTTATGAGATTGCATAGTGAGAAAAGAGAGTCTTTGGGATGTGTAAAGAAGAGAAAAAATGGGACGACATGCAAGGTGGTGTGGCGCACAAAAGAAGGATGAAAGGATGGGGTGCTAAGGCAGCTAGGGGCCTCCTCCTTTCTTTCTTACAACTAGAGGTTGGTTGTTAAGATCTCATCTTCTCTCTCCCTTTTATCTAAAAGTTGGACATGATTTTCTTTCTCATCCTCCATAAATGTCCGAGAGTTGGATATAATTTCTCGTCCATGATCAGTCTAAGAGTTGGATGGAAAAAAAAAAGAAAGAGATGGGATCTCTTATTCTTTTTTTCTTTAGATCTTCTTCTTTCTCTTAAGAAGAGAAAGAGAAAAGAAATCAGATTAGATCTGATTCTTGATCTTTCTATGGATCTCTTTGATTCTCCTGAGAAGAGAATCAAAAGAGATCAAAGATTCAACAATCCAAGGAGTGATCTCTGTAAGGGAGCTAGCATCTCGGTGAGATCGGAATCTCCTGATCAGATCAACTTCGTATTGATATCTATAGAGGTCGAACATTTGTGCGGTTTCACAAAAACCTTGAAGACATCCACAGATCATCAGATCGTGGATTTAATGGACCATGAAGATGTCCATAGATCATCAGATTACGGTGAAGATCTATCCGTATAAAAGTAAAATCAGATTTTTATTTATCTTGTATCTTAATCTTGTACATATGATGATGCCTGGATTATGTTAAGATATGATCTTTATATGCATGCTTGATTAGGTTAGATCTAATTACAGATTTATTTTAACATTGTTCTGACATAAGCTTGTCCTGGTATAACGACGGTCGTTATGTTATATAGTTGTCCTAAACGATACTAAAATTTTTGAAATTTTTTTCGCTGCGTGTTTAAAATTTTGAAATATCTATATGCATATCGGATCATCATGTAATAGTATTTCTAACAGTTATAGATGCCTTATCTGGCTTACCACAATCGAAGGGGTATAATTGCCTTCCCGAACATGCGGATTATATTGGGTTGGCCTCCTCTTCATCATTTTGACGAGGAGATCATATCAACCTCAAGCAACCTCAAAGATTTTCGTCCTCGGTCAAGATCAAGGTGATGCAGCCATATCATCAACCCAACACGTCTCCCTCCCAAATCAAGATTTTAATAGCTCTGCCATTTTATTATATTGACACCTAGAGTTATCATAACTCACTATAACATATATAGAATAATTTTGAATCTAGCTTTTGAGCAGATTTTGTAACTTAATACAGCGATCTATATTTATCATTATTAACAGTTATAATTAATGGATAATATTGTAATAAAGGTTTATTTGGAAAATCATTTTTATGTTGATTGTTTTTATATTTTATATTCGTTAATATGTTAATGTAATAAATAATTGATGTTGCTTTCCTTCTGTATTTTAGCTATTAGAGTAAAGTAACAATTAAATATGATATGTTTAATCCCTCAAACATTACAGGAAGTCACAAATTGCTTGCTCGTTTATCTCAGCTGGTTGGCATTGCTTTTTCCTGGGAGAGTACCTTATCTCTAAAAAAAAAAAAAAAGGCAAAAACACTAATTATTGTAAAACCTCTAAAGAATGCAACAGATCTCCTTGCTACACCTATGTAATGAGTATTATCTTTTATTTTCTAATTTTGCTGTCAACTCCTCTTTTTTTTTTTTCTTTTTCCAAATCAACCTTTTCTTGGAGGCAGATAAATAATTGCACTACGTCACGACTCGAGGAGAGAACAAACCATGCATCTCTTCTTTTTTTTTTCCCCCAAATAATAAAGTCTTCTATGGTTGGCCTTGCTCTTCTAGTCAAGCTCTACTTTTGCAGCTGGACTTTTTTCTCAAGTTAATGTGAGAATATGGTTATATCCTCACTAAATAAAAACTAATTTCCACTGGTTAAAGTTTTGGTATATATCTGTGTAAAGTAGGTAAATTGGACTTGGCCCTGTAATTCTGAAGCTTTAAACCTTCCGAATATAATGAGGCTTATATGTCTCTTACAGCTCAAATTTTGCTTATAAAGCCGCAATAAAAGCATACTATCTGGTGCACCAAATTCTGATCATCCAATATAAATTAAAGTATCCTGTATACTAGCAAGTAATCCATACTATGCAGCGGACTCTACTTAAATGATAATAAAAAATAATTAATAAAATATAATAATAAAAAATAATATAATTTTTCTCTAAAAAATTATCTTAATTTTATTTTCCTCTCTAGAAACATACTTATTCTATACAAAGTAGTTGGAACTTAACAATTGTATAATAAACAGCAAGTATAAGATCCGCAGTATCATCCTTATCTAGAACTTTATTTTTGGTTTTGAAATTTATTTTTTCTACAAACTCAAAACTATAAAAATTGTAACATAAAATATAATAAAAAGTTAATAATTAAAAAATGACAATAAAATTCACAGTTTTACTTGCTGAGTGTGATCGATGACTTCACTATGAGATAGTTTATACCCATCTTAGCTTGCAATACGAAACACTATAAATAACATTATAGAAGAATTTTTTGAAAAAAAAATTTAGCTTAGCCATGAATACCAGATAATCAATAATAAATATGCCTACATAAGAAACTTCTATGAGTTTGTTAAATGAAATATTGGAGAACTAAGCTTGCTATATTTATTGAATTATTCATTTATTCTTTTCAAAAAATCTGTAATTATGAATTGTAATGATGAAAATCTTTGAATGGCATTGAATTAGAGGAAGAACAAGCGAACTGAAATAAGTAATGCCTTAGCTAGTAATTAACATATCTCTACTACAGAATGGAGCTACGGCAGTGGTTCTAAATTATTGCCGTATTCCAAAAAGTCACTGCCATAGCTTACGGTAGTGGTTCCACAATCGTTATCACTGTAGCCGTCGCCGTAGGTCTATGACAGCAATTATTGCAGCGGTTGTTACAACCGCTACCATATGTAAGGTATAGCAGTGGTTATTCAACCGCTGTTATAGAAACTATAGCAGTAGTTTTCAATCACTGCTATAGATCGGCTACAACAGCGATTGGAGCTATAGCAGCGGTTCTCCAATCGCTGCTATAGCTGATCTATAGCAGCGGTTCTCCAACCATTGCTATATCATCTATAGCAGTGGTTAGGAAACTACAGCCATATGTCAAACTACGACAGTGATTGTACAGCCGCTGTCGCTGCTATATCATCTATAGCAGCGGTTAGAAAATCGCTGCCATATGTCAAACTGCGACCGCGGTTGTACAATCGTTGCTATAGATGTACAGCAGCGATTTATCAGCTGCTGCCATAGATTATGGCAGTGCTTGGCACAGAACTATGGCAGCGATTATGCAACCGTTGTCATAGCCTGTTGATCAGTAACTGACTAACCAATAACGTAGATTTATCATTTTTTATCTGATAGACGCAGTTCAATATATAATTACTCAAACTAAAACTTGCAAGAATCAAAAATTTTACATAAAACTCAATAATAAGTATAATATTTTTCAAATACTCAAATTATATTATAATATTTCTCAAATATATATCAAAAATCAGTCAAATTAAAATCCTCTTCTTCAAGCATCTCATTATCATCAGGAGGAGCTGAAGCAGGACTGGAAGGGGCTGTAGCAGGATTAGGAGGGGCTGTAGCAGGAGCTGGAGGGGCTGGAGCTAAACAGCTTGCCAACATATCCTGAAACCTCAAAAAATCAGCTCCAAGAGTAGCGGAGAGCTGTGTCACCATAGCGGATATGACACTCTATAGCTGGTCTGCGCGCTTCTGAGTCTGATATGTGTGCTCTTTAGCTTGAGATGTGCACTCCTAAGCCTGAGCTGCTTGCATCAAGACCTCGTCAAGCTGCTTTCAGCTGACGACCCTGGAAGCGTGTGAGGAGATGCTCACATCAGACTAGTAGCTAGTCAGCGTATGTCTGGGCCTACAACAAAACCTCCCAGAGTGCTCAAGTCTCAGGACTTGAGATAGATGATCATAGGGGCCAGATCACTCCGGACCCTCGCTCCTAAGCGCATTTAACTACTCCTACAATTGCAAATTCAAATAAAATCCCAGAAAATCATATATATTGTTAAAGTGAAACGAGTGTATCATAAAAAATGCTATAACATGCAGTTATTACTTACAAAAATCCTTCCGACCGCGGTGTTCAATGGCTTGCCCTTCTTGTCTGTATGGCTCGAATGGAAGATGGCACTATCGCTGGGCATCACCCCTCTCTCGTCAGCTACAACAGTCAATCATGCAGCTTGTTAGAAACACACAAAACCATAATTCAATAACTTATAAGCTAAAAGGTTAGAATTTATTACCTATTTATGCATATGACTGGCCATAGATTCACGGCCAAGAGTATGCGTGTACTCCTGAGCACCCCGATTTTCACGGTTCTGACAAGATACAGCCTAAAAAGTATTTAAATCATATAAGTTAAAATCAAATACAATTATCAGTGTAATGAAAAATGCACATGTTATAAATTAAACCTGAAACACCTGGCTCCTCCAATGCTTGACCATCCCCTTCCACATGCTTGGGGGACAATCCTGGATCTAAGAACAAGCTCCTCCTCTGTGTCCCTATGGTGATCTAGCACCTTTTGTGGAGCTTGATCTTGTAGTTTCGATACAACTCCCCAATCTTCTGCAGTCGAACATCTCGAGCCCTCTCATAATCTGGGAGGTCATGCCTCCTCTGCATAAAGTTATCAGAAGTCAGTTATGAAATTATTCTAATCAAATATAGTATAAACATATCACATGCATATATATAAGATACACTTATCCAAACCTCCTCCCACACCCGGTGCTTGACACCAACGTCCATCAATCGTCAGTCTATGGATAGTACGAAAATGATGTCGGACCGTCTCATAAGTACATTGAAAAAGAATGCATCTCCTGCATAGTCTTCCCTACTAGCCTCCCCTCCGCATCGTAATCTACTATAATCTGATGCTGGCGGTTCCACACATGCGGCATGCGTGTGGAACTGCGAAAGATCCTACTAGATGATGCACCTGTAATGAAAATACATTATGAATATATAAGAGTGTATAATAACTGTATAAAAATAAATAAATAAATAATTGATATAATAAAATATATTCTCACTGGGATCGTGTGATATGGATGTCGATGGAGCCTCATCGGTAGGTGGAGTATGTACCGGAGACGTAGATGCCAGTGGAGGCTCAGATGTGCTGGTGGGAGAAGTATTTGCCTGTGAAGAAGAAGCTGAAGTCGATGTAGAGGTGGATGGAGTATGCTCAGGCAGCGGCTCAGATGTGAAGCTCCGCGTAGCCTACCAAGGGACGTGGATGAAAGCTAGATGGTGTTTGGTACCATTGTGACCTGCAATATTAATGAACATTAACAAATATAATATGTTGTTGAATAATAGTATTAGTAGAGCATCAATAAATAAACACCAACATGTATACCAGGATATTGAACTCATTGCCTACTGGCATCTATAATATGGACATCACCATCGCTCCTGACAAATGTATCTGAGATCTCGACAATATCAGGTAAGTTTTGTCCTAGAAGAATACTTTGTATGTATGATCCAACATCATCATCAACCTCGGTATTATCAAAGATATGCCTAGGCACCATCCTCACAACAACACCCCATTGAGGCTCCAAGAGATCACTAATGTAGAAGACTTGACTAGCTTGGGAGGCAAGTATATACGGTTCTTTAGTGCAGAGATGGCGTTGCATGTTGATAAGAGTAAAACCATACTTATCAGCCTTCATCCTTGATTGAGATAAGATGTCAAACCAATTACATTTCACCAACACAACCCTTCTTTAGAATAGTAGTCCAAGATAACTATCTTCTTCACAATCTCATAATAGTTCAGATCCTCTGTACGAGACTGTGAATCTTTTAAGCTAGCATAACACCCAGTGGTGGCGCTCAACATCACGCCACTATTTTGTGTTGTCATGTTTACATCTCGACTGTAAATATTGAACCTGTAGCTGTTAATGACGAGCTATTTGTACTCATGCACGGTACGATTAGGTCCCATTGAAAGAGCACGTACTTCATGACTCACATCACCGAGTGGTAATCTCCATACCTTAAAAGATGACATCTAATTAGTAAACATGTTCAAATAGGATGTACAAGGTAGGAATATGTACTCGCTTACATGATCTTTGAATCACTCAGAAAATTCTTTGCTATGCATTTTTCTTTTTTTCGCATCCTTAGAGCACTGTATTTTACTCTTATGATCTCTTTGTGTTTGCTACATAAGTAATAAATTTAGGTGTAATGAGAAATTTTTTTCTAAGAAATGAGAAATAATAAGACTGAGTGACTCACCTTATGTACGGCTCAATGACATCATAATTGAAAATACGTAGCGATGCATCTTATCCCTTTTCTCAAAGCTCAAATCAGTAAGACGGTGTGAAGTGAGAAGTCCATCTGACTGTGGAATAGACTCAAATGTAGGCTCAATTGGCTCATATTGATCATCGTGATTCCTTATTGGCCGATTACGACGTCTCTCGAGCTTGTTTAAGTATATGGTATAAAAATCCATATACTCTTGACCCAATAATCTTCTGTTATGGATCCTTCCGGATGATTCATATTTCTTATATAAGATTTCAGTATTTGAATATTTCTCTTAGTGGGATACATCCATCGATAGAACACTAGGCCTCCAAGTGCAACTTTGCCGCAAGATGCACGGTGAGATGCATCATAACTGTGAAACATGATGGTGAAAATATCTTCTCCAAATCACATAATATAGTCACCATCTTTGCCTTTATTTCTTCACGTCTTTCTTAAGTAATCTCTTCACACAAATATCTTTATAAAAATTGCAAAGACGAATAATAGCCATTCTCACATTTTTTGACAACACATGGCAAATAACTATTAGGATCAACTCCTGTATCAATATATGGTAATCATGAGTCTTCAATCCATCAAGTCTCACATCCTTACTATTCACATATTTTGATATGTTTCTTGAGTACCCATCTGGGACCTTTATGTTCTCTAATATATGAAGAAATATGGACCGTTTGGAGGTATTCATAACATAGCATGCATGAAGGAGCCTCCACTGTTCTCCCCTTACTGGCTCTGGGTGGAGTGATTTTTTAATACCCAATTCTTTCAAGTCAAGCCAAAAATTCAAGTCATCCTCAGTTTTATCCTTGATGTTCAAGATCATTGAGAAATAGGAGCTTGCATACGTTCTTTTCAATGTGCATGATATCTAAGTAGTGATGCAATAAGTTTGTCTCTCCATGTGGCAAGTCATGACATCTAAGCAGTGGCGCAATAAGTTTGTCTCTCAATATCTCAAGTCAAAGAATATGCTTTTTTACTTTCAATTAAAGTGTATGTCATTGCCTTTGATCGATGCTTCTTCTTCTTACCACCAATTGGATCATCTTTTTAAATTCAATACTGAGACCATCCAACTCTCTCAACATCTCACTCCCAGACATTCGGCTAGGTGCCTCACCTTCTTCAACAGTGCCATCGAAGGAGCGTGCATCCCTTCTGTATGGATGGTTTCGACGAAGAAAGCATCAATGCCCATAAAGCTAAAGCTCCTTTGATATATCAACCTTTAAGATCGGGTGTGTTTTCATAAATCGGGCACGCTAGCTCACCGTTCATGCTCCAATCCGATATTAGGACATAAGCTGGAAAGTCATTTATTGTCCATATAAGCGCTGTGCACATGAAGAATGACTTATTCATCAAAGCATCAAAAGTTGGAACATCTTGAATGCTTCACAACTATTTCAGCTCAGTAATAAGAAGTCACAAATGGACATCAATATCATTCTCTACCTCCATCGATCCGAGATGAGCATTGTCATGAAAGCGAAGGATTTTTTCATACACATCCATAGTGGGAGGTTGTAAACATGAGTAAACATTGGCCATACACTGTGGTTGGTATTTATGTGCTTGAACGGGTTGAAATCATTGCATGATAAGTTCAACCTCATATCACGTATCTCTTGTGTGAAGTCGGGATATATTTCATTAAACTTTTACCATGCCTCTTCATCGGTTGGATACCTCAATGCATCATCTTTTATTCGCTTCTCTTCATGTCATCTCATGTCTTTCGATGTCCATACCGACATAAATAACTTTTGTAGTCTCTATCAAAAAAATATGCCACATCAACTTTTGAGGAATATGGGTCGATGTGCTATCTTTATTCTGTTTTCATCTTGATACACCGTACCTCATGCACTCATTTTGGTTGGCATCCCCCTCTCAATAGAGCATGTAATCATTAGGGCATGTATGTATCTTGTTGTAAGTAAAGTCTAAATGTTTAATAATCTTCGATGCCTCATAATTATTCTTCAAAATTTATGCATTATCCAAAAAAATATTTTCTAAAAGCTCAGTATATAGTTCACTTCATTATTACTGAACCCATTAGAGCATTTCGCATGATACAATCGGATTAAGAACTCAAGCTTCACTATCTTTTCACACTCGGGATACAATGGAATGTTAGCATCCTCCATCAACTTGTGGACCTCCTCCACATCCTCATATTTGTCATTACACCAACCATGGGATCAGATATGGACGTAGATGCATCATCATTATAGCCAATAAATAAAAGATATCACGAACCATTTGTTTCACTCTCCCATCATGTTGATCGTCTCCTTGCGGCCTACACTCACCATGTTGATCTCAACAAATTTTATAGCCAGATTTAAAGTCATAAATAGTGAGATGATTATCTACATCTTGATGAGATAGCCAAGTTCCACCCATACACTTCTTATAGGGACATTGGATAAGTCCATGGTCTCCGAATTTCTCTATAGCAAAATCAAGAAACTTTTCAAGTCTAGCCTCATATTCTGATGAGAGCCTACTCAACTTCATCCATCTGTTATCCATTACAAAAATGGTAATACTATAATTAAATCATATTTGGAAATGAGACACAATACAATAACATTAAGATAATTTGGTAGTAATGGCTCATACTTTGCACACGCATACCAATGCTTAGAGTTCATAACATCATTACATAGACAAACATAATATGTTATTTTAATTATGATAAGTTGAGAAGGACTAGCCAAATATTGCATGCATTATAAATAATATTTAAAAATAAAATATATTAAATATTATTTTTGGATATATAATAAATATATCCTATCATCAACTAATAGATAAAGTTAGGTCATATCCCATTCAAAATTATATTAATCCTATAGATCAATTACAGTAATCAAATAATATATAATAGAGATCAAAAAAATTTCGATAGTATTTCTTCTTAGTTCTCCCCATATGACTGAAGATGTGTTCGAAGAACTAAAGAAAAATGATGTCCGAATTTTCTCTTGAACTCTTAACATACCGTAAATTTACTATAATTATCTATAAAATTAATTATAATTCTGAAACTTTTCAAACTGGATAGTCAATTGACCAATGTACATAATTTTTTCATCCATACAAAAAAATATAAATACACGGATATCATAAAATATATATTAATTAAAAGATAGATCTATAGCTCTATGCAATATAAAAGAACAAGAAATTAAAAAAGTGAAGAAAATAAAAATAAAAAGAAGGCTTAGATTCATCATTTAATCATGCATTGCAACGTTACTTTCGATATCCACTACAACTAAACCAAATCGACTGCAAATGATTGCCCACAGCCGACATGGCCCAGAATCCAACGGCATGGCCCACAGTCACCAGCACCGCCCAGAACCCACCGATGGGGGTTCTCTTTAAATATTATTATCAAATGATTATAAATATAATCATAAAATAATATGAAATGAAATGAAAAAAAAGTCATACCTGCGAAGCTGCGGGAAGGGGTCGCATAGAGCTACAGGGATCATCGACAGCGGTGCTAGAGGAAGGGGACGACGGTGGGGTGGGGTACGAGCCAAAGGGGTCGGGGTCGAGGGAGGTGGGGCATGGGGCCAAAGGGGGCCGGTGGTGGTGCTAGAGGAGGGGCCGAGTCGAGGGAGGCGGGGCCGAAGGGAGTTGAGGGAGGCAGGGTCGAGGGAGGTGAGGCATAGGGCCAAAGCGGGCCGAGGCCAAAGGGGCCAACGATGGTGCTAGAGGAGGGGCAGCGGTGGACCGGGCCGATAGTGGGGTGGATAGGGTTTGGGTAGAGAGGAGAGAGAGAGAAGAAAAATGAAACGTCAACGTGCGAAATGAAGAAGAGAGGATGCGAGGGAAAAAAATCCCGAATATATGGCAGTAGTTTTAAAAACCATTGTCATAGGTCTATAGCAGCGGTTATCAACCACTGCGATAGACCAACTGCTGCGATAGACCAACTGCTGCGATAGACCTGTGGCAGTAGTTTTAAAAATCACTGCAATAAACCTATAGCAGCAGTACTATGCAACTACTGCTATAGAGCCTAAATATAATTTTTTCATATTTTTTTAAATATTAAATAATTTAAATTAAATTTATCTTCATCATTCATTATCTAAATAATTATCGTTAGAATATCGTGACAAAAAATCATCTCGATCCGATATCTCGAGCTATGTCGATCAATAAAATTCAATATCGACGGTTACGAATAATTGCACAAGGATCTTATAGATAGAGACCACCGATGAATTTAAATTTAAATAATGATCTTGATGATATTTATAGCATACTATCAAAATTTACTTCAATCGGATATCCTTATCATGATCAACTTAGCATGGGATGATTTCAATCGTTAAATGAAAAAAATGAGTGATCAAAAGATCAAATGACATCCGATTATAAGATAATTTTTTAGATAAATAATTTTTACTACTACTTTAATCATTTATATGGTGATGATCATAAAATTCAAACCATGTGTATATGAACAATTCAAAACTATGTCTCTTGAAACTCATTCTTAAAGTTCTTAAGTAATTATACTTATACTTTTATAAAATCTGTTTCACACAGATGGTTCATATAGATATGGTTTGAATTTTATGATCATCACCATATAAATAATTAAAATAGTAACAAAATTATTTATCTAAAAAATTATTTATAATCGGATGCTGTTTGGCATTTTGGTCACTCATTTTTTATTTAATGATCGAAATCATCCCGTGCTAAATTGATCATGATAATGATGTTCGATTGAGGTAAAATTTTGATAGTGTGCTATAAATATCATCAAGATCATCGTTGTAAGTTTTCAAACTCATCAATGGTCTTTATTTATTAGATCATCATGCGGTCGTTCGTGACCGTCAAAATCAAATTTTATTGATCGATATAGGTAGGACTATTAGATTGAGATGATCTTTTGTAACGACACTCTAACGATAATTATTTAGATAATAAATAGTGAAGATAGATTTTAAATTTAAATTATACCACATTCAGATAAAATATGAAAAATTTATATGTATATAGCAGTAGTTACGTAACTACTACCATATATAGTATAGCAACGATTATACATAACAGCTATCATAAGTCTATCTATGGTAGAAATTAATCAATCACTGTCATATCTTAAATCTATGACAGCGATTATACATAATCGCTGTCACAGGTCAAACCTATAGCAGCGTTTATGTGTAACCGCTGTCATATTTTAAACCTATGACAGTGGTTATATATAATCACTGCTACATGTAACCTGTGGCAGCGATTATCGATAACCGCTACTATAGTTCAAATCTATGACAGTGATTTTCGAATTGCTGCAGTAGTAAACACTGCCATGGGCTCTTATTATAGTAGCAACTATGTCTCTCTTTCAACTGCCATGCAAGGCTTTGGATAGCATCATGATAAACTATAAATCATCATGTCATCAACAATAAATATATGGCCAAAGCTTAAATATATAAGTCAAGATAATACATGTGTTATGTATTAACTTGGTACATCCAATATCATAACTAAGTAATTAAAATTTAAATTCAGATTATAACCAATAACACAAATCTCAGTCATGCCATAGCATTCCAAAAGATAATAGCCTGTTATTCTTTCCATTGTTTCAGGACTAGATAAGTGTTGATGACCAACACATCCAAGAAAAAAATACTGAAAGTTATTCATTTATCACTAAAAGGGCATGAGGTATGTTTCTGATTAGGTAAAAAGATACAGCATTTAAAGAGATGAAATTGTAACTCAAAATACTACAGCATTTTGATGTTATTAAGAAAGATCTACAAAGTAGGGATATTCAGATGGTGTCAAAGCCACCTTAACTTGAGTGGGCATTCGGATTAAAGGCTTTAAGGTTTTAAAATTGCCACTTTTCAGATATTGTATGCTTATAGTTCTAGAATATATAATCATACAATACCATTGTTTGTTCCATCTTTGAAGAAAATAGAAGCTAATGCATAATTATTAGAAAAAAAAGCTAAGAATAAGATAATATGAGAATTAATCAATGTCAAGATCTACTAAATGATATTGAAAACAACCACAACCTCATATTATTAAACATAATCATAGCCTTCTATTATTTATTTATTTATTTAAAAAAATAATATAAAGCTTCTAAAATATGTATATAATTGGAGGATAAGAGGATTTGAACTCTAAATCTTTGATTGGTCTAACCACAATCTTATTCAATAAATTGATTGATAATATATTAATACCTTTTAAACTCTTATATACTGTTACCCATACAGACTCCTAGCCATCATCTAAAATTCTCTATTCAACCGCTCCAAGCCTTCCACTTGATTGAGACACTTGAGAATGAAAAAAAAAAGGAAGTATGGGAAACATGAAAAATCAGCAAAAACAAAGAAAGGTGAAAAAAATTGAAAGATAAGTCCTTTCCACATAGATTTATCTTTTTTTTTTTGCTTCTTTTTCTTTTCATTTCTTCCTCTGTTTTGGAGATCTACCGAAAGGAGAGCACCTGAGGGAGATCGAAGGGGCTTGTCCAATTCCGATTAGGGTTTTTTCTCAAGCATATGGGATTTATTCAGCAGCTCCAAGCCTCCCACCTGACTGAGACACCTGAAAAATGGGAAAAAAATAAGGAAGCATCAGGGAAACATAGGAGAAAGGTGAAAAAATTAAAGGTAAGACCTTTTCCCACACAGATTGATCATTTTTTTGCTTCTTTTTGTTTCATTTCTTCCTCTTTTTTGGAGATCTATGGGAAGGAGAGCACCCAATGGAGATTGAAGGGGTTTCTTGGTTCCGATTGGTGTTTTTCTCAAGCATATGAGATTTGAGAAGGTCAATGTCTCTTTTTCAGAGTTCTATGAGAAAGAAAGCACATGAAAGAGATTGGAGGAGAAGGCCGATGTTGGTGACGATGGGAAGGCAATGGCAGAGACCGACGGAAGGTGGTGGTGAGGAGAGCGGGAAGGAGATGGGTGTCCGTGGTGGAGAGTTGAGCTCGAACTTGAGGGAGATCAGAGAGAAGACTAATGCCAGTGATGATAGGAAGGAACAAGATGGTAAAGACTGACGGGAGGTGTTGGCAAGGAGAGCAGGAAGGAGGTTGGTACTTTTTTTTCAGAGATCTGTGAAAAGGAAAGGACCTGAGGGAGATTGAAGGAGGAAGGCCGATGCTGGGATGATGGGAGGGAGGCGACGATGGAGACTGGGGGGAGGTGGTGGTGAGAAGAGTCGGGAGAAGGTGGATGTCCGTGAGGGTTCGAGAATGTTCGACGCACTGGGAGAGATTTGGAGGGCTCAGGAAGCTTCAAAAGAAAAAAAAAACTTGCGGAAAGAAAACTTCCATGGAGAGTTTGGAGCTCAACACTTGTCGAGCTGAGAGGCCACTAACTTTCCTTTTAATATATTGTATAGATTTGTTAGGGTTAGTAATTTACTTCATGCCATCAGGTATCCAACTTGATCTGAGCTTAATAGGATGGATTTTATCCAACTCATTTATCCTCTATTTGGTATGGAAGATGGATTGGAGGAAGGATGGATGGAGAAATAATGTATTTGGTAAAATATGGAAGGATCAATATGAATAATTTTCTTCTCTGTATGATATGCGAGGAATGAAAGAGAGGATGGATGGTATTTATATGACATTTTTACTAAACTACCTTAGACAAAAAAATTATTATTATCAATTTATAATACTTATTTATACTAAAAAAGTAGAGTAATATTTGAACTTATAATCTTATAATTTATAATTATATAAAATTATATTATATAAATTAATTATATATAAATTAATTTATTAATTGATATTAGTTATATAAATAACTAGTTAATTCATAATTTAATTTAATAGTTATTTAATTTAATAAATAGTTAGCTAAAATAGTAAATATAAATGAAATAGAAGATAATTCTAATTATTTACTTACAATTATGATTATACGTTAAATTAAATAATTAAAATTAAATTTAATGATATATGATTAATAGTATAGATAAATAAATATATATAAATAAAATGAATAAAAAATGAAGCAATGTTATAGTTTTGTAGAAAAAATAGTGAGGGATAATATTGTCAATCCAGAAATCTATCCGCCACATACTTTATTCATCCTTTCTTGCATTCTTTCTAATTGAGAGGATACAAATTAGTAGGTCAGGGTGAATAAATAATCTCTCCTTTTCATCTATACTCTCTGTAACTTTTTGATTCAAACGATGGATAAAATTATCTATCCTTCCAACTTCATTCATTCTTCCTCTGATGACTTCAATCAGACATAGGGTTAGATCAGTGGTAGGTATAGAGTGTGATTTCAAAACTCAAAGTGGATTTGAGATGAGTAGAGTACTGGTAAAATTCATTTTGGATATATATAACTCTACTAATCCTTTCCTCACATCTTGCTCTAGTCATTTCGTTTGTTCATTTATGACTCTCGTCGTCCAATTGCTCTCTCTTTCCAACCAAACATAGCCATAATATCACACCAACTCTCTTCCCTAAGCCGATTGGATGCTAGTTCGTTCGCCACTCTCTGTCTACACTCAGGCTTCTATCCACCAACTTGGTATTAATTCGATCTTTTATTTTTTTTAATTTTTTTTGTCCTTCTATATTATGATCGCATATTCTTGCTTCAGTTCTCATCAAACTTTTTAACATGGTTATGGATTTTTGTTGCAAATTTTATGGATATGAACTACTTCAATTTGTTCTTTTATCAATTTTTGAAAATTTAGTTTGATATATTTATTTCTTAGACTTTTATTTATTTAATATTATATAAAGTTTTTAGATTTGTTTTTATATTTTTTTATTTGCATGATTTATATGCAAAAAAATTATTTTGCAACTATATCTGTCTCTACCCATCCAACCCTTTCCGTCTAACTCTAGTTGATTTGACCCGCTTTACCCAGAGATAGGTATGGGGTAAGCATGCATACATGATTTCTATTTACAAATTGAGTATGGATAATAGCCTATCTGATCTATATCTTGCTAGTTGCCATTCATATTATTTGTATCTCGTTGTATCATGACTATTCATCAAACCACATGCCATGTTATTAACCCAAAATGGAATAATAAAAATAACAATTATAGTCCATCATGTTCGTGTGTTAACAAATAACAACAATTCTTCGTATCTTTTTGGTTCCATCATGTGGATATAAGGCTGCAAATAGGTCGACCGACCCATGAGCCGATCAGGTCCAACCCATTTAGGCTTGATCTAACCCACTTAAAAGGCTCTATGGGATCGAATCAGATTTTAAAATTTGATCCATTCTATTTTTAGGATCGGATTTAAATTTACTGAATTCTGATCCAACCCGATCTATTTGATTTCTAAGTTAATTTTGGATCTTCTACTCTATGACCGATCCAACCTGATCTGAAATCTGTTTGAGATTCTAAATTATGATTTAAGACTTGAATGAACAATATTTTTAACATAAAAATATTTTAAAAAATATTTTTATATTTAATTTATTTTGAGAGTAATATTATTTATTATCTATTTTGTGTGGTTAATAGTAGTTGGTTATATGATAATTAAAATATAATTAGTTATATTTGATCCAAATTCGATCCGGATCCGATCTGAATCTAAATTTTTTGGATTGGAGCCAAGTAATACATGAATCCTATCTGGTCTAAATGACTTGTTAGATTAGAAATTTATTCATGGATCCAATCCACCCAACTCGATCTTTTATTAGATTAGGTTCGGATCCAACATTAAATTTTGATCAAGTAATAAATCGGATTGGGATCACTCATGACTTGATCCAATCCAATCATTTACATTTTAAAATACAATGAAATTATACTAATCACATGAAATGACAAATTATCTAAACCATTTTAATCCTATTAAATTCTTTAATTACTATTATTTTAAATCATGAAAATAATAACCTATTCCACTTACCTTGTAACCCCAATTCTGATAATATATTATGCGTGAGATGTATCAGATGGTTAAGGCTGGAATTGGACCGGACTAGGTCGGGCCATACCCCTGTCCGAGCCCGATCTAGAAAATTTTTCGAGCTTTGGGCCGGGCTTAGGCCCGATTATTTGAAAAAAATAGGCCCGAACTCAGGCTCGAGCCCAACTGGGCCAGCCCGAGCCCGCCCTTATCACCTTCCACCTCTTCAACATCGCTTCCTCCTCCGCCTCCTCGACCTCCTCCCCCGCCTCCTTGATCTCGCGATTGATGCCACCGGAGCTCCCACCTCTTCGACATCGCCAATCCCGATGATGCCCAGCCTCTCGGCCTCTTCCCCGCCTCTCTGACCTCGCGATCGATGCCGTTGGAGCTCCCACCTCTCCGACATCGTCAATCCCGACGATGTCCAGCCTCTCGAGTCTCGACCTCCTCCTCTGCCTCCTCGACCTCACGATCGATGCCATAGGAGCTCCCACCTCTCCGACATCACCGACCTCGATGATGCCCAATTTCTTGGCTTTTCCCCACCTCCCAACCTCACGATCGATGCCGTTGGAGCTCCCACCTCTCCAACATCGCCAACCCCGACGATGCCCATCCTCTCAACCTCCTCCCTCGCCTCCTCGACCTCGCGATCGATGCCACTAGAGCTCCCACTTGCTATTGCTGGAGAGCCCACCCATACCCACCCTCTCCAAGCCTACCGATCGGCCGTGCTGCTCCTCTCCCAGCCATCGCAAGTTCACCTTGATTGCCGCCACCACCACCATATATTTCGCCTGGATCTCCATTGACAGTGCAGGAGTAGGAGGTGGTGGTTGCAGTGGTGGTCATGATGGCCATGGACCAAATGGCCAGGAGCTCCAAGCTTGGGCTTTGTTGTTTGTTGTTGTTGTTTTTTGGTGAGAAAACACCGGGGGAGATCGAGGCGAAGTAAAACACCGGATCGAAAGGCTTAGGTTTGGATCTAATCAACTAGGCCAATTAGCATTAATTAATTAAGATCGGGCTAATTGAAGTTGGATAATCAGGCTAAATCAATTTTAGTAGGAGATTGGGCTTAGGTCGGATATTCGAACTGAAGTTTGGGCTCGAGTCTGGACCGAATCAGGATCGGGCCAAAGATATGCTCGAGCCCGATCTGAAAGATAAACGGATCCTATATTTAGATCCAAACTCAATCTGAATTATTTCGGATCTAACCCATAGCCCGATCCGAAGTCGGTCCGATCTGATGGACCTCGGACAGGCTCAAGCCTAGTTTCAGCCCTAGACGGTCCACGGTCTCCAACTCCATGTTTTTTGGTACCGTCCATATCGAACTGTTAACATCAAATGAAATTTTTGCTCTAATATTTTTAATTATTTATTTAAATATATTATATAGTTTTTTAAAATACAAAATTATAATTATATCATGCACGCCACACTCTCGAACCGGTACTCTACACTCACGTGCTTCCATTCTTCTTCCCTCCCTCCGTTTTCAGGCACTCGTCCTCTCTCCTTCCACCCCGGAGTCATGCTGGCAAGACGCCTTCTAAAGAACAAACCCTTCATCTCTCCGGAGCTCCTCCCAGTTCCCCACTTCCATCTCTCTGCACCCCCAAAACCCACATCCCAAACCCCAATACCCTCCTCCCCAGCCGTCACCTCGCCACCGAGTCCGAGGCCGGCGTCGGCTCCGCCCCCTCCCTCCCACCTCCAAACCCAACTGACCAAATTCTGCGGCCTCATCAGGAGTAAACGATATGCGGCCGCCAAATCCCTCCTCAAATCCTTCGCCACCGCCGAAGACCTCGCCCATCCATTCTCCTCCGTGGCCTCCTCGATCCAACATTCGTGCGAGAAGGCGAAAATTTCCTCCGCCATGGTGCTCGACATGCTCTTCAGGGTCTACGCGGACGCTGGTGTGACCGATGGAGCTCTCGAGACTTTCGAGCTCATTCTCGAAAGGTTCGGCCGGGTCGATGGGAGGTCCTGCAGCGTCTACCTCCAGGCGCTCCGGAAGTCCGGCCAGATGGACTCGGCTCTCGATTTCTTCCGCCGAATGGTTGAATTGGATGGCGTTGATGTCTCGGCCTACTCGACAGCGATTGTGGTTGATGGATTGTGCAAAAACGGGGACTTTAGGACTGCCAGGGAACTGGTCGACGAAATGTCTCAAAGGGGGATGGAGCCGAATATCTTATCTTATAATGCTTTGATCGAAGCTTATGCGAAAGAAGGAGATTTTGATTCGGTGAATGAGATACTTGGTTTTGCTGATAGGAGAGGCATTGCTCGTAGTGTTGGGACGTATACTGTTCTCATTGATGCCTACTCCACTCGTGGACATATGGACAAAGCTGAGAAGGCCTTTGAGGAAATGAATCAAAGAGGGCTGAGTGGGGATATCTATGTATACACTTCGTTGATCAACGGGAACTGTAGGGCTGGAAATATGAAGCAGGCATGTGCACTGTTTGATGAATGTGTTGAGAGGGGCCTCAAGCCCAATGACCGGACCTATGGGGCGCTGATTAATGGGTTTTGCAAGCTTGGGCAATTGAATGCTGCGGAGATACTGATGGGTGAAATGCAGCAAAAGGGAATTGATATTAATCAGATCATATTCAATATGATGATTGATGGGTATTGCAGGAAGGAATGGTGGATAAAGCTCTCAACTTCAAGGCTATCATGGAGAAGAAAGGAATCGAGCTTGATGTGTATACTTATAACACGATTGCTTGCGGGTTGTGCAGGGTGAACAAAACAGTGAAGCCAAGGAGCTTCTCCATGTCATGGTTGAAAGAGGGGTCGCTCCAAACACTGTGAGCTACACGACTTTGATTGACATACATTGCAAGGAAGGAGATATGGTCGAAGCAAGAAGGATATTTCGAGAGATGGGGTGCAAAGTGGCAAGCCCTAGTGTTGTTAGTTACAATGTGATGATCGATGGGTATTGCAAGAAGGGTAGCATTAGGGAGGCTGAGAGGCTTAGGAAGGAGATGGAGAAGAAAGGGATGTTGGCAGATGTATACACGTATACATCACTGATTCACGGACATTGTGTTACTGGGAAGGTACAGGTTGCAGTGAAGTTGTTCGAGGAGATGAAAGAGATGGGTGTGGTGGCAAATGTAGTGACTTATACTGCACTAATCTCAGGATTGTCCAAGGAAGGGAGATCAGATGAGGCATTTAGGTTGTATGAGGAGATGATAGAGGCAGGACTAACACCAGATGATTCAGTCTATGCATCTCTTGTGGGTAGTCTTCATACAACAAAAGAGAGCGAAACATTCGGCTTGAGAAGAGTAACTTCATAGGGTTATACAAGTGGACCATGATGATAAGCAGAAAACTCATGGTAACAAGCAAAATTCTCTTTAGGGATGATATTAGTCACCCCTGATCTGCTCATCCGTGAACCAGCTTATGATATGGAAGTTCATCTCTCCTTCCAAGATAATGGACATGGACTTGAACTTCTTGATTGGTTTCTAGATACATGCACTTGGTCCAGATTAAGCACCATGATGAAGCTTCATGATCCTAAAACTCCTGAATTAAAAGGTTCTATAGATGGATTGTTTATTCTTAAGCTTTATAAAAATGGTAGCCTAAGAGATTCAAGCCATACAAAGTTCAGAGGTAGATTTTGTTGAGAAGATTTTCATGGTGGTCATGGTTGAACTTGTTTCACCAGATAGCAGGGCAAAGCAAATTTTTTTCTACCGGGAAGTTAGAAGCAGTACACAGTGCAAAAACGTAAGCTTTTAAACCCATTATCCATATATATCCTGGTGGTTATTTTGGCTGAATATATATATTTTTTATTATAAGGTCTCCTAATATGCCTGTTGTTTTATTTTAATGTGCTTGTTTCTGTTTACTGACAGAATGATATAGCATCTGGCTTGTATCTTGAATGACTGCTTCAGAGTTTGTAGGTATCTTTTTTCTTTTTTTTTGTCTCAATATTACTGACAAATCTATTTACTTGAGATATCATTCAGCAAAGTGCTAACTAACTTCTGGAGTGCTGTATCATTTAACTATTCCAGAATCCTAATACGGATTCTTCTTTAGTGAGTTAAAGTTTTCATGTTTTCTTGAATAATTTATTGAGTGTTTCCTTATAATCCATTGATTCTCGGAGGCTGCACTGTTCAAAGAAGAGATGCATTGGTTCAAATCAATGCAATAGTCAGAGACCTCTGCCTAACCTGTGGGTGTATCAAAATCTGAAAGATGTAGCAAGCTCATACGTGGATTGGATTCATCTGACATCTTGGCCAGGGTGGATCTCACTGTCACGAGAGACCAATCTGTCATCGGTCTCGCCTCAGTACTTCCTATCTAAGAAATATAAAGATTGAATTGGTTGCTTTAATAAGGAGGCAAACATACTTTCACCCATTTGTAAAGCACAAAGGTCATAGCTAATCCAGCAAATGCTCTTTATATTAGTTGTATTGTGGCATTCTTTAAGCTATCAACCATTTAGGTTGTCAGGTTCTAGAAAAGATATAGGTAAGTATGTGATCTCCTTTATGAAAATGCTCCCAATAACAGATACTTTTAAGAAAAAATTGCTATCGATATGTCCATCTAATCTCTTGGTAAGTGGAACACTAGCTTAGTGGATGTCCTCTTTGCAGGCTGCAAGTTTCAAGCCAAGTTCTGGAATAGTTGTTTCTTGGGTCATCCTACCCTTGCTGCTTTACCAAATCTGTGGTTTTACGAGGAAGCTTTGCAGTTGGCAACCATGAAATAATATTAGACTCCATAAAGCGGCTTTATGCACCTCATTCTGGCGGCTGTGACATTGACGCTCGCTACTGATATCACGAAAATGTGCTATGCCATCGGTTCCCACATAAGCCATTCAGCTAGGAATGGCCATTCAGTTTTTTCGATTCAAACTAAATTAAATTTAAAAAAATCAAACTTTTGAATTTACATTTTATAGAACTAAAAATCGAATCGAAGTTGTCTAAAATTGAACAAATCAAAATAATTTCTGTTCGATTTGGTTCAGTAATTTGGTTTTGGGCTTCTCCGTGTTGGACTTTTGATTTTGATTTGGGTTTATTAAACCCTCACAGTGGTGGATCGATCGTGGAACAGTATGGAGAAGGCGAGGCAGCAGCGATGGTGGAAGGGAGGGAAGCGAGGGGTGATGCAGTGGGCGTCGAGGAGGAGGACGTTGACAGCGATGATGGAGAGACGTTGGAAGAGGAGGGCAGGCCGCAGAGGGGCTGACGGCGTCCGATAGTTCATCGTCCAAAGGCTGGAGGTGTTCGATGGTATTGAGAAGCGCCAAAGACTAGAGGAGGATGAAGGTGAGATGGAGGCGGAAGGGAGGGAGGCGACAGGTGAAGCAGTGGGTGCCAAGGAGGAGGAGGTCGGCGGTGGTGATGGAGAGACATTGGAAGAGGAGGGCAGACTATAGATGAGGTGGTGGCGTCTGATGGTCCACTATCTAGGGGCTGGAGGCCAGAGGCATCTGATGGTATTGAAGAGTGTCGGGGACTAGAGGAGGAAGGTGAAGGCGAGGCGGTGGCAAAAGGGAGGGAGGCGACGGGTGAGGCAGTAGGCGCCAAGGAGGAGGAGGTCGGTGGCAATGATGGAGAGGGGCTGGAAGAAGAGGGCAGGCCGCAGATGGCGTAGAGGCATTCGATGATCCGAGTACTAGACTACCAGTGGGCAGGGAGATTATCAAATCTAGGAGAAAATATTGCATACCAGCATCGCCACACCAAGTCCAAGTGAATCGGGGTCTTGGACAAATCTCGGAGCATATACATGGTGGATAGTGGGCTGTTAGGAGTAATTTGGAATGGACTGATAATATATAAAGATTCAAGCCCATTATGATCCATCGGGTCCATATTAGCACCTCTCAAGCGGTCTAATTATTGTGATTTGCCCGATCTCTGATCGATAAATGTCTGTCTCGACTCTTGATCGGAGGTTATTCTGTCCGACCTCTTATCAGCATATTTTTAACCTGACTTCTGATCTAAAAGAACTAATCGGATTGCATATCTTAAGCAGTACAGTCACATGATTGATTATGACTCGTCCGACCCTTGGTCGGCGTATGTTTGATCCAACCATTAATAGAAAAATCAGTTGATCGATCTCCAGTCGCATCCGATCCCTACATGGCTTGCATATCGGAACAATTTCTGGTCAGCATAACAACTGCGGATCGGCTAGTCTTCCGGATCAATCCATCTAACTGAGCTTTGGTTGAAAATTATTAGTCCCAACTCCTAGTCGGCACACTACACTCTCTGATCTCTCCTCGGAAGCAGATTGATCGGGCTCAGATTCAAAAGGCAGGCGCCAACTGGCCATAACTGTGAATACTATCTGGGTGTAACCGTCTGATCCTGAAAATCTTTCAGATGTAACCACCTGATCCTGAGAATCACAACTAATAATCGTACCAGATTCGATCAGTCTGTCTACCAAAAATGATTACACAGCCATCTCTTTTATAAATACTCAAATCCTGAGGATCCAGATAAGTAATCCATCTCAGAGAGTTAAAATTCTGCTTCTCTATTTGCACATTTTGACTTGAGTGTCGGAGGATCCTCGTCGGAGCATAATCCTCCGACCCATATTTTTTTGCAGGTTGCTCCAGTGCTATGCCTCCTTGTCTTTCGATGTCAACCAAAACAAGCCACAACATGGGCAATTGGGAATTGGTGAAATACAAGGGCTAACAGAGCATGATATCTACCATGGGATTTGGCATGGTCCAACTAGACCTAATCCAAATAATACTTAGACCAAATCTAAATATTAAATTGAAGAAGATTAGATAATTTCGATTTTGGTTAACTGAAGTTATCAAATTAAATACCGAAGATTGAACTGATTAAAAAACTTCGATTCGGTTTTAAACCGAAATCGAAATTTTTTAAAAAAATTGAATCAAATACCAAAATAATTAACAATTTGGTTTAGTTTTCGATTAACCGAACTATTTGCATGCCCCTACTCATAGTCTCTTTGTGTATGACTGCAAGAAAAAATAAAATGCATTTCTTGTAAGAGAAATTCACTTATAAGCATAGCACAGTATAATGCACACCAAGATATTGTCATGCCTGAAGAAACTGAAGTGTTGCCATTATTAATAATATTGATCAAAGGTACATGAAGGGGCCCTGCTAGCTTGACTTCTTACAACTCTCTCTTCTCGGGTAAATTTTTGTGCACTGCATGTGGTGCAATAAAATTGATGTAGAGCGCATCATCCAATTACATTGAAGTACGTAGTGTAATTAATGATGGAACAGATATTTAATGTCGCTCAATCTTTTTTATCTAATTTTCAGTGACAAAAATATCTTTTTCTCTATAAAATAAGAAAAAATAATTTTATTATTTTCTGATACTTTGTATGACTTTTTGTGAATATATATGAAATTCTGAACAATATATATGACTTCCTATGCCTTTATAACATCCTGAATAATATATATAACTTCCTGATGTCTTGTATTACTTGTTGTGAATATATATGACATTCTAAATAATATATATGATTTTCTATGAATATATATATGATATTTTAAACAATATATATGATTTCCTAATGTCTTATATAACTTCCTATGAATATATATAACATCCTGAATAATATATATGACTTTCTATGAATATATATAACTTTCTAATATCTTATATAACTTTTTGTGAATATATATGATATATTAAACAATATATATAACTTTCTGATACCTTATATGACTTCCTATGAATATATATAATATTCTGAATAATATATATAATTTTTTGATGCTTTATATGACTTTCTGTTGGTTATAATAACCAACAAAATACTATGTAAAGACATAAAAATTATATATATTGTTCAGAATATTATTTATATTCACATGAAGTTATAGATATTATTCATGATGTCACATATATTGACATGAAGTTATATAAGACATTAAGAAGCCATATATATTGTTCAGGATGTCATATATATTCACAGAAAATTATATATCTATATTATTTAGGATATCATATATATTTACAGAAAATCATATAAGACATTAGAAAGTCATATATATTGTTTAGGATATCATATATATTCACAGGAAGTCATATATATTATTCAGGATATCATATATATTCACAGAAAATCATACAAGACATCACAAAATCATATATATTGTTAAGGATATCGTAAAGACACAGAAAGTCATATATATTATTCAAGATATCATATATATTCACAGAAAGTCATACAAAGCATCAGAAAATAATGATATTATTCTTTCTTTATTCTATGGAGAAAAAAATATTTTCGTCACTGAAATTAAAAAAAAAAATTGAACGGCATTAAATGTTTGTTCTATCATTAATTACACTACATGATCCAATGTAATCGGATGATGTACTCCTCATCAATTTATTATACTGCACGCGATACATTCTCTTCTGTATTATAACAAAGCCCTCACAAAATTATATATCCTCTTCAGGAGTCTATGTTGTCATAAATCTCCTAGTGACTGCAGCTTGACAGAGGCATTAATGTACCTGTGAAGCATATCCTTAAAAGAATAGATATTATTGGCTCAGAATATGTTGCTTTCATTCATAGCAGCAGTGTAAAAAAAAAAGCTACTAGGTGATTTCTCCAAGCCGCTTCTAATTGAATCTCACTTCTCATCATTGCTGGGGCATTTTAGCGGCTGCAATGGTTGTTCAATACCATGGAAGAAGCCACCTAATTGCTATCAAAAATGATCCACCAACAATACAGCCATCTCATTCAAACACGAGTATCACAAATAACAAGCCATAATAAACCAACAATCGTAATAGACATATTCCTGCATGGTACGTCTTTCTTTCGATTTTTCTCTTGAAATAACAGCAATTTACCACTAAAAAAGTCTGATAAATGATGCAAGAAGAACGAATACTAAACACTAAATCATTTCTTGCCATTGTTCCAATATAGAGCCTCATTCAAAAGGAGGAGGCAACCACCAGGTTGCAGATCACTTTTGTACGTAGCCATGCTAACTGAGGCCAGAAGGCTTGGATAATGATAATAATGACACTTCTGGAATAACATAACTCGTTATATGATCAGCCTGAGAAAAGAAACAGTTTTCTATACATTGTTCAGAAAAGTACATAATGTCCTGTTACCACTAGCCGGCCAAAATATGCACGCGACTGTAGGAAAATGCCTTCTCACCCCCAAAAGGTATAGGAAATACATCTCTAATGAACAACAAACTCAGCATATACTGACATATTCCTCAACTTCAGAGAAACGCAAGGCATAACCATCTGTCGATTGAGAACAGTAGGTTATATTATTACAACACAATATTTGATCAATACTTTGCAGCTGTGATAACAAGGAATGATCCATTAGCACAGTCAATGTGATGCAAAAATAATATGATAGATGCTCACTGCATTGCACGAACAATTCCACAGCTTCCAAGATTTACATTGGCACATGCTTATACCTGCCATTAACAGTTAAGAGTTACAAAGAGTAAAGAGTAGCTATGATGAGGCTTCAGAACGTAATGGGAGACGGTGCAACCAAGATGAATCTAGTAAAAGGTCAACCATAATTGTTGGCCTTTCACCATATTAAATACAAGTATTGTAATAAATTTGTCTATGACTGTATTCAATGCATCACTCAAGTTCCTAATAGCATCCCTTAGTGGTGCAGCTGGCCATACACAAAGCATCATCTGTATTACTCGCAAGAAAACCATTTATTTATTAATCGAGTTGAGAGTTGCCTGAGGAACGAGCTTCTGGTTTCTCCAAGCCATCCTCCACCTCGAGATTTTTTTGTTCTTCGGTTTGCTCAGGTGCATCTTGAATCTGCCATGTAGACCATGCCTCTTATTTCTAATGAAAAAAGGGAAGAAAAAAGAGATACAGACACAAAACTCACCCAATCCATGCATAGATACATAATAATAACTCAAAGTTCATGTTTCACTTTTGTATGTTTGTGAGGGTGCAGCAGTTGCACCGAAGGAGTTGAAGTGGCAAAGTTACTCCCCATCATACATCTAATACTGACTGAAATCATCTAGGCAGCAAAATAACTAGCATAATTCTATACTTTGATGCAGCAATCAGCTCATTTTATAAATGAAACGATTAAAAATTACAAATTTCACCAAAAGGAATAGTAAGTCAAACTTTTAAAGTCATCAAATGACCACTGGTTACCCCCTTTTTCCAGACTGATACGTTTGTGATAATACAAACTTGTATGTAGGCTGTTTTATTGCAAGTGGGAGATTTTACTGAAACACACATCAATCAAATCATATGTACAAGAACAATAAAAAATTACAAATTTCACAAAAGAGAGTTTCAAAGTGTAATTATTTGAAGACATCAAACCACCTAGATTTCCCAAGGGGAACAGGTCAGTATGGAACTAGCAAATGATTGTATAACGTATTTCAGTATGGGACTAACAAGTGATTATACGATGTATTTTGGGTGAAACAACAGCCTAAAAGCTGATCATATCACAGTTGACATCAAATTTCGGAAAAACAGGAAGTCTGTATGTTCTCAAACCTTTAGCAGTAATTTCAAAATGACTCCACAAAATGAAGCATCATGTAAGATTTTAAGTTTGAACACCACAAAGAAAGGGCACTACGCTTACCACTAAGTTTTTAAGGCCCAGTGTGACATCATCTTGCTGCATTTGAAGAGTGGTCCTCAGTTCCGTGAATTCCTGAAATCAGCAGTATTAAAAAAGAGTTTGGACACACCCATGCACACATTAAAAAAAGAAGAAAGATAAAGGATTCAATCAACTTACCGATCTCAGCTGCCCAAGTTCAGTATTCAGCGCCTTTTTGAGATCTGAAAGCTCCTGCATGTATTATCACAACTAAAATCAGATGAAAACATAACTAAGGAAATCAGCACCGACTAAAAATGAACAAAAGAGGGCAGGCTGCCTGACAGAATAGGCTATGCTAAATAGATATTACAAATAGCGACCGCTCTTACAAAGATCACAAGCAAAAAGACACCTGCAATGACAATATATTGACCTATATAAAGTATATCCCATAATTCTGACACCACATATATCCAAAAAATAATCTTATAGATAAACTCTGAAAGCCAAGGAAGGCGGGACCATCTCAAACTGCCTAGTTTAAGGTGTACCAAACTGTATTAGGGCAGACCAGTATGGTTCCATCCCTCGATTTGAGAAATGTGGGGAGGAGGGGGGGAGGAGGGAGGAGAGGGAGAGAGAGAGAGGAGAGGGAGGGGTGAGAGAAGTGAGAGACAGAGGGGCCATGGAAGAGCGCTGGAACCCTTGGGTTCCCTTGTTTCAAACAACATAGGGGCTGGGACCTTTTTATTTTCCACGCTTCGAATTGAAGTCCACAAGGTTCCGATGATCCTCCATGGCCCTCGTCCGTCTCTTTAGTTCTCTCCCTCCCTCTCCCTCCTCTCTCTGTTCTCTCTCTTCCTCTCTCTCCTCCTCCCCCCCCTCCATCGCAAGCTCTTTTGTTGGCATGCCTTAGAACGACAAGTCACGGTACTATACCATACTATACTGCTGGCCAACTGGTATTGGTGCTAGTACCGGTACCAGATCACCTTACCGAACGCTTTCAATGATGTGAACATTCATTATATAAAAGGCTAAGCAATGAAGCATCAATCCTATGCACGCTAGTTAGAAAACTTTATGTTAGCAACATGCAGTACAAGTGCAAAAGAATTACAGGCACACCAGCTATCACAAATGTGGAACTATGTTTATTCACTGGACCAACTTGCAAATTAGTCCTACCTACAAGAAGATTCAAATGCCCGTCATTTGCATTGCCAGCTAAAACGATATATAGGAATATTTAGCCCCTGACGCTATAAATGCATGACTACTAATGAATACTTAATTTAAGTCGCTAAAGGTACTAAATATTGTAATAATTGATGTTATTTTATTGAAATTTGATGCTCTCTAATCTATTTTGTAGGTAATTGGGAGTTTGGGTTCATATGACTCAAATTAGACTCAAATTGGATCAGACTTGAGTGAACCAGGCAACCAACTCCTATTCCAGTGGGAACACGACTTAAAAATCAACGGAGGAGAATCAATATGAAGATCCAAAGATCTTTATTCATGCTCCCACCTCTCTTTTCATGAAACCCTAGCCTCTCCACTCTATAAATAGAACCCCAAGGCCTCCATCTTTTTCAATCAAGCCAACCCTAAGTTCTCTTCAAGCTTCTCTCTTTCTCTCTCCCTCTTCTAATTCTCCATAAGTCTAGGGGAAGTACTAACCCTAGCACGATACCATATTCCTCCACAGATCCCTTTTCCATATCCCATCAAATCTAAGAGAGGTTCTAATCCTAGTGCCGCTATCCTTTCTCTTCTACATACCCACTTCTATCAACCTTTCTTCCTTGGAGTTCCTAAACCAAGCCTTCCAGCCATCCTGCCGCTGTCTGCACGGAGGAAGATGAAAGATTCAAGGAGACACATCCACCATCAGACGCAGCAAGAAGATCAACTTGGTTTAGTTGTCTTGTATTGCAATTTTATTCTTTTCTTTATGTACGCTTCTTTATTTGATTAATGAAAATAATTTTATTATAATTTTCATGCTTCTTCTTAGTTTTTACAATCTATTATTCTTTCTTTTGTGTTTTCGAAACAATCAACTAACATCCCTGCGGATACGATCCCGACTCACCCTATCTACATAGTAGTGAGTAGGGTTAATTTTGATGTACTACGACACGCATCAAATTTTGGCGCTGTTGCCGGAGATCTTGGCGTGATTGTTTTGAAAAAAAAATCAAAAAAAATCTGCAAAATAACAAAAAAAATATTTTATTATTTTTAGATTTTTATTTCTTACTTTAGATTGCTTGACTGCCTTGTATGCTTTACTGCTTTATATTTCTAGTTGATTATTTCCTTCTCTTGTACTCTTGCTTTCCATACTTTACTTTGCTGATTAGTAGTTTGCCTTTTATTTAAATTACGTAGTTACCTTTTATTCTTAACTGTTTTGCATAGTGAGTAGTTATTTTATTTATTATTGCCCATTATTCCTCGTGATTTACTGCTTTCCATAGCTTAGAATAATTTATTGCCTTAAAAGTATATTTGATTTGTTGCTTTATTTGTAGGCTATCTACTTGCCTTTTAATCTTAGCATTATTTACTTTCTATTTAATTAGATTTACTAGATCTTCTCATACCTAATTAACTTAATTTAAACTTACCTCTTATTCCTTCTTGTTTAAAGATAACATAATATAAAAGAATACAAAACACCACATAACACTTGACTAATATAATAAACCAATTAAATCTTAAAGCTACTTAACATGTTTGGACACTTTTTCTTTTTACATTACATATTTTCATAAAAATC
>KE504678.1:1541015-1566000 GCA_000441515.1 Elaeis oleifera | reverse complement strand
CGAGCTCAGTAGGACAAGGAACCCTAAAAATTGGACCGAGTTTAGGTTAGTCAATTTAACTGATGTCTAGAAAAGTGATTCAGAGATTACGTCTCGAAGGAAGGTGGTTCATTAATTGATTTCGTTCGCTTACTTGACCAACGTAGTTGGTGTCTAAGGAAAGCAACGGGGGGACCTCCACCAACCTTACACTTACCTAATCAGTTGAGCGGCTAGTCTGCTACTTGGAGTGCTTGAAGGTGACCTTGACAGTTAGGAGCTGTCTAGATCTAGGATAACCCATAGATAGGATTGATTAAACCACTTGATTGTTAACTAAAAACATCAAATTTAATTAATTCTTCTCTATCTTCTTAGCATTAGAACTCCTTAGGTTCTCTTCTTTAGAACTCTTTCCCTCCTTTCTCATCTTCTTTTCAAAAAAAATTAGCTGAAATTAAAACTCAATGAGATTTTTGGTGCATGCTAGGACGTCGATCATTACAACCTGATTTACACCCATTAGACCTAGAGCTAGAAAGAACGATTCGAACAAATCAAATCAAAATCATGGATCCAAAACAAGAGACTGACCCACCACGATAATTGAGTATTTTACTCCCTCATCTTACACCTACTCGCCATGGTGTAATCGCCATGTATCCAGCCTCCTCCTGTGGAGGCGACACAATACGAAATCAAGTCTAGTATTATTCAAATGCTATCATCATTCTATGGACTGACGAATGAGGATCCGTATAAATACTTGGATGAATTTCTTGAGATATGCTCCACAGTAAAAATCCAAAACTTCTCCGATGATGCCCTCAGGTTGAAACTGTTCTTTTTTTCACTTAAGGATAAAGCCAAGCATTGGTTAAACTCCCTAGATTCCATAACCATTTCAATTTGGGACCATCTTCAGAGAGAGTTCCTTAAGAAATACTTTCCAATTGAAAAACAAATCAAATTAGAAAGGCCATCACTAATTTTTCTCAATTGGATGGTGAACTTTTTCATGAGACATGAAAAAGATTAAGAGACCTTATTCGTAAATGCCCCCATCACGCTATCCCCAAATGGCAACTTGTTCAGTGTTTCTACGATGGTCTATCGGAGAAACACCGACAAATGATCGATGCATCGTGTGATGGGACATTCATGCTAAAAAATGAGGATGAGGCTTGGCAGCTCTTTGAAATACTTATTGAGAACTCCCTGCATCACATGTTTGCCATCTTTAGAGAACAACCCATGTCTCAACAGAAAAGAGGTGAAATCTATCAGATTGGAAACGTTATGGATATCCACAGTAAGGTAGATGAGTTGTCCCAAAAATTAGACCGTCTTCTGAATACTGGACACTCTTCGACTCTACCTAACCCAGTCCAAGATGTTTGTGCATTGTGTACAAGTCCGACTCATTTTATTAGTGAATGCCCAACCGCACCTCAATTTTCTGAGTTTGTGCACGGGCAGATCCAGCAAGCTCAAACCCAACAAGCTCGTAGATCAGGAAATGATCTATATTCGAATACTTATAATCCCGACTGGAGAAACCATCCAAATTTTTTCTGAAGACCACAGCCAGTGGTTGGCCCTGCTGTACTTAGACCTAACTATCAGAACCCGACATATAGGCATGGACCATACCACCAGTTCTAAAATGCTCCTCAACCGTCTACCACTGGTCACAGCTCAACTTTTGAGGAGATTCTAAAAATGTTAGAACGATTAGAAGTCAACACCCAAATCCTTAACTCCCACACGCAATCCATTGCTAAGCTAGAGACCCAAATAGGTCAACTAGCAACCGCAGTCAGTAGAAGGTAAGGAGGAAATTACATAGCCAATCTGAGAGCAATCTGAGAGAGCAATTCATGGTTGAGAGCTCCAATACTCCAGATACCTTTTCTGAACACGCCAAATCAATCATAACTCTCAAAAATAGGAAGGTCATTGAACATACGAGTAAAACTAATGAGACCGACCCTAAACCTCTGACCAAGCCTGAATCACCCAAAAACGAGGACCCAAAAGTAGAGAATGGACCAACTGCATCGGAATCACCTTACTTGCCTAAAGCCCATTTTCGAGTGCCCTAAAAGCCCCTACTCCAGATAAGGAGGAAGACTCGACGAGATGTTAGAATTATTTAAGCAAGTCCAAATTAATCTTCTCCTTTTAGACGCAATCAAACAGATCTCAGCTTACACAAAATTTTTGAAGAAATTGTGCACTCAGAAACGTAAATCTCGATCACAACTCCCGAAGAAAATATGCCTCATCGAACAAGCTAGCTCTGTATTCCAGCACGCTACCCTCCAAAGCTTAAAGATCCAGGTACTCCTACCATTTCTTGCATTATAGGAGACTTTCACATCGAACAAGCTCTCCTGGACCTAGAGGCCAGTGTGAACCTTTTATCTAGCTCGATTTATGAACTTTTTGAGTTTGGAGAACTAAACCCACGTCGGTCACTTTACAGTTAGCTGATAGATCAATTAA
Source organism: Elaeis oleifera (assembly GCA_000441515.1). NCBI lineage: Eukaryota > Viridiplantae > Streptophyta > Magnoliopsida > Arecales > Arecaceae > Elaeis > Elaeis oleifera. The sequence continues at coordinate 1,563,513 of KE504678.1, read as the reverse complement.
GACACCACGTAGGATGATCGAAGATGTTTTGGTCAAGGTAGATGAGTTCTATTTTCAATTAATTTTTTAGTCCTTGACATGGAACTGAGTGGCAATCCAAAGCAAATTTCCATTATCTTAGGCAGACCCTTCCTAGCTACGACAAATGCGTGCATCAATTGTAGGACAGGAGTCATGAATGTATCGTTTGGGAATAAAAAACTGAGACTGAATGTGTTCAGTGCATCCCAAAGACCATCAACTGATAGTTGCTTCGAGATAGATACATTCGAGGACATCATAGAGGAAGCAACATCAATGATTTTTGCACATGATTCTCGAGACACTCACTTGATGCACTTTGAAGTGGATAACTGTGATATGGAGAGAGGTAGCGAAGAAGTAAATATTCTAGTTGATACATCAAATGCTGAAACTACTCTCCCTTGGACAATCAAGTACGAGCCATTGTCCGCATTAGCCAATACACCCACAGTCCCGTCATTAGAATCACCACCTGCACTACAATTGAAGCCACTTCCAGCCGCACTCAAGTATGCATTCCTAGGACCTAATGACACCTCCAATGATCATTACATCAGACTTGACCTCGGATCAGGAAGCACAATTGGTTGGTATTCTGAAGGAAACAAAGAGGCTATCGACTGGTCCATTGCCGATCTAAAAGAATTGACCCCTCCATCTGTATGCACCACATTCATTGCGAGGCAGATGCCAAACCCCATCAAGACATGCAGAGAAGACTGAACCCAAACATGCGGGAAGTAGTGAAGAAAGAGGTGGTAAAATGGTTAGATGCTGGAATCATCTATCCCATATTCGACAGTAAATGGATCAGTCCTACCCAAGTAGTACATAAAAAATCAGATATTACTATGGTGGAGAATGAAGAAGGTGAATTGTTCCCCACTCGCACACCATCTAGCTGGCGAGTATGCATTGACTATAGAAAACTAGACGCTATTACTAGGAAGGACCATTTTCTATTACCCTTCGTCGACCAAATCCTAGAACGACTAACGGGTCAACATTTTTTCTATTTTCTAGATGATTATTCAGGGTACAATCAGATACCTGTATTTCCGGATGACCAAGAAAAACCATCTTCACTTGCCCCTATGTCACTTTCGCTTTTCGATGTATGCCGTTTGAACTCTACAATGCACCCGCTACATTTCAACGATGCATTTTGGCCATTTTCTCGGATATACTAGATAAATATCTCGAAATATTTATGGATGATTTCTTCGTATTTAGAATCATTTTTGAGGATTGTCTTCATAACCTCTCCAAAGTCCTTAAGCGCTGCACGGAGACAAATTTGGTTTAAATTGAGAAAAAAACCATTTCATGGTTCGAGAAGGAATCGTATTGGGACATTATTTTTGAAAGGAGGTTTGAAATAGACAACCAAAATCGAAGTCATTTCAAAACTACCACCCCCACTTCGATTCGACAAATACGATCCTTCCTAAGTCACGCTGGATTTTACAAACGCTTCATTAAAGATTTTAGCAAAATATCGAGATCTTTGTGCAATCTGTTAGCCAAGGACACGCCATTTGTCTTTAATGAAGAATGTCTACAACCCTTCCACACGTTACGAACAGTCCTGACAACAGCATCCATAATAAAACCCCCTGATTGGTCCTTCCCATTTGAAATCATGTGTGACGCTTCTGATTTCGCAATAAGGACCGTCTTAGGTCAAAGAATCAATAAGGAGCTACATATGATCTATTACGCTAGCAAAACTCTATCCGATGCCTAATTGAACTACACCACGACAGAAAAAGAGCTACTAGCGATGGTAATCGCCCTTGATAAATTTCGTTCATATCTGTTAGGATCTAAGGTTCTAGTATATTCTGATCACGCGGCTCTGAAACATCTGCTCTTAAAGAAAGATACTAAGCCACGATTGATCAGATGGATCCTTCTGCTTCAAGAATTTAATCTAAAAATCCAAGACAAGAAGGATTCCGAAAATGTGGTCGCTGATTACATTTCTAGAATCTTAGTTGATCATACGATGAGTACAGATGCAGTTAAGGAGAAATTCCCTGACGAACAACTTTTTACAACTTCCTCTGACAAATCCCATGATTTGCCCACACCATTAACTATTTGGCAACAGAGCAAGTTCCTCTCCATTAGACAAAACAGGAGAAGAATCGATTCTTCTCACAAGTCAAATATTATTATTAGGAGGAACCGGAATTGTTCAAACATTACTCTGACCAAGTGATGCGATGTTGTCCCTGAGAGTGAGTATCAAAGTATACTTACCTTTTGTTACTCTCATACATGCAGGGGACATTTCAGTGGAAAGAGAACGGCCGCGAAAGTGTTACAAAATGGGTTTTACTGGCCGACATTATTTAAGGATGCACAAATTTTGCCTTGAGTGCTTGCGCTGTCAGCAGACGGAGAACATTTCTAGAAAAATATGATGCCCCTATCTCCCATTTTAGTCGTAGAAGTTTTTGATGTTTGGAGAATCGATTTTATGGATCCCTTTCCTCCATCCTATGGATACGAATACATTTTGGTTGCGGTAGATTACGTATCAAAATGGGTTGAGGCTATGACAATCAGAACGAATGATCACAAGGTGGTAATCAAATTCATCCAACAGAACATCTTAAGTCGATTCAGTTGCCCAAGGGCCATTATTAGTGACGGAGGTGCACACTTCACGAATAAGCACTTTGAAAGTTTAATGAAGAAATACGGAATCACTCAAAAAGTTGCCACATTATATCACCCCCAAACTAGTGGCCAAGTGAAAGTCTCCAATAGAGAGATCAAACGAATTCTTGAGAAGACGGTTAGGCCTGATCGAAAAGATTGGTCTGGACGATTAGACGATGTATTATGGGTCTACTGTACTGCATACAAGACCCCGATAGGAATGTCTCCTTATCGGCTCGTTTTTGGAAAAGCCTACCATCTGTCGGTAGAACTGGAACACCGCGCATTTTGGGCTATAAAGCAATTCAATTTCGATATGAAAAATGCTAGTAATAGAAGACTACAATTAAACGAATTAGAAGAGCTACGCAATGAAGCATACGAAAGTTCACGAATTTATAAGGCTCGAACTAAGGCTTATCATGATAAATACATTTCACAAGAAACGTTCGAATCTAATAAAAAAGTGTGGCTTTATAATTCGAGGTTACGATTATTTCTGAAAACTCCGTTCACGTTGGGATGGACCATATATCGTAACTCAGGTATTCTCTCATGGAGCAATTGAAATCAAAGATCCTAAACAGAGAAATATCTTCAAAATAAATGGCCAACGATTGAAACATTATGTGGATGAAATCAGAGATGGCGAGCAAGTTGACTCAATTGAATTGCAGGATCCAGTCTACAATTAAACTTTGGCTTGGTCTGGCTGAAGACCTTAAACTTAGCACTTGTTGGGAGGCAACTCAATATTTATTTTCAATTATTCAGTTTTTTTTATTTGTAGGAATTTTTGAGAAAGACAATTAGCCAAGTTAGGAGGAGCACCACGATCAATGGAGTCAAGAATACACCACGCCCAGCAATGAAGGACCTCTCAATCAAGATGACACACATCGAACTCAGGTGGTGTCCTTCCTTGTTACATTCTATTTTAGCTTTATTATGATTCTCTTCTTCCATTGGAGATAATGAAATTAAGTTGGAGGAGAGAATAACTAATTTAATTAAGTCCTCGAGTATGATCAGAAATAATTAATTTTGTGTATCTGAATTTTATCTCGATTTGAAGTAACTAGGCATCCTAATCAATGAGTGATTAACGGTCTAGATAATTTTAGAGATATTGAGGAAGAAATTATTAAGAATGCCCAATTAATGAGAAAATTTAGACCAAACTAAATTTTGGATTCTAGAACCCTCTTCCTACCATCTCAATGAAGAATCTGCTTTATGGAGGTATGTGTGGAAAGATCGAGATATGCAAAAAAAAAATTTATTGCAAAAAAAAAGAGATAAAATGAAAAAAAAGAGATTTTTAGTATTTCTCACTAAGTAACCGAACCTCTTCGCCTAGTAAGCGTTGTTGTTCGCGTCAAAAGGTGAGAATGTGAAGAAACCTCTTGTATAGTCAGTTTTTAACTCGTAACCTTTTTGACTCGAGTCAGTAAGTCTGAGGGATATTTTACACCTAATGTCCTAAAGCCAACTGGTTTGGGAGTCATTGGCCTAAAGCTCGCTACAAGAGTCAATTAGAAAGCTTAAGGAGTTAGGACATTGCACTGACTGTACATGTAAATATTTCTACAAAAAAAAGAAAAAGAAAAGAGAAAGAATAAAGAGACTAAATTGTAAGAAGACAATAAACCCTGCTCACATCAAGTTAGAGGACTTAAGAGTAGAGTAAGAAGTTGATGAAAGAAGATTTTAAAATTTTATGGCTAATACTCAACCATTAATTGAGTCAAATTGATAATCCAATGAAGTACCTCATTAATGGTCTAGCCGGATATCCACTACAGTTAGGAATGTCTAGGATAACTTTTGATTCAAGGATAATTTGGTGCACAATGCTAATGTATCTATTTTACTCGAGGATGAGTAAAAGTTCAAGTTAGAGGGTGTAATGAATACTTAATTTAAGTCGCTAGAGGCACTAAATATTGTAATAATTGATGTTATTTATTAAAATTTGATGATCTCTAGTCTATTTTGCAGGTAATTGGGAGTTTGGATTCATATGACTCAAATTGGATCAGACTTGAGTGAACCAGGCAACCAGCTCCTATTCCAGTGTGAACACGACTTAAAGATCAACGGAGGAGAATCAATATAAAGTTCCAAGAATTCTTATTCACGCTCCCACCTCTCTTTTCATGAAATCCTAACCTCTCCACTCTATAAATAAAACCCCAAGGCCTCCATCTTTTTCAATCAAACCAATCCTAAGTTCTCTTCAAGCTTCTCTCTTTCTTTCTCCCTCTTCTTCTTCTTCTCTATAAGTCTAGGAGAGGTACTAACCCTAGCACGACACCATATTCCTCCACAGATCCCTTTTTCACATCCCATCAAATCTAGGAGAGGTCCTAATCCTAGTGCCGCTATCTTTTCTCTTCTACATACCCGCTTCCATCAATCTTTCTTCCTTGGAGTTCCTAGACCAAGCCTTTCAGCAATCCTGCCACTGTCTGCACGGAGGAAGACGAAGGATTCAAGGAGATACATCCACCATCGGACGCAGTAAGAAGATCAACTTGGTTTAGTTATCTTGTATCACAATTTTATTCTTTCTTTATATATGCTTATTTATTTGATTAATGAAAAATAATTTTATTATAATTTTCATACTTCTTTCTTAGTTTTTTACAATCTATTATTCTTTTCTTTTGCGTTTTCGAAACAATCAACTAAGATCCCTGCGGATACGATCCCGACTCACCCTATCTACACAGTAGTGAGTAGGATTAATTTTGATGTGCTACGACATGCATAAACTACTTGGTACAATCATGTTACAAATCGTTACATCAGTGACAAACACCAAAATGGCCCCCACGCATCTCATCACATGGAGTGCAAAACATAGGGATATTTAAGTCCTTTCCGCAATAGATCTAGTGGGAGTGATACAACCCTATCTGATAAGGCTAAGGTTGATAGGATTTGAGGCCAAATCCAATCAGGTATAATTTGAAGATGGGGTTCTAACATGAGATCCAAACCACCAAACATGATCTACTATTGCTAAACTATCTACAAGCCATACATCATTATTCTGGAGACCCTTGTCTAAGCACAAGTCCACCCAAATGAATAATTTAAATGGTATACCTTCCTACTGTAAATGGACATGATTCTCCACATACTCTTCGTACAATTTAAATTTGCTTGTCTCTTTAGAACTTCAATAACAGTATTATGGATCCTATTTATTAAGAAATAATGAGTCTGTTGATCCCGTGTTTGATTTTGATGATCGTCAAACTTTGAGTATATTATGTATCTAATCATGTATTTCAAAAATGGTTGTAGGTCTTTCCAGGTATTAAAATGAATAAATTTTCATTGAAAAATATCTCCACAAAATCACTAAGTCAAGATTTTCAAAGAAGGATTTTCTAGTTTAGACTTAGTGGAGTTTAGAGAAAATGAAACAAAGATGGCTCTTTATGAAGAAAATGGCATTGGAGGATGAAAATATTATTTGAAAATAGTGAGGCCAAAAAATTCAAGTTTGGAAGGCAAAACAATTCAAGTTTGGAAGGTCAAACAATGAAGAAAAATGAAGTTGGAAAGTTTGGAGCCGACTCTGGTACGAAACGGGATTGAAACTATGACTTGGCACACAGCCGAGCCGGCTCGAAATGGATCCGAGCCGGCTCTCTCAGAAGAACAGAAAACTGTATTTTTAGGATGCCTGCTCGAGCCAACTCCACTGCAACTCGAGCCAGCTCGACTACAACGAGAGCCAGCTCGACTGCATAGAGACAGCAATAACGGCTAGTTTTCTGCACTTTTCCAACGGCTAGTTTTCGTGTCTAACAGCTATTCCAAGCTCTCCAACAGCCAAAACACAATTTCAAGCCTCTTTCAAGGTTATAAAAAGCTAGAAAATCATTTGGAAAGTGAGATTAAGAGGATTGAAAAGAGAAAATAATTAAATTTGTGAGGAACATTGAATATCTTTGAAAAGAGAAGAAAACAGAGGAAGTAGTGTACTGTTTTGAGAGCTTTCAAAGTGTGATCTTCTTCAACATCTTTTCCATCCTCTCAAGCATCAAGAAGAAAAGTTGAAGCTTCATTTGAACAACACCTCAATAACTTCTTCAAGCATCAAAAGAGTTCTATTTTCTTTTTTTTTGTTGAAATTTCTGTTCTTGTATTTATTTCTTTACAAGTTTCTTTGGAAGAAAGAAACTTGAGATTAGATCCATTCAAACTCGAAATTGGACCAGTGTAAAGTTTGGTTGGTAAGTCCGAAAAACCAACTGGATTGTTAGTGAATCCGAAAAACTAACGGTGTAAAGATTTTGATTGGTTGACCTGGGTTAAAACCAAATGAGTTTGTTTGTGAATCTGGAAAACAAACACACTATAATCAAGGATAGATTATAGTGAAAATCTCAAGAAAAGTTTGGGGAGTGGACGTAGGAGCGGGTTGCTCCGAACCACTATAAATTTTGTATGTTTGTGTTGTAATATCTTGGCTATATTCTTACTTTACTTATTTATTTTAAATCCTTGCTTTACATTTATACTTTGCTTTTGCTATTTCAATACCACTGCAACACTATTGCATACACCTCACAATCACTAAGTTAATTTGAAGCACATATTTGCTTAGTGTTTAATTTGGTTAAATTTTTAAAGAACCCAATTCACCCCCTCTTAGGTTGCTACTTTTGGGCAACAAGTGGTATTAAAGCAGATGCTTTGCTATCAGTTGTTGACCTAGCGGTCAGAGCTAAAGATCATGGCAACCCAATTTGAATCTTTGCTCATTAAAGGCCATTCTATAGATCAACCACTTTTTAATGGCTCAAATTATATCTATTGGAAAGTGAAGATGAAAGTTTTATACAAGCACATGACTATAACTTATAAAGAATTATTGTAGATGACTCACACACATCCAATGCATTGAATTTGATAAAAAAAAATGGTCCAACTAAATGCCAAGGCCATTAATATGCTTTATTGTTCATTAGATATAAATGAGTTCAATCTAATTGCTTTTTGTATTTCAGTAAACAAGTTTGGAAGAAATTGGGAACAACTTATGAGGAAGCAAATCAAGAAGAAAAATCAAACTCCTAAGCAAATAAGGAGAAACTCTCCAACGTATGCCTCATGACTCATGAGGATAAAAAGGAGAAGAAGAAATAAAAGAAAAGAAATCATCGATTAAGGGGGAGCAAAGTAATGACAAGAAAAATGAGGAAGCAGGTATTGCAAATTCTTGCCTTATGGCTCACGGCGAAGAGGTAAACATTGAAAGCTCTTTCGAATTTACTTTTGAAGAATTATTTGAAGCCTTCAATGACTTAATAGATGAATTTAAAAAATTGAGGCTGCAAAACAAAGAAATCAAAAAATCTAATATGTTTTTAGCTGAAGAGAAGAACAAGCTTTTGATTGAAAAAAAAACTCTTCTGAAAAAAAATAACTCTTTGATTAAGGAGAAAGAAAATTTTCTAAAATCTGAAAAATCTCTTTAAAAGAAAATGTCAAACTAAGAAAAGAGATTGATGCATTGAAGCAAATACTTGAAAAGTTTACAAATGGTTCACAAAAACTTCAATTGATTTTGAATACTCAAAATGCTGTTTGCAATAAAGCAGAAATTGGCTTTAGTTCTTCAAGAAAACAGCAACATGTTAAAAATATGTTTACAAGAGCTTTAAATAAAAATGATTCCATAGTTTGTTTAAAATGCAACAAAGTTGGCCACGAAATTTTAGAATATAATTTTAAAGAATTAGCCATACTTTGATTAAACAAATTTGGGTTCCAAAAGGAACCATGTGCTCTAACTCCTATAGACCCAAGATGGTTTGGATACCAAAATTATGAAATGATTTTGCAGGTATACCAAGCATCCAAGGGCATTGAAAGCGAAAATTCTGAAAATGGATGCTTAGGACTGAAGATGAATGGATGATGTTACTCGATAAAACTAAACTTTTCTCACATTATACCATCACTAATTTCTGATATAATTTTGCTTGAATGATTGATTTTGATACTTCATACATATGCATGTTATCATGATGAATTCTCATTACTTATTTGAATATATTGTTTATTTGCATGCTATCTTAATCCTAGTATCATATTGATAGAAGCTTAAGTTTTAAATCTAACATGCTCTCAAATCCTTCATAAAATGACACTACTTGTGAAACTTAATTAAAATGAGCTTGATTGTATGTAAAATATTTGCGTGCAAAACTCTCAACTAAATCATTGACAGTCTCATAAAATATTTAATCATGATTCAAAGAACATCAAGATAAGTTATCAAATCATAAAAATTACATACTTGACGATTTGAATTGGATTTTAGTTTAACTCTTAAAGATTAAATACTCTTAGTTAAACTTAATTATAGAGCCTTTATCTAGTTCCCCCTTGAATTCACTTGATTCGTTTTAAGCAAATGTGCATACTTTACATGTTTTGATCATCAATTTATAATAATTAATTGATATTAATAAATCATTTTTGATATCAAAAGAGAATTTATTAATGAATACTCATATTTATTTTGATTGATCGATATCGAAAATAAATTTGAAAATTCTCCCTTTAAAGCTATCATACAAAATATTTCAAAGAAGCTATCATTTTATCTTTAAAGCTAAATATTTAAAAAAATTAGTTTTAATCAATTGGTATAGATAGCTTACCTTTTGCCTTATATCTCATTGATTTACCTTTTAGCAAAAATAGAAGGATGTCTTTGTCTCAAATCTAATTTTATAAAGCTATATTTTTGATATTACATTATTTGAGACAAATCCAAGAAGTTTATACCTTTTCTGAACTTAATGGATTGATACCTCTTAAAGAAAGAAAGAGATATCTTTAGAAAGTAAAACATATCTTGTGCTTGGCTTTTGATGCTTGAATCCTTAATATTGAAAAGCTCTATTAAATCTTCAAAGCTCAAAGCATTCTTCTGACTTTTTTGGAAAATAGTGTCATAGAGTTTATCTTGTTCAAAAGTTAATAATTCAACAAGTTGAAACATATTTTCTAAAACTAGCCAAACTTGAATTGAATTTGATATAAATCTTTGATTCATTTAAAAAGGAGGAAAGTTTCTAAATCTATATTATTTCAAAAATGAAGAAAGAAATTCAATTTAAAGTTGCTGCTAACCTTTAAAAGGTGGAACAAATTATAAAATCTGAATTTAAAATTAAATTCAAGTTAAAGTTTTTTAAAAAAGGAAGAAATATTATTATTGACCCTAAAGGAAAATCCTTGTCAATCATTAAGTGAAATGGTGTTGATAAAAGAAACTTCTAAACCTAATTAAACAAATTATTTTGTTATATAAATTTGTTTGAGCAATCATGTTATTTTATTTCATGTTGTTTTTATTTGACTTACTTTGGAGCAAACATTATTTGAGTATGATAATAGAAATCATTATAAATCTTAAAAGAAAACTATTGATAAATATTCGCATCATGCTTGTCTTGATTTATTGGATTTATTTGAACATTTCAATGATTTCGTTATTTGATTTGTTTTATACTTTGCATGCATTGAGTTTCAAGCTGAAATTTGAAAAATATCTCGCTTCATTGATTTATTTTCAAAATAATTTAATATATATATATATTTATATATCATAAATCTTCAAGTGTTATCTTCCAGTGGTATCTTCATTGGTTGGAGGCTATGATCCTTTTACTTATATGAACATTCATATTATTTGACTTGTTTTGGAAAAATTATTATAGATCTTAAAAGATAAATTATTGAAGAACATTCATATTTTACATGCTTTGATTATCATCTATTATTTTGAGAATCATCGCTTTTACTACTTTTACTTCGATTGATTATTTTAAGAGATGAATTTGAGAAATGCTCTTTTTGAATCTTTTGAAATTGGTATGAAATTGAACTTCTCAATTAAGTTGTTATTTACTAAAGCTAAACACAATTGATATCATACTTCTCATAATTAGTATCAAGTAGTCTAATGTTTGTCATGAATTCCATCGCATTATCTTTTGGCAAAAAAAAATGCTATATCTCAAATCTGAATTTCCATGGCTATATTCTTGTAATTGTTTGGGACAAATTCTTATAATATATTTTGAATAATCTATTTTAATATCAAAAAGGGAGAAAAGCATTTTCAAGACCATATTATTCAAATTTTTGAATTGAGAAGTATGTTTGCATCTATATTTTTGAAAAAAGGAAGAAATCTTGATTTGAATTTCTAAGTTAAACCCACATTGTATTTTTGCAAAAGGAGGAGAAAACATTTAAGAAGAAAATGTGTTCTTAAAAGACTATTTGATTGAAAATGTCTTGACTTGTAAAACAAAGGGGGAGAAAATGTTAAGCTTAAATATGCACAATTTGAAAGAGAAAGGGGGAGAGACACAAGGACATTAACTTTCTAGCATTTGTTATGAAAATAGAGGGAGAAAGTTGAAAGTAATCTAGCCTTGGTTGAAAATTCAATCTGTGTTGAGAAAATTGAATTTGATCTTAAATTCTAGATTTGAGCCTTCTTATGCCATTAATTTGAGCTTTGATTTTCATATTGAGCTTTCATGTGCTTATTCTATTTGATTTACTTGATTTAATTGCTAAATCATTTTTGACAATTAATTGGAGTTAAACTGAATTTGAAACTTTTTTTACTCCAAACAAACTGATTTTGATACATACTTCCAATTTTGAAACTTAAGATACTGAATCTTTTCTTGTGCCAACCTTATAAATTTGATTTGCATGATCATTCTTGAAAATTACTAGGAGTTAAATTGAATTGGAAACACATTCTTAGCCCAAGAAATGTATTTCTAAATCCAAATTTGAAACTCATTTGAAAATATGAACATAACACAAAATTTTTGATATGCACGGAAAAATCTTTGTAAAATTATTTTTACTCTGATACATTCCCAATACATATCTTTTTTGAATTTAAATGATGAATTTTTATTAAGAAAAGGAAGAATGAATTTTGAGGTAAATCCCATACTTGATTTCACTGTTCAAATCTTTTGGAAAGCTCTATTCTCTTTACAAGTTCAAAGTAATCACTTATTTGATTGAAAATCTGATTATAAAGTCAACTTCATTCAAAAAGGAGGATAGCAATTTTGAATTCTGAATTCAAGCTAATTTTAAGAAGGAAGAAATGTTTTAGACTTATTTTGAATCAAAGACAACTTTCAAAAAGAGAGATGATTTATTTGAATTGATTTTCTGAATTTGATACATCTCTCATCATATTGATTTTGATGATTTTCTTAGCTCCTTCCCATGAGCTTTTTGATGCTGTCAAAAAGGAGAAGTATGTTGAGTATATGCTTGAAGGATTGATACTCAAAAATTTAAAGTTTTGATGCTTGAAACCTTGATACTCATTGATTTGAATTGAAACATTATTTTGATATGAGTATATACAATAATATGTAATAATATACTTGAAGGCTCATTAAAAATCTCTATATTTTCGTGTTTAAGTTATTACTTCATGATACATTATTTCTACTTTTGAAATACATTATTTGTTTCTTTAGCATATACTCAAAGTTTTGCCATCATCAAAAGGAAAGATTGTTGACCCCGTGATTGATTTTGATGATCGCCAAACTTTGAGTGTATTATGTATCTACTCATGTGTTTCAAGAATGATTGTAGGTCTTTCCAGGTATTAAAATGAAAAATTTTCATTGAAAAAACCTCCACAAAATCACTAAGTCAAGATCTTCAAAGAAGGATTTTCAAATTTAGACTTAGTGGAGTTTGGAGAAAATGAAACAAGGATGGCTCTTTACAAAGAAATGACATTGGAGGATGAAAATATTATTAGAAACATTAGTGATAAGAAAATTCAAGTTTGGAAGGTCAAACAATGAAGAAAATGAAGTTGAAAAGTTTGAAGCCGACTCCGGAAGAAATCGAGCCGACTTTGGCACGAAACAGGATTGAAACTTTGGCTTGACACGCAACCGAACCGGCTCGAAATGGATCCGAGCCAGCTCTCTTAAAAGGATAGAAAACTACATTTTCAAGATGCTTGTTCGAGCCAGCTCGACTACAACTCGAGCCAGCTCGACTGCACGGGGACAGCAATAACGGCTAGTTTCTGCACTTTTCCAACGGCTAGTTTTCGTGTCTAACGGCTATTCTAAGCTCTCCAACGGCCAAAACACATTCTCAAATCATTTGAAAAGTGAGATTAAGAAGATTGAAAAGAGAAAAAAATTAAATTTATGAGGAACATTGAATACTTTTGAAAAGAGAAAAAAAGAGAGAAAGTAGTGCACTGTTTTGAGAGCTTCCAAAGTGTGATCTTCTCCAATATCTTCTCCATTCTCTTAAGCATCAAGAAGAGAAGTTGAAGCTTCATTTGAGCAATACATCAACAACTTCTTCGAACATCAAAAGAGTTCTATTTTCTGTTTTCTTTTGTGCTAAAATTTTGTTTTTATATTTATTTCTTTATAAGTTTCTTTAGGGAAGAACTTAGGGTTAGTCCGAAATTGGACCAGTGTAGGATTTGGCTAGTGAGCCCGAAAAACCATCTAGGTTATTAGTAAGTCCGAAAAACTAATGGTGTAAAGATTTTGATTGGTTGACCTAGGTTAAAATCAATTGGATTTGTTTGTGAGCCCGAAAAAACAAACACACTATAATCAAGGATGGATTATAGTGAAAATCACAAAAAAGCTTAGGGAGTGGACGTAGGAGCGGGTTGCTCTGAACCACTATAAATTTTGTGTGTTTGTGTTGTGCTATCTTGCCTACATTTTTGCTTTACTTATTTGCTTTAAATTCTTGCTTTACATTTATACTTTGCTTTTGCTATTTTACTACCACTGCAACACTATTGCATATACCTCACAATCACTAAGTTAATTTGAAGCACATATTTGCTTAGTGTTTAATTTGGTTAAATTTTTTAAAGAACCCAATTCACCCCATCCTCTTGGGTTGCTACTTCTGGGCAACAGAGTCTATTGATGACTATTGCATCAACATTCATAGTCTATAAAATTAGAATTTAAACTGCTTAGAAGTTTCATTTATGAAAGAAAAAGTTGAGAATTTTGGACACTACTCTCCTGCTATATGCCAAAATTGTTGGATGAACTAAAGAAGAGAATTATTAGGACATACCAACCTCTCCTTACAACTACTAATTACACCTCTTCCTTTTCAAAACTATTTTCGTGATCCACCCTCTGATTTGCATCTACCAAGAATTACCATCTAAACCTTTAGACTTAGGTCTCTAACCCGTTCCATGCTAACCTATAAAATCCAAACCTTTCCCCAAAATATCTCTTATTGAAACTTAGATTATACTTCCTCCTTTTCTCGGCAATGCATTGGGAACTCTTTGGAAAATCTTAGTTTCATGTCACCTTTCAACAACAAATCAGCCTAGAGCTGGTCTACAGTTCTGCTCCTCTCTTTTGTGCTGTTTGGCATACTGTGGTCAAGAGCCTTCCTTGGCACAGCAGGAAAGCACCAATATTTTCTATGTCACCAAGATCATGATTCTTATCAAGACATTTTTCCACTAATCATAACACCAAACCACCCCAAAAATCCTTTCTCCAAGCAGCACTGTTCCCCTTTTATTCTTCAGCATTGTTCCAAAAGGCAGTCATATGGGACAACTTCATCTGGGCTAGGCATGGGTGGTCCCCCTACTACATGGGACCTAGATCTACCCAAGCAGCTAGACCAAATATAGGCACCTGGGCTGCCTAGAGCATCCTAGGCAAGCACTTCATCAGAATTGGGGAAATAGCGATGATTTTCATTCTCCCAATCTTCTTCTTCCTCCTTAGCAACATGGTTGCACCTAACAATAGCTACAAGTTACCATGAGAACATAGGAGCGGCAAAGTAAGGGAAGAAAAGCATAGTACTATCTACATAAGTTATCCACCTAGGTGACCACATGATGCTTAGGCATTCATAACAACTACCTCCTAAAATTCCAATATCCAGCTTTTCAACACAAAATGCCTCATCTACATGCACTTAAACTTAGAAGAATTAGGATTTAAACTTCTATGAACAACATTTAGCAGAAATATGATCAAAATCAGGATCAAAATACCCTTTTCATGTTCCAATAGTGAGTTTACCAATCCCAAATCACGTAGAACTAATAGATCAATGTCAGGATGCCACTAGATCAACTAAACTCTATCGCATAGAAAGACAGATCCGTGAAATCCATAATACCTGTACTCAGTTAAATCCATTCTTCTCGCCTCAAGAACAAAATGGATGAAATGCAAATGTACTCCACATACCCAGGCCCCTATCTGACAATCTGACTAAAACATCTGACAACGTATCCCAACTCCTTTGTATGCACCAGCAAAAAATCATCTATTATCAGTGTTTTATTAAGTACGGAGTAAAAAAAAAACTGAGTTAGGATGTTTTTCACACAAATTAAACCTAAAATAGTTTAACAGAATGTCAGTATATTTTTTTCCAGACGTAACAGCAATAAAATTTAGAACTAAAAACGCTTTTTTGGAAACCAGAACGATATTTTTTAATCTTCTCGACTAATAGTAAGAAAAAACTCACATCCTTGTAAAGCTTAACTTGTGTGTCCAACTTTGACCTCCAGTTTTGCAAGTCCTGCAGCAATGCATACCCTATTAGCTGAACAGCTTCGCTGTTAACCTAAGCCTAACCATAAGAAGAGCAGGGAGTGAAACCAACTTGTTTCAGCCCTTGAAGTTTGAGCAACAACTCCGACTGCGATTCATTCAATTCCTGGCCAGAAACCATATCAAATTAATAACCCACTGAAAGAAGCGCAATTGTTTAACAACATCCATATAAAACACCAACAGAAAGACACAAATTATTCCAAACACATGAAATTGTGTTTCCATCTCACCGTGATCCGATCCCCTAGCGGTTGAAACTGGACCTTCTTCAGAGACCACAAGCAACAGATCCACAGACCTAATTAGCTACCATAGAACATCTCATACCAGACTAAAATCCAAACAGAGATGAAAGATAGATCTGAAAGAACTCTAATTCCAGAATTATTCCAACAAATCGAATCCTTTCAAGTGGATCAAAGCTACCAGATTTTTGAAGCTTACAGGGGGCGAGGGTAGAGGAGCCACAGCCGGCGGCGAAGGAGCTGGATCCAGATCTGCATCCGCCATTAGAGCTCGTCCTCTACGGTTATTTCTTTGTTCCTCCTCTCTTTACCGTACCCAGTCTTGATCTTTCTTGCGAGCGGCAAGAGACAGAGTGACAGGAGATGAAAGTGGAAGGGTGAAGCAAGAGGTCCGTTTTGGGCATGTAGTCCTGGTGTAATTTTATAATAGATAATCGGATTATACTGCCACAACGTTTGATATATTATATAGATAATATTATTATAATAATATATTATAAAAAAATATAATTATTTGATAAAATAATAAAAAATTTTATATTGCAGTATTTGATATGTATAGTAATGTTGTTGTAAATTACAGAAAATCCTACATTGCAATATTTGGTATACAATTTAGATTATATGGAATATAAACTAATTCTTTCAAAGTATCCATCCTTGCTTATTAATTATTGTCTATTTTCTAGAGAAACAACTTAATTTTAAGACCAACTATTTTTCGTGATATCACTTATTATGTTTCTTTTCTATTTTTACCAATTGGGACTACTTATAATTTATTTTAATAGAAATATTTTAGTCCTAAAATTATTTGTTGTAAGATTGCAGGATTGTAAGATTATAAATAATCACATAGCCACCTCTCCCTAGACAATCAGATTATCTCTTTTTGAGGTAATGCTGCATTACATGTAATGCAGTATTATCTGTGAAAGAACAAACAAATAGTATAATCTGATTACCTGTTACAAAATTATATGTAATGCAGCATTACTTGTTTATTTTATTACTTTCACAGGTAATGCTGTATTACATATAATACAACATTATCTCAAAAAGAGGTAATCTAATTGTCTAGGATAAAACTGTCAATTTGAGTTGTAAATAAACAGGTAATGCTGCATTACATATAATACAACATTATCTCAAAAAGAGGTAACCTAATTGTCTAGGATAAAACTGTCAATTTGAGTTGGGCCCGTCGGATTGGCCTGTCCCGCCATGTAAATAGGACAGATTGGATTCATATTTTAGCAATCTATTTAAAAATGGGTCAAATGATCCGTCCCGTTTGGATCGACGGATCAGGATGGGTCGAGACGGGCTGATCCGTCTCTTTTTATTTATAGATATATCAAAATTAATTAATTATTATTTTATTACTTACTGATCGATCAAAATCAGAAAGAACAATCCTCGATCCCAAAATTCTTCATTGACTCAACCGGATGTCAACGAGAAAGAAAAGGATAGAAGGTGCCGCCACTCCAGCCTCCAGGTGCTCCTCATTGACTCCCAGTCTCCCACTCTCGATTCCAAATTCCCAATTCCCAACCCAAAGGCCCAAACCTAAATAAATCACCGATTCACCTTTACACCTTATGGTCCTTTCCCCTTATCCTTATCCCCTTTCAACGAGAAAGAGAGGAGAGATCATTAGGCCGCCACTACCGCATCCGGACGCCGTCGGTCGTCGCCCAATTTCCATCACCATGGTGAGTCTCATGACTCTCTTCTCTTATTTTTTTTTGGTACAACCCTGGCAGCCGGCGAGGTCCTCCATGCTCCCCGACATCCGCATCGCAGCCCCGAGCCCCCTCCCCCCACTCCCCGACGAGCGCATCCTGACCCCCGCGAGCTCCTCCATGCTCTCTGATGCCCGCATCGCAACCCCCAACCCCCCTCCTCCCTCCCTCCCCCTCGATGCCTGCATCTCAGGCCCTCGTGAGCTCCTCCATGCTCCCTGGTGCTCGTATCCTGGCCCCTCTCCTCCCTCACTCCTTGGTGAGCTCCTCCTCTCCGACGTCGCGCTCCCATACCCCCACGCTTCCCCTCCCCCTACTCCCTGGCGAGCTCCTCCACCTCGGCACCTGCATCCCAATCCCTCGTGAGGCCGCAACTTCCCTTGCAGCCGCATGCACCTTGCCTCGACGCCCGCACCCACCCCAATCCCCACCCTCTGTGCCCCATCCCCATGATGCACCCCCATGGCCTCCACACTCACATCCCCCTGCCCCTCCCCCAGTCCCGACGGCGGCGGGCTCCTCTGCCCTTGCTCCCTCCCAACCTCTCCACCCGACACACCCATGAGTCCACCCCACGCCCCGCCCTCCACTCGGGCTTCCCCATGCCTAGCGACGCCATCTGCAGAACCTTAACAACCTGATTTTTTATATTATTTTTTTATGCATATAACTATTTAAATCTCTTATTTATGCTTTTGTTTTGTATGATTGTTGTCTCAATTGATTTTTATTTTTTGTTGATTGAATGATTGGTAGATTATCAGCTTGTTTCTCTAGTATGTGGGCATGTGGCTGATTACTTACATCATGACTAGATCTATGAGTACAATAAATCAAATTGTAAATGTGGATGGTGATGAAGTGCTTGAAGAATCCAAATTAGATAGTAAGAGTGAAACTGAACCTGGGGTTGAGAAATCAAATAAGAGGATAAGAAAATATTATGATGTTTGAAATTATTTTACAAAAATGAAAAAATGCAAAGATGGTGTAAAAAGGACAGCTTATAATGGATGTGAAAGATAGTATAAATATGATGGAAAAAATACAGATCCTCTTCTATGACCCATCATCTTCCAAAATGTCCTATGAGAAAGTTTCATGATGTAGGGCAAATGATAATTGGTGCTGACGGAAATAAGATCTAAAAAAATAGATCAAAAAGTTTCTCATGAATTGTGTGCATCTGTCATTATTCAACATGATTTGTCCTTTTCATTTGTTGAGTATCCTGGGATTAGAGCTTGGGTGAAGTATATCAATTCTGATGTTGTTCCTATTTTTAGAAACACTATTTGTAGTGATATTTAGAAAATTTATTTGAGGGAGAAAGAGAAGTTGAAACAACTCTTAGCTAAGATTCTCAATAGAGTTTGCTTGACTTCTGATGGGTAGACTGCATGCACTAGTGAAGGTTATATTACTCTGACTGCTCATTATGTTGATGATGATTGAAAATTGAATAGTAAAATTCTGAATTTTACTCATATGCCTCCTCCACACTTGGGGGTTGAATTAGCTGCAAAGTTGTATGAATTTTTGAAAGATTGGAGAATTGAGAACAAGATTTTTTTGTGACTCTAGATAATATCTCTAGTAATAATAATATATAAGATAATTTGAAAGAGCAGCTTTGTTTGAATGATAGTTTACTGTATAGTGGTGAGTTTTTCATGTACGGTGTTGTGCTTACATTCTTAGCCTCATTGTTCAAGAAGGGTTGAAAGTAGCCAATGATGCTTTGATTAAGATTAGAAATCAGTCAAGTATACGAAGGGTTCAAAGAGTAGGATGCAAAAATTTGATGAATATATTAAGCAGGTTGGTGATATTGATATTTTTATTGGCTTACGTTTGGATGTGTCACTTATTGAAATTCTACATATTTGATGTTGGAGAGTGCAATCAAATTCAAAAAAGCTTTTGCTTCTCTCCAATTGGTTGATAAGAACTATAAATTTTGCTCTACATCCCTTGAGTGGACAAGAGGAGAGAAAATATGTGAGTTCCTAGAGCCATTTTATGAGACCACCAACTTGATTTTTGGTTCTTCTTATCTTACCTCCAATCTTATTCATGCAAGTTTGGAAGATTGAGTACTTGTTGGTGGAAAATGAGTAGAATGAAGATGTGGTGATAAGTGGAATGTGCAAGAGGATGAAAGATAGGTTTGATAAATATTGGAGTTAATATAGTGTTGCACTTGCATTTAAGGCTATTCTTGACCCACGCATTAAGCTTATAATATTGGAGTACTTTTACTCAAAGATTGATGCAAGTAAAGCAAAAGATATGATGAAAGAGGTGAGGACAAAGTTGAACAAGCTTTTTGAGTAATATGCCAATTCCACAAATGCACCAAGTAGTTCTTCCCAATCTTCATCCATATCACATGTATATATGCCAATATCAAGTGGAGGATTAATTGGAAACAAAGGCAAAAAAAATCTTGATGTAAGTGTCTCATCTTGTGCTCTTTTTTATATTTTTTTTCATATTCATATTTATTTATTAGTTATATATCTAACTTGTGTTTGTAATTGATGTAGGAAATTAAAATATTTGAGAGCCAAACTATTACAAATGCTGAAAAATCCCAATTGAATCTTTATTTGGAGAAATCGAAACTTGAGTTTGGATTCTATGAAGAATTGGATATATTGCACTGTTGGAAGAGTCATAAGCATCAATTTCCAATTCTTTCAATAATGGCATGTGATGTTTTTGCTATTTTCATTGCTACTGTTATATCAGAATCAGCCTTTTCCATTGGTGCTTGAATGCTCAACAAATATAGAAGTAGCATACTTTCGAAGAAAGTATAGATTCTTCTTTGTACTCGCAATTAGCTGCATGATTTCATTCCTAATGATAAGCTTGTCTTGTGCTTTAGATGTTACTTGATTTTTGCTCTCTGCTATTTTTTTTGGTGGCTGATTTCTTATTTTTGGCTTGTGGTACTTGTAATAAGATGATGATTCAGCTATGAAAGTGAAAACATCTCTTTCAAAGGAAGATTCTAATGTTATTGAAGAGATAATTGATGAAAAAGAGGAAGAGGATGAAGAATTGAATGATGGGGACCATAATGATAATATGGAGGATAATTTTTTGAGACTTTGATTTGCCTCTAAATTAATTTAAAAATTGAAACTTAAAGTTTTTAAGTTTGGATTGTATTAAGTATTTAGTTTAAGTTTGACAATTTCATTTTATGACTCTAAGAATTGAGATGTGAGACTTTGATAGGTTGATTTGAGCTTAAATTAAATATAAAATTTAATTTATATTGCTGTTTATGGGTTGTTTTTTAAAAAAATTTTGACGGATTGGCCCGTTTAAACCGCGGTCCATAGCGGGTCGGCCCGTTTAACCTGCGGTCTATGACGGGTCGGGTCGGGTTGGGGTTTTCCAACTCGTCAGTTAAATGGGCCAGCCTATCCAGACCCATTTAGAGGTGGGTTAGGGCGGGTCGGGACGGGGTGGCCTATTTTGACAGCTCTAGTTTAGGGAGAGGTAGCTATGTGATTACATGTAATCTTACAATCTTACAATCTTACAACAAGATAACTTCAGGACCAAAATATCTTCATTAAAATAAATCAAAATAAATTATGGGTAGTCTCAATTGGTGAAATAGAAAAAAAACATAATGGTGATGTTATGAAAAATGGTTGGTCTCAAAATTAAGTTGTTCCTATAAAAATAGACAATAATCAATAAGCAAAGATGGAAGTACTTTGAAAAATTAGCTTATATTCATATAATCTAAATTGTATACAAATACTGTAATATAGGATTCTCTATAATTTTACAATAAATTACTGCACATACCAAATACTGCAATATAGGATTCTCTGTATTTTTATCAGATAATCATATTCCCTCTGTAATCATATTACCATAGCAACATTACCTATGTAATGCTCCAAACGCTACATTAGGACTGTTCTTTTGCAGGTAAAAGATTTATCTGAGAATCTATATTTTTTAGATAAATATTTTTAGATAATATTAAGATAGAAAATAATTTACCTATGTTCTTTTATACATAGGAAAGTGACTTCAGAATTTATTATCTATGTTCTTTTATATTACTATTTTTCTGGATAAGTTAGTAAAATTTATCCATATTTTTCATAATATCCCTTATGCTTTTTAGATTTGACTAAGTTATTAAGCATTGAATGATGGAGACATTGAAAATAAAGATGGGTATTTTAGGTACAGTATTAAATGTCTACTTTACTGACTGATGGAAAAATGATTTAGCTACTCTCTGGATGGATAAAATTTCTTTCATTTTATGGATAAATGCTATCCATAGTAAAGCAACTTATCCATTTTGAAAAGTATGAAAATATGGATAAGTTGGTCAATAAAAAATTGATCAACTTTTTCATTATATTGACTCATAAAAGAATGATCCCTTAAGTTGGACAAGCCCAATAAGTCTAATAAATGAATAATTAGGATTGATAAGGCCCTTGTTTTTTTCTCTTCTTCTTCTTCTTTTGGTAGCAGACTGATAAGGCTTTTGGGTTATAATAAGGCTAAGTCTAACCAATTGATTTTAATTTGATTCAACTTGAGAATAAATTTATTTATAAATAAATTATTTGATCTGCAAAAATGAGCGTAGATTTTTTTCTTGTTTGAATAATGAGAGAGGAAATCTCTACATAGGGAATGTTCCTTGCAACGACAATAATGAATTGGACTAGAACAAGATGAAAATCCTCACAAACTTGTAGACCTTGACCAAAGCATATTGAAAATGAGGACATGATCCAACTGCACTCCCGCACTTATTGTTATAAATAAAATAAATATAAATATGGATAGATAATTATACAATCTATATCCTAATATTCTATTCTATTTGTAATCTTATTTAATCTTATATAATGCCGATGGACTTTAAAAATATAAATAATCATATTAACATATTATTAATTTCATCTATCATTTATTTAATAATATCTATGATTCTGTCATGATAAAATTTAATTATCTGATCTATATCTATATTTATATTCATATTTTTTGATATTTGATTTGTATCCATACTATATATAAATTTTATATCAAACTCATATATATATATATATAT
>KE504678.1:1516524-1529137 GCA_000441515.1 Elaeis oleifera | reverse complement strand
GCTCACTAGGATTGTTCTGGATCGACAATCTTTGATGCGTTAGAGTGAAATTGTTCCGACCTATTGAAAAGAGTTTCAATGATACTTTGATAGAGATCATTGTATATCTCACTACCAGATAGAATTGAACCTATGGGATCACACAACAAAGGGATTAGGCCTGAAATTAGTAATTGAGCTTATAAATTGTCAATTGGGTTTAGAAAAATATGATTGGGTTCAAGATAACCTTGCTAGCATATGATTGGATCCAATTTTTCTTTATGTTTGGATTTCTTATTTGATAAGATAATTCAAACTTAATTATCTGCTAATAATCTACATGAATTAGATTCATTAGACTCCAATTGTTGGGTGTCTAAGATTTTGGATCAATTGAATTTAAGGTGCAAGTCCCTAATTAATTTTCTTGATAGTTATTTTTGGACGCCATCTTGATTTGATTAAGTTAGGCATGTCCCATGATTAGAGGACTTTTTGATTTCATATGGGGCATCCCTTGAGTGCACTTTGGGGTGTGTTTATGTGGGTGCAAAGGCTTCAAGAGTTGGCACCTAAAGGATTCCTAAAGTAAGTTGAATAACTTAAATTATTAAGAAACTTAATATAAGTAGGACTTGTATTATGTGATTAAATATGATTCAATCCTTATGCCTATTTAAAAGGATCTCCCCTAAGGTCCCTAGGCAATCCAAACCAGCACCCCACACCTCTCTTAGAACTCCCCATGCCCTCTCTTCCTCTCCCTTTCTCTCCTCCCTTGGATGTCCACATGTCCTCCCTACTTGGGGTGTCCCTTCTTCATCACGCCCAAAGGCTGTTGGGCGTCCACTTGTTGCTGGTTCCTTGTGTTTGGTAGCAGCACAAAGCAAGAGAGAAAGATAAGAGAAGAAGAAAATCAAGAAAGAGATCAAGAGTTGATCGCGATCCAAACTTCATTCAGATTCAACTAGCTGAATTTCTTAGAGAAGAAAATTCAACTTTAAGAGGACTATTCCAGACTGATCCTGAGTGGATACCCATATAGGTCAGATACTTGTGCGGCTAGAAAAAAATCTCTTCTTTTTCAAATCCAGATTTGAAGAAAGAGATTACGAAATAGGTATGCAATTTGATCACAATCTGAATTTCAGCATATATACAATTTCAGTATATGAACTAGATCCTTGTGATTTTATGTTTTTATGCATGCATGATTCAGATTAAAAGTATTTTAATCTTGTATTCTACTGCATTGTATAGAATAAATTTGAAATACACATGCATGCCCAAACTTCAAATTCCAATAATTATGACGTGAGGTCACCTGAGAGATTAAATCTTATGAAATATCAGAAGTGCCCTTCCTAGAGTTTCTTGATTTTGGCATAAAGTGGAGTGGAGGAAAAGAAGAGTCAGGTAACTCTCATGTGACCATCATCTTTCTTTTTTTGGCCACATTCTCTGTTCCTCATTTATTATATAGAAGTAGAAAATAAGAGGGAGGAGGAGAAAGGAGCATAGGTCAGGTGAAAAAAAGAGAAACTATACAGGAGATAGAAAGAGAGTATAATTCAAAGGGATAGAGAGAAATCTGGACCATAGTGGCTTTGACTATTAGTAGCCGTACCTCCATCCAATGCTTTAGCCAAAATACTATGGTGTATTGTGATTGTCAGTGGAGGGCATCCATGAATACCTCATGGACCATGGCTAATCCTAGCCAAAGATTTTTTGACTGTTCTATTTTTAAGATGAGCCTCCTAGTTTTTTTTTAATTTTCATCACCCATAGTTCATCCATTTCTTCAATTTCTTAATACAAAAAGAAAAGATGCAGATTTTTCAGTGATATGATCCCCCACCATTACCATATACAAGAGACGTGATGAATAAATTGATCCAAAAAATAAGAACCTAGAGGCTGAGCTCTATATTTGCAGAGGAAGAAAAAATTATTTGACATGGTGTCTGCTTGCTTCATAGGTATGAGTGTTGTGTTGGCATTGAAGTGGAGTGCTAGGGATGAGGATCTGAAGTAGTTCATTTCATAGATGTAGCTATCAAGTGAGAAATAAACTCTAATATTTTGAAACTTTTGGGGTCTCGATGTTCTTTTTGATAACTTTCGAAGGCTTAATGTCTATAATTAAAACTTTTAAGATTTTTATGTAATGTCTTATTAAGTCATGAATGGACATATTTAATGCTTAATACCTTAAATATCCTGATATATATTTTTTTATGATCAATAACAACATCGGATAATATATTTGAATAGATATTATAATAGTGAATAATTTATCCATGCAATAGGAAAAATGTACATATGCATACAAGCACAATATCAAGTGTTCATCTGTATCCATCCATACACAATCATACAATTATGCATGTAATAGAAAAATATACATATCCATACAATCACAAATATCAAGTATTCACCTGTACACATTCATATATATTTACATAAATATCATTTCTGCCTACAATCTATACAATCACTTGTATATATTCATATACATTCATACAATTATTATTTTTGCTTGTAGTCTATACAAATATTTATACTCATTAAACACTTCATAGTTCCTGCTAATAATCCATATAATCATCTGTACACATTCATACACATTCACATGATTATCATTTCTGTCTATAGTCCATACAATCATCCATACATATTCATACATATTTACACGATTACCATTTCTGCCTACAATCCAAACTTTCACTTGTATATATTCATACGTATTCATATGATTATCATTTCCATCATGCACAAATATACATCAGCTGTCATAATTCTATTAATATGGATAAGTTATACCTATACCATTATACATCTAAATTATATTTTAAATATATTTTCAATTAAAAAATAGTTAAAATAATGTATTAGTCAACATATTTAGAATAACATAAAATAAAGCACTATACAAACTTTAATCATTGAAAATAAAAAGCTTTATAAATATATCAATTATTGAACAATAAAAAATTATATATCATTCCACATACTTACAGTAACATCAAAAAAAGCTCTATACATGTATCATCATATAAACAACAAAAAGCTCAAAATCGGCCATATATCCCCTAATACAATGAATATATATATATAAGTGTACAAACATCACAAAAAAATGCTGTACATTAAAAAGTATAACAAAGATATCAAGATCTCTAAGGGGTTCCTTGGGTTGGGGCTATTGCTGTTGGTGGTGGGGCTAGTGCTATTGGGGCTAGTGCTGCTATTGGGGCTGCTGCTACTAAGACTACTAATGTCTCTATGCTAGGGCTAATGCAGAAGAAGGCTGACTACTGCCATTTGAAGTCCGTCCTTGTTATTTAAAAATATAAATGAAATATATTTAGCTTGTATAAATTTGATAAGAACTTTTGATGTCCTTCATTATCTTTCTTAAACTTTCTTTTTCCTTGACCACTAGATAGATCACTATTTTATTTAGATGCAGCTCCCCCTTTCTTAGGAGTTTCTTTCATATGGAATTTATTCTTCTTAAGATCTTTGTAGGTTCTCGCATTATGTCTCCACTGCATACAGTTGCTACATTTAAGACTACCTCTAATCTTTTTATATTATGAGAGTCCTACATCTTATCCTCCTCCCTTCTTCTTGACTCTTTTGGCTTGCTAGGAGGTTTCTTATATACAGATGCATCTTCTAGTGTAAAAGAAGAGGCTCCCATGCTTTATACTAGATACATAATTGATAACTGGCTTGTATATTCTCATGAATATCTTTTGGTATACTAATAATCTACATATTATTCAACTTATTTTCTTGAGAAATTATCGCTGTCGCTACATGGCAGCATGATATACAGTCAAGTCAAACTCAACTTTCTTTGAATCTTAGGACATATAGAATCACTATACTTTAATACAGTCTATCTCTTTGCTTAGAACCTTTATCTTAGAAGCCTTTTAATCATGGTCTCCGGACAAGTGACAATTGGCTTGTCCTTGACTTTCATGATGTAATTGTTAAATAATTCACATATATTATTTAGTATCATATCACATCTCAGCTTGTGATTGAATGCATGCCTGCACTATAGAGATAACTCTTGTCTAAATAGCTAATCTGCTGCTTTCGCATCCAAATCAGCTAATATTTTCAGCTTGAATTTAGATTAGATAGAAGCCTGAATTGCTGCATATAGGGCATTTTTGAAAATATTTTCTTTGAACAACTTCCTAAAGTTGGTAAAAATGTCTCACATAGAGCTTGCAATCAGTATTTAGCATCAAGCGGTTGAATGTCTCTACTAACCCTAAAAGATAAAGATAAAAGTCAGTATATATACAGAAATATTAGAAAGCCTAACAAGGATAGGCAAGGGTTAATACATTCTCTCTGTCTGAGATGAATGTCCAATCTCTTTTTTTGTTCTATGCCTGTTAACAGATTAGTCAGAAATCACATCTAGCCCTCTTTGCTCTGAACCTCGACAACAGCCCATGCAATAGAAAAATATCATCATTCCTATCTCTCCTAATAGTTGATAGTGGTCATCCTTCCATAGCTCCTTTCAAGTGGCACCCATCCAAGCTAATAATAGGTTTGCATCATCAAGAAAGCCCCTTTTGTAAGCATGAAGGCAAACATACAACCTTAATTTAGGACATAGGCTACTGCCCTTCCTACGTAATAAATTAATTAGCATGGTACTATCGAGGCTAGTCCTCTTAATAACATTACAGTACTCCCATAGTTTCTCATATTGCTCTCTTTGTGATCTATGAATGGCTGGGAGTGCCTTCTTCTTTGCTTTATAGACTTGAGTCATGAAGATTTGTATCTTAACATCCCTTTTGATCCTTGAAACAAATCCTTTAACACTCCATTGGTATCATTTCTAATATTTTCAAGATCGACTTTAGACAACTATCTAGAATTCATAAGGTGATTATTAAAATATCTCCCATATTTATGTATGGATTAAAACTTTCTAATTTGATAAGTGGATACCTCTGTAAAGAGATGCATGTATCCTCCAACCATAATCTTTCTTTACTCTAGCTTTTTATTGCTCTTGTACTCATAGTCAAATTCTTATTGTATAGTATATTACATCAAAGCCTTTCTTAACATATTGACTAAAGCAAAAAGTATTTTGAACTTCAGATTTATATGCTTCGAGAAATCTGTGCCCTCATTAAATTCTTGGAAGCTGGAGCTATTCCTTCTCCATCTAATGAACTACCAATACTTTTGAGCTCATCACTATCAGCAAGTTCAAGCTCTTTTTCAACTATCTCTTCTTTTTTACAACTCCTTCCTCCTACTTTTAAATATTTGTATCAACAACTGAATCATCAACATGCTTCTCAAATAACTCATCATCCTCTTCATCAGATCCTATAAGTCACTCTAGGGTTCACTACAATCACTATCAAAATTGACTGTGTCATACTTTCTTCATCCACAAGCCTTTTATTAGGCCTTCTATCCTATACTTGTCACTGCCCCCACTCCTGTTTTTGTCCCTACTCCTAATCCATCCCCTGCTGCTGCACCTACTCCTGCCCCTGCTCCTAATCTTGCCTCTACCCCTGCCATTGCCCCTCCTCTTACTGCTTTCCAATTGCCTTATCAATATCTTGAGTGGATGGAAGTGCGAGAGGTGGCTCTACTATATCCAAACCAATCTTATCGATCTATGTTCTACATAAACTTTTATATTTCTCTCTCCCTTATAGACAACTAACATTTGGAGTACATCTTGATCAGTGTACTGAGGTTTTAGTCCCTCTTCTAAAGACTATCGGGGACTCCATAGTATGGTTATTCTATCTTTTGATAATCAAGCTCCTTCATGAGGTTTTAAACTTCTTATAACTTATTAAGTTTGGATCACAATTATCAAAGTAATTGATAGAGCTACCAATTATATACTGCATGTTGGGAAGAGACAAAGATATTTCCTAATATGAATATTTAGTATAAATATGTCATCCATTCTGCATATACATATGTAAAATCATTGATAATGTAACGTTATTACATTATAACAGTATTATCTAACTTAGTTAATATACAATACTGTTGCCTAACTTATCTTAAAATAAATATTATTAAAAATAAGAATATAATAAATAATATAATAATGAACTAATTTTTATTAAAATAATAATACAGTAACAATCATTTTTTCTAATATAGTACGTCTCACTTTTACCTATTGATTTAAAAGTATCTCTGCTCTTAATCCTTCCAAATCTCTTCCTTCCTTAATATTATAGTCCAATAATTCTATCATTAGCAATTGCTCAAATACATCCAATAATGCTAAAATCTTTTATTCTATAAAATCTAGAATGTTTTAAGTCTTTTAAGTTAATTTATTCATTAACTCTATATTTGGTTGTAAAGTAATACTAATAAATATTTATTCCTATACTCAAGTTATTCCACATATTAAATGATTATTTTTAAATTAGTTCAGTCTTTCATATCTAAGATCAATTCTTATTGAGAAAAATAGAATAAGGAGGTAATATATTACTCCTATAATCAACACTTTTTGTTCAATGATGTAATCTATTATTCTATATTTAAAGTTATAATATATTGAATCCCTTTTGATTATAACTATAGTAATACTAAGTTAGATAATAGTGCTACTTTCGTTACTTAATGATTTTTCAAATAATATGTATTATGCAATGTTCATATCAACAAAAATATAAATAATAAATTTAAACTTTATCTCATAGTTATTATTTAGATTAAAAATAATTTAAGATTAATATAAATTAATAAATATAAATTATGATATATAAAATATTAAAATAAATAAAAATATATTAAACACATGTGAATCATATTAAACATAAGGTTAACAATCCATACGAATTTTATAGTGGCCACTATAGTTTAACTGCTGTAACAATCCACATGGATATGGTTGTTGCCTTCCTACTGTATCAAAATTTTAGAATTTGAGGTCCCTTCACCATTTTCAAATTCTTTAGGTCCACTGTCCCATTACACTAATAGAGCAAATATCTTTTAATGCATATGAATAGTGATCCCAAAAAAAATTTTTTAACTTCAGTGAAGTAGAATCTCAAAATCTTTTAGAAAAAATAATTTCATACAGTCCCCAAACCACAACCGAATATAAAACTTAAGAAATCTACCACATTATCAAATACAAAAAAATTAGAAGTATTTAAATATAAGAAATCCATGGTTATCAAGTATAAACAAGTTTAAACAGCAATGGAATCCCTTTTGAGTACAAATACAAAAAATTTCAAAACTTAATTTTTGAAATCGGTCAATCCGTTGAGGAACATACCTATGAACCGATGGTTGGTAAGAATTCTGACTACTTTAAATATCTCAATGGTCCGGGAGATGAAATCAAATGACTGCCATTGAATAGGGTAGGGGAAGGCCCACAGAATTAGAACGGGCTTCGATGATTTTTTTTTTCAAAAATAATCCGTCCGATGGTTAAAAGAATTGAGAGCATTTTATCATTAGCTCTTATCTGTTAACGCTGTTATAACAGAGACTGCTGGTTGGGGCTCTTTACAATATTTTAAAGTTTGGGATCCTTTCGAAACCCTTTTTCTTTGGGATCTAAATCTAAATAGGTCAAAGTTCAAAGGGTATTGCTGTAATTTTTTTATTTATTCTATTAGATGTTTGGTCGGATTTGATTTGAATGGGACAGATTTATTCGATCCATAATAGGTCTAGGATAGGTATAGGTAACGGTAAAGTCGGCTTCAAATTCAATGGGGATATATATCTCTTCATAAAAATTCTCTCCAAGACAAAAAAAAAAGATTTATATATTAAAAAGCTGATTTTTTTGTAACTCTATTCGATTTGACCTATCTAACTTATTATGTTTAATTCTATTCATCTCGTTCTGTCGGAGATTCTATCCACGCTATCTTGTGCTGCCCTGTCCCGCCATATCAAGCCCCGCGCCGCCTCAATGCAAGTATAGGATGAGTACCGATAATGGTTTATCTAATCCATATCCAACGTTGCCATCCCTATAAAGAATGAGGGCTGGCTTGCCAACGATGAAAGAGGCCACCATGAGAATCTACTTACGTGGAAAAACGAACTAGTCGTTCCAAGCTCCAAGCTTGCATGCGATGATGCTTGTCTTCCCTGTAGACGACTCCAAATGTTCTCCACTACTTCCCTTTGGAAAGGAAGTGGGAAACCAATCTTTAGTGGAAAAAGTTGGGGAGCATGGGTTCTGGCTGACAACAACGAAACTCGAAAATCTCCACGGGCCAAAAGTTGGTGCATTGTATCTTATCCAATCATCCGTCACTTCGCCTTCTCTCTGTCCATATCATTTGGACCAGTCGACGACGGCTGCTGCGGTTGCATGGTTAACCCAGGAACGTGACGTTTTTCTTTCGGCAAATCCGTGTTCAAAAGGGAAGGCATCATATTCTACAGGGAATGTGGCTCTTAATATCCAATTCTAATAAAGATTATTCCATCATTTAACTTTGTTAAAAAAGGAGCAAGATAGCCAATACTTAAAAAGAGAGAGAGAGAGAGGTATAGAGAAATCAAGGTATAGATTGTTTGGATTTTAAATGTTACATAGAATTTCAAATCATGACACTGCTTGCATGAGTCAGAAACTTATGTAAATGCGTCACTCAATGTATCCATGCTGTCATACAGAGGAAGCCTAAGCAAATGTGAAGAAAACAATTTGATACTCGAAAATTTCAGTCTCTGTCAGCTGATGTTTTTTTTGCCCCCCCATTATCTAGATGCATATATGGGCTAATCAACTGATATCTTCAAGAAGATTTGTAGTGATGCTAACATGGCATCTGGATATATTATAAGTGGGGTTTGATAGGCCCTTCTTCTTTGATAAGGCATTGAGAACAGAGTAGAGAATCTTCTCATATTTCTGTGCACATATGTCATGTTCTTTTGAGAAATATTCTATTGTCCATTCTGATGATTCGCACTAATCACTAGTGAGCAATTAAGACATGCATATCACATAAAATTAGACTAGAAATGAGTTAGAGAGGAACCAAACTGATGTAACTAGCTAGTGACATTTTCTTTTGAGGGATAAGCTCGGAGAGATAAAATTTCCATGGTTTATGACACTCAACTCATGGCAACGTAAATTAATTGACATTTGCATCATCTGTATATTTATAAAATACTTTATGTCCTCATGCCAGGATAAGTGAAAAAAATTTAGCATATTAGTTTGTCAAATCATGGTAGTTTGAATAGAGATGAGTTGCCAAGCCATTCTATGATGGCCCATTGGTTAGGTTTTGGTTTGGTACGTTAGGCAAGACATTTCCCTCCGTCTAATATGCTTTTTGAGAAGGACAACCTACTATTGGGAGGATGCTTTCCATGTTCTCTCCAAAACAAAAGTAAAACAAAATAATGGGGAGCTAATGAAGGCAAAATTGCAAAGTTGTGACAGTCATATTTAATTCCTTGAAATTTTTAGACTACTCTCTTCAATTAATCCTAAATATATTTTTCGACTCATGTGCTTCGAAAGATCTAGAATGGCTCAAGGAATATTGTATCAGGATAGTGTATAAGCTTTTCTTCTTCCATGTGTTATTACTTTCTGTAATAGTTGTTATTTGCCTCTAGGTTACCTGGAAGATCATAATAGCAATTTCCCGAATTAAAACATCCTTCACTAGTCACCATAAAAATTCTAGGTAGCAATTGTCTCCATCCATGTACAATGCCCATGCAAGGGCTACAAGGGGCAAATCTGGCTATATGATGAAATCCAAGAAAGAAGTATACTTTATTGCATTAAAATAGTGGCTTTGCAAACCTTCCCTTCGAATCTTATCTTACGTACGATTGGAATTTCTTGAATTAAAAATTAACAAAAAACCTCTTTCATTCATATTTTGCAGACTAATCTCCACAGGTACGCAGAACAACTAACTCTAATATATGAAGCATCTTTTACTCCTCTTTTTGCTTAGTGCTGGAACCTAAATCCATCTAGAGGATTATTCCAAGAAGCCACCCCTACTCAGTTCAATTAAAAATAAATAAAAATAAAAATAAAAATAAAAAGAACATAGAGGAATTCTTTGATGCTCAGGGCCATCACTTTAGAGTTGGAAATCTTGGTCTGTCAAGGACAGCGACATAGACATGCCTTAAGAGTGTGATGCACCACACCCTTAGGTAGTGGGATTTGGATACCCTTCCCATGTCACGTGTCAGCCCACTCTGTCGCCGGCCATCATGTCTTGCCGTCGACTCTCCTCGAAGTTCTTGACCAATTAGGCCACTTACTAGCATCCCTCTTGTTCCATTCATTTATTCCAAACAACTACTCCGGCCATTTTAACACTTAACCAGGACCGGCTGATGAAACCCTGTTCTTCTTCGCCCATGTTTCATGCACTCCTAACAAGTCATGCATGTTTCCCATAGGACCTTCCTTAGAATGAATTAATGTTAGGTTAGTACCTTTGTTTTCATATAATGTCTCCAAGTTTCAGACTGACATATATATATATATATATATAACAAAATATACTGTGCCAACTATAGTTTATTTTCTATCAAATCACAAAATGCAACAAACCATGCATGTTTCTCATAGGGCCT
The DNA here is from genome assembly GCA_000441515.1 of Elaeis oleifera. NCBI lineage: Eukaryota > Viridiplantae > Streptophyta > Magnoliopsida > Arecales > Arecaceae > Elaeis > Elaeis oleifera. The sequence goes on along the minus strand of KE504678.1, from coordinate 1,518,511 downwards.
TTCTTATCTTATTTGCATGTAATGTTGTTCAAACTTAATTTAAAACCAATACGGCAAATTAAATAAATATTGGACAAGAAGTCCATAATTCCATTTCTACAGGATCTCACAATGTGACCACAGGACACACATATTGAAACACACAACGGAAGAAACAAAGGCAAAAACAATGGAAAGCTCACGCTCACACCAATGATATCTTAACATGCACTACCAAAGCTTAGAGAGGAAGGCCATCGTTTAGAAAGAATACTACATATCGATGACCCGGAAGGATTCACGATTCTTGACGACGATGTCATACATGTGCATGGACTTGAACTGGCTGAAATCCCTCGGGAGCGAGATGAGGTCGATCGAGGAGCGCTTGTGGAACTGCAGGAGGTCAGGGTCTTCGTAGTATCGCTCCCATCCTAGGCTGGTGAGCTTGCGTTCGAGAGAGGCATAGGAGTTGATCACCTCATTAGTGGGAGTGTGAAGCAATACCTTCCGACGAACTGTAGAGGATTGCTCATTTGCAGGGTTCTCCACAAGCCTCACAACTCCATTCTTGAACACCCAGACTCCAGACATCTTTCTTGAGAGTGAGTTCTCAATTGTTGGACGAGGAACAGAAGGAGCGAGAGAAGAAGCAGCTGAGGGATTGGAAAGTAGCTGGTGGATTGGAAATGGAAGGGTTGATGGGGTGTATAAATAGATGAAGTTAGGATTTGAAGTAAGAGATGAGTGGCGTGGATAAAAGAAACACATGCTTATATTGGCCATGGTAAAGATGTTTGCTTTGTGTGGGGTCTTAAGGATACAAAGATGCCACACGGGTGTTGAGCCCCAGACACGTACTATTACCGTGAAGATGGCGGATTGGAAAGAATCTAGCTAGGCTTCTAGAGGAATCTTTGATGAAATTTCCATGAAGATAACAGGGAATTCTTGTGAGTAGATTTTAAGGAATGGTAACATCCACAGATGTTAGCTTTTTGGATTTGTGAATGACCCGTTTCTAACGTCTGAGGGGACACAAATTAGTGGTAGAATCCACTCAGCTAGCTGTCTCTATCTGGATGCAAGCCTAAGCATCCATGATGACGAGAGTACATCACGGTTGTGAACGCAGAACTTTTTTTTTTCAGTGTCTACAACTTGGCAGAGAATTGGAGCATTTTTTGGACTTGTTTATTATACCAAACCATTATAAATACAAACATGGAAATATGAAAATAAAATATTTAATAAATCAAAAGAAATATCTAATGAAGCAGTCCACGCTATTATCCCTGTATGATTAGTCACATATGTTGCCATTCAATTTGTAGGACTTCTAGCTTCATGATAGATATATTTTGAGAAATATAACATATTGATAATTCTAGTTGTAAACTAGCTTGGTATTTTTTCCTTTAAATACTCCTTTACCACCATAACTACTCGTGCCTATACTCAGAAAAAGAAGGCTTTTTCGAGAATAAGATTGTTACATACGGTGGCCTTTTCTTTGCGCTCCCCTCTAGAAAAGACATTTTTGTTTTTTTAATGATTATTATGAGAGGATGCTTTGCAATGGATTTTCAACTTTCTTTGGTCTTGTGTTAGGGACTAGTATACATATTGACACACCGACGTTGGAATTTAATAATTTCTAAGGTAGGCAGCTTACCTAACTATTTTGACGCCATGGGAGCAGGACGGCGATGGAGTCCTAGTTTGATACAATTAACCAGATGGCTTTCTTAATATCACATTTGCAAACACAACGAAAAGCATGAAATTGAGGTATTTGAGAGTGAAATTTTGCTCCATGTTACAGTTGATACGAAGCCTCATTTCACCTGCTGCGGAATGTGGGATATGTGCATGTGTTGTGCGTGAGAGAGAGAGAGAGAATGGAGGATCCAAAAGATTAATAATGATTCCCAATTAAAAAAAAAAACATTAATCAAGATTACATATATATATATATATATATATATATATATATATATATATATAA
>KE504678.1:1494429-1516504 GCA_000441515.1 Elaeis oleifera | reverse complement strand
ATATATATATATATATATATATATATATATCAAAGTACAAACCAAAGTTCATTAGGTTTGATGCTTCTCAACCCCAAAATCAGATACAAAATAGTATCATGTCTAATCGATGATACAAAATTTGTATCATCAATAGACACCGAAAATATCTACCACTTTCTAAGCATTATTTTGTAGACACAGAAAATATCTATTACTTTTTGAAGCATTTTAGCTACTGTAAATTGTAACTAAATATTAAATGGCTTCTTTTTAATGTAAAATATTTTAAATATATGAATCACAAATTCATTCCAGTTATATCAATTGCCCTTGTGCTTTATCATGCTTATTTGATCGATATTTTGTCAACTAAGCTTTCAATAAACTTAAGCCACCAACACAATTTATAAGACGCGAACAATAATTATTTTGATGCTCTCCAAGCAATGACAAGCACGAAGCACCAAAGTATATGAAATCCACATCACATGGCTGGTTGTTCATCTTATATTTTTGATTTCCAATTTCCATACTCGAGCAATTGTGCTGCTGCCAATCATCACAACTTAGTCATCATCACATTCCAATCAATAGTAACTTGCGGTTTAAAGTAGAGCCTCACAATCAAATTCGATCTAAGGTACGTTCCTCTTTGCATGTGTGCATGTTTCTTTGTTATCGACTCAAAACCTTTTGAGAGTGATATAATGTTAATGTTTTGATGCTCGGTATACCAACATAATCATGCACTATGCCAATTAGCTTGTTCCTTGATGTGGGCTGACTACTGAGATGAATGCATGATGAATGGTGCCAAAAGAAAGAATAAGTCAATTGACATGGTGCACGGCTATATAATACATATAATATAGGATATAATTTCTCTGTAACTAGATATTGAAATCTCTGGCCTTCACTGCGTGTGATGCGACCTCAGCAAAGTGGGATTTGGATGGCGTCCTCCACCGCATGCGTCGCTCCCCACCAAAAGGCCTGTGGATCACTTCACATGGCTCCTTTCCCTCTTGTCTCCCATCCCATATCTTTCCCGTCAAATCCCCTCGAATCATTGGCCAGAAACCCATGCTCCATATCCAATCCCCGGGACCCATGAACAGAGTAACCTTAGCCTTAACAAAGACGCTTTTTTTTTTTTTGCAACAAATATGTTTGTTGTTTGTCCCTTTCCTACCACAGTCCACATGGTCACCAATCCCTAGGCGACTACTTGTTCTCTCATACCTTGTTACAAAAGCAAAAGAACAAGTTATAAACGCACAAGAACTCATTATTTGCTATAGCATTAAACGGATTACAGAAGCAAACGATGACAAAAACCGACGCTAAACTACCCATGCATTAATTATTTGGAGATTGATTAGCTCCTGATATTGCTTTGATATAAAACAAGCTAAGAGTGGAAGGCCGTCTCTCTCTTTAAATGATCTACACGTATCAATGCATGTGCATGCATGGACTTGAAGCGGCTGAAGTCCCTTTGGAAGTGAGATGAGATCAAGTGACGATCGAAAGCTTGGCGAGGTTGGGGTCATCGTAGTGCCTCTCCCATCTTAAGCTAAAATGCTTGTGCTTGAGGGAGTTATAAGAGGTGATGATCTCTTTGGTAGGACTGTGGAGCAATACTTTGGGCGAACCGTTGATGACTGCTCATTGGCAGGGTTCTCAAGGAGTGGAACCACATCATTCCTGAACACCCAAAAGAAAGGAAGAAGAAGAAGAGTTGATATATAGTTTCTTGACGTTGGCTTTGTGTCTGGGCTCGGTACGGAGGACCCGGCAAAAGATTCTCAAGACTTTTGTTCCAGTTTTAGCGCACAGTTTTGTCTAATTTTCTTACTAGGACTTGCCTAACTTAACTACTTTCGTTCTACTTGTCAGTCATCCAACTTGCCTAATCTCTCTGACTTTTCTTATCATCCTGCAGCTTTCATTTAGGTTTTAGTACTCGTAGCAATAGTCTTATCTCAAGAAAATAAGTTAAACGTAGTGTTTAACTTTTCTATTGCTTATTTATCTGGTGCAAAGAGAATTACCACAGCGGGTGTCAAACCGTCGTAGATATGGTGAATGGTATAACTATTGGAGGAAATCCAAAAAAAAAAAATTCAAAATTTTAATCTTGCCTTTAATTTATTTTAAATATTTATGATGCCATTAATCTCTTCATTATCATGTTTTAATTCTAACCAGTGGACTCCTAATTACAGATCTTAATAGATAAGTAAAACTCTAAATGGTCATATATATTGAATCTCATTTTATTTCTGACCATTGAGCTCCTTATTAAAGATCTTAATGGGTCAATAAAAATTTCAACGGTCATAAATTGTCATATTAGATGGTTTTAAAAGGACCATCTTGAAACCTAATTTTAGACATCTTATTTAATTCTCTCTTTCTTTCCTTCTGATTTTTTCTCTTCCAATTATTTTTTTATGATTATTTTTCTAGATACCAAAAGGATCTCCATTAACCTCTTCCATGGTCGTATGGTCGTGCTCATAGGTGGAAAATTCCATTTGTATCTTGGGATGATGTTTATGGATTTTTCTGCATAAAGAATTGGGATACGCTTTAGAATAGTATCCAACCTACTTCTGAACTTGATCATTTTTATTTCTTAATTTTTGTAAGTTATTTATAACTTTTCTACCACAAATTTTTTAAATCATCTCAGAAATTCTTTATACCCTATTCTATCGGTAACTCACCAACTGATTTATATTTTTTGGTGAAAGTGGTGTCCTTTTTCGAACTTCTTTTAGGTGCTTAATACATTGCTTAGGATGCCAATTCAAAGGCATGCACTAATATTTTTTTCTTCTTTGCAGATTTCTTTCCTCCGATATTTTAATTATTTTAGCATGATTCCTATTTCATTAATGCACCATTTTTCACAACACTTTTCTATTTTAGGGGGGTTACTCAAATCACTTCACTCGTGTGCAGGATTGGATCATCATATGGGCATAAAATTGAGAATTTTGTGAAATAGATGTATGAGGCATGTTTAGCCTAATAAAATCACATGAATTATAAGGACAATTTATCTTTACTTACTAAATTTAGTATCACCTGAGGATTTTTTTCTTTTTTTTTTGTATAAAGAGGATTTCCTTTTATGTAAAAGTATAAGAGGGAAGATATTCGTCATTGCAATGAGCTGCCTTTATATTCCTATGAGGATGTGAGTATGGCATGTATTTAGTTCACATCAATTTTACACAAGATAGATCTACTTGTTCAAAGTGAAATGTAAATAAGATCTTTCAGTTAATCTTTTCAAATGGACCTTGAATCCATCAAAATAACATTGGAGAGTGGGGTCTATGGCTTATGTGGATTAGGAGATATTATGTTATATGTTCATTTGGATGGACCATCATCTAGTCATGATATTTATGATTGAATTTATGATATGTATTGTTTAATTTGAATAGATTTGAATCATTAGTTCGACAAAAATACCATAGCTGCTTAAATGGGAGGAGTTTGTAAGAATTTTGTAAGTTTGAATTTAGTTCTATATCGGTGATATATGAGATAAATCTTAAATACTAATATAAGATTAAAAACTAATACCTTTGTGTTAGCATTTTAAGTGAGTTTTGAATCTTTATTGTTCTTTATTTACTAGTCGATCACTGAATTGGTCTCTACACTTGTTTGAAGACAACTCACCATGGCCTCAAAAATTAGTTCATGTCTCCAATCCCCAACCTTAGAATTATATATATATATAGTGGCAGAATCACAGTCTACTTTAATTATTTATATAACTGAAACTTTTAGTGAGTTATTTTTTTTTTTTTAAAAAGTTAAATTCTACTAATCTGTTGGCATCTTCCAAGAGCTTGCAATCCGAAGACTACACTCTAGTTGTGGCACATTACTACCATATTGATATTAGAAATAAAGGATAAAAAGAAGAAAACTTGCTATTTGCTTTCCTCATCATATAGTGGACTAATAAGCAAATTTCCAACCACATAATTAGAAGAAATGTACTCGGCCTCATTTAGATATAGGATAACTGTTAATGTCCAATCATGCACCAAAAACTTTACAACCAAGTTGGCAAGTAAGTTGAAAATGAAGTGATTTTGTTCCTCAATTGAAAACGTGGAGAAGACCACAAAAGCAACGAAAAGAAAAGGTTGTGGTCCTTAAGCAAGACCAATACCCGACCTAGTTTGATAGATAGGGGATAACAAGAGTTGATGATGACATTGGGCTCCATGCTTCTTTTGACTAACCAAACTCTTGTACATGTTCCTTGGTCCCCCTTTCCCACCGAATTCAGAGTTATTCTTGCTCCCCTAGCTTATAATTTGAGTCCCCAGGCTGCTACTTTTATGACCTCCCTATGTTTGCTTGGTGATTGATCCCATGGGAACAATATGGTCCAGACAGCATCAAAATCTCGACAATATCAGCAAGATGTTACTAATGGAATTTTAAGATATGTCATCCTCCAAACGAGGACCAAATCAATGGCCCCATGGAGGCCACACCTTGCAGACCACAAATGATCAAAGGTCCTTGTACTATTGAAGTGTTTTTATTTGTGACAAAATATTTGAACAAGTTTTGCCATATTTCCTTTTTGTGGTGATTTTTCAATGAAAGGATTTTCTCTCATCAATCAAACTTAAAATAATAATAATAAAAAATCCTAATTCATTTAGTGCATAAATACTAACATTGCGCAGGTACACCATATATCAAGATATACAAAATGGACTGAAGTCTAAAATTATGTTAGATCCCTTGGCATGATATATGACATATGCCTCCATGCACCCACATATCTTTCGTGCACATGCATGTCATGTCCCATACCACCACCATGTGCCTATGCAATTCCGTGTATTGTGCTCCTTCCTTGGCAACTCATGAACCACAATTTATATTTATCTATAGCCTATTTCAATGATCATAAGTTACAACATAACCATCTAGCCTTTTCAATAAACAAGCACACCGCATGATAAATCATGTCGCAATGTCGCCCAGGCTATCGCCTGGTTTGCGATATTATATGAGCGCCACCTTGCAAGCGAAAATATACAAGAATTATAACAATGCTATCGGTAATACATGATATTATTTTGTTATCAAGCTTTTAAATAATTCAGTCTATTTCTGCATGTGTCGCTCATGAAAGTGGCATGCATGTGTGTTTGAGAGAGAGAGAGAGAGAGAGAGAGATGACTCAAGTTAGAAAGGAGCATTGTTTCGGAGAATTATCTTCATTTTCTTAGAGCCTCCTCTTTCAAGATTGGCCAAGTTAATTTGACGGTAGTATCAAAGATGGCAGGGTGATGCTAGTTTGTCATTCGGAGATCGGACGTTAGATTGTTGGTAGTGGGTGGCTCACATCTCTTGAGCTTCGTGTTGGTTGGACTGATATTATCTGTATCTGACAGATGTTGCGAGCAGAAAGGATCATCATTGAGGGAGACTCTACCATGGTGATAGGCTGAATTCAGAAAATCATGACGTAATTCGAAGGTCATCCGCACATTTATGACATCCGAATCTATCTTCGGAATTTTATTATAGTGTCTGCCTAGCATATTTTTTAGGAAGCGAACAGTGCCACTGATTGAATTGCCTCTTATATGGCTGAGTATTCTGATGATTGCACCTGATATCAGGATCAAATTTACTCATGAATTTTATAAGATATTTATTTTTGAATTTTTTAGAGTGTGTTTATGTCAAATTGGTGTGAGCACCCATTTGTACCTCCCCCTGTAAAAAAAAAAAAAGAAGAAGGAGCACTGTTATGGCGTCAGGCATGGCTCCCTGCGAACCCATCTTGACATGGCACAAGGCAATGTTGTTACAAGGGCACCTCCTCCATAGACATTAAGTCAAAAAGCTTTATGTAAAATCTACAAAACAATAGATAAAATCTCTCCCTTTTTTTATTTTTTTATTTATTTTTAGTGAACGTAGCAAGATACGTTTCATTCAGATAACAAACTGTAATAATATTTTAAAAATATCTAGACAGGTAACCGTACATAACGGAATCCAAAAAGCAGATTTTCGAGCTTCTTCTATAAGCCTTTTTATCTTAATTTTGATTCTGCTGACGTACAAAGTGTTCTTTATTATCTTTCCCTATACAATTTTTTTATTGAAAGAATTTTTCCCTTCATACGAGCAAAGCAGCACCGAACGCATCCTTTTAATAATTTACCCCCTTGATCAAGGAAAGGGATACCCTATTTAGATAGGCCAAGATACTACTTGTTTCTTCTCTCATAGTGCCCTCTCTCTTCTTTTCTCAAAGCCGTGATACTAACGGTTATCATGTCTACATGCTAAACTTTACAAAGTAAACATCCCTTAGGATTTGGAAAGGATGGGAGAGACATGGAACCATGCAATATATATTAGAAAAATTTATCTGGATTATGTTTGTGCTTAACAACTAAACCAAAGGATATAGAAATAATAAATAATTTCGAATAAGAGCTAAAGTTCAGAATGTTCTATGCACCAACTTTGGTTAAAAAAAATAAAAGAACCGTTAAAGGTTGCTATGGTGAGCTTGAAATGCGTTACAAGGAGAATAAAGTCCACGACATTGGGAATGTTGGATCAATTCCCTCACCAAAATGGCCAAAAGCATTCGTAAAAGTTGCAGGTCATGTTTGGAAGGGGGATTAATTCCATCCGGTTAAACTAGCTAGATAAGTATCATTAAGGCGCTATCACACGTGAATATCACGTGAGAGTGTGCTTTGTATCATTGTATGTGAGGTGTTCATCGGTTCGTGTCAATTTTTCGGCACTCCAAATAAAATAGACGGGTCCATGCAAAATCTAGCTTGATTATTTGTAGGAGGACTTGGATTAGGGTTTCGATCATTACCTTTTGCCATTTGTCTAAAGCAATAAGGTCTTCTATATCATTGGCTAGGTGAACAAGTCACACAGATTGCAAATCCAAGATCTAGTGCCCTCTATATCAAGGATGTCGTTGTTATCTGGAATCCAAATGGAGAGCTCTAGTAATTTGAGCATATGCTGCTTGATGATAGATGTGGTTGTATACATGGTGGTGATTACAAAGAACTTGTGGCATGGAGCATTCTTGCTCATTTGTTGTAGCAAAGAGAAGGAACACGAGACTAAGTGGTTCATTAGTTTTAAAGACTGTTTAATTAAGAATTAAGATTGCTCTCGTAAACCAAGTTTAATCCAAATCAATCATGGCAAATATTCAAATTCCTTCCTTTCTTACCTTCCCCACCCACCCCCTCACAGAAAAAAGTGAAAAAAACAAAGAAAACTTGATAGCAACATCTTCATAAATGATATTAGGTAATAGAGAAGCAACAAGAAGCTATCAAAAATGTGACATGATGCCAAAGGTTTTAAAAACTAAGTGACTCATTAGTTTAAGTAAAGGTCAATTTTGTTGATAGTGATTGCAATTATTGTCCTGGAGGTAGGGGAAAGCGAGCAATACAAGAAAACTTGAAAATTGAACAAAGATATTTTAAATAAATTAAAAAATTAAATATTAAAAATAAATAAATTACAAAATACGTCCTCAACTTTAGTTTAAATTCACTTACACCCTATGTACTTTAAAAATATCAAACTGACCTTTTTAGTTATCAATATATTTCAATGTGGTCCAACCGTTTATTTTATCAATAAACAATGTTAGATTTCTCTCTCAATAGACGAAAATACCTTTTATTCGTGGATGAACTTAGAGGAGCAAGAAGATGAGAAAAAAAGTAGATGAGGAAGGGGAGGAGGGAAGAATGGCCGCAAGTAAAGAATGAGTTAGAGGAGAAGGAAGATAAGAAGAAGAGGATGGAAAAGAAGAAAAGAAAAAAAAAGCGTTATCGCGGAAAGGGGTGAAGGTGGAAGGGGCCATCGTAAATAGGATGGCTTATGGACGGTTTGGAAAAAAGAAGAATAAAGAGGTGAAATAGATGAGAAAGAAAAGGAGGTAGAGGGAGCTATTATAAAGGAAGAGAAATGAGTGAGGAGGAAGAGAAGGAGAAAGATTTTTTACCGATGAAAAGGGCGGATTTAGAAGAGGCCATCTCAAGAAATAGGGCTCATGTGTTGGTTTGGAAGAAAAACGATTAAGAAAAAGAAGAAGAGGAGAGAGAGGTCGTCGGCAAGGAATAGGAAGAAGGAGGAGGAAGGAGAGGAGAAGATGATGGGGAGGAAGAAGATAAAGAAGGCAAAAATGACCGAAGATGGAGGAGGTTGCCATAAAGAGGGATAGTTGTGGATGACTTGGAGAAAAGGATGAGGAGAAGAAGTGTATGGGAAGAAAGGGGAGGAGAAAAGGAGGAGGATAATGAGTGAAGAAAGTGGAGAAGAAAGGAGAGGAGAAAATGGGTGAAGAAAGTGGAGGAGAAAAAGGAGGGAGAAAAAGAAGGAGAAATGGGTGAGAAAGAAGAGGACGAGAAAAATGGAGGAAGAAAAGGGAGCAAGAAGAACGCCGGTCATAAAGAAGAGGATCAATCGGAGAGGAAGGAGAAGGAAGGAGATGGATATTTTTATAATTTTAAAAAATTATTAATGGAGATAGATGGCTGAATCATATTGAAATATATTGATAACTAGAAGGATCAGTTCGATATTTTTAAAGTACAGGGTGTAAATGAAATTGAGCTAAAGTTAAAGGATGTTCTATAATTATCAAAAAAAACTTACAATATCAATTGATATATGCTGTGGTGCTAATAAAACAATAATTGCTAATAAGAACAAGTAACATTAACCTGATGAAAATAATAAGAATTCTCAAAACTTCATGAGTAGCTTTTGAATTATTATGACCTTTTAAAGTACCTGAGTCTACTCATAACTAATTCATGAACCAGTGCTTGCCCTAATTATTATTCCATTTTGCTTAGCAGCCAAAGAGTTTATATTTGATTCTTGGATGATGCATGCCCAAAAAATCTGAATCTGAGTAATATGTCTTTAGAAAGGATAAACAAGTAAATGAATGATTTTGATACTCCAAAAACTGCAGACAGGTAATTCATTGACAATAACAATTTGAATATACCAAAAGTTGAATACTTCTCGATCGATCTTTCGGCTGCTCTTATATTGCTTCAAAATGTTGAGTCATGCAATTTGGTGAGGCACCCTTTGAAAGGAATAAATGACACTCATTAACATATACAATACATCCTGCTATGCTTCTAGCAGGTGTGCTTAACACAATCACACCTGTCTATCCAATTTGCACTAAATCAGAATATAATTGCATTGCAAATTGCAATAGCCGGAACCAATCCGCAATATGTTTGGTGATATGCAATAAGAAAACAATACACACGTAAAGACATGCAGAAAGATAAGATGAGGCTATATTTAATATGAAAGTTTATCAAACTAGCTCCTACATATAGTCAAGTTTCTCATGCACCTCCTTCTAACTCGCCTAACAAGTGCTTTGATCTTCATAATTCAAGTGCCATATACTTCTAAAACTGTTAAGCTGGGCTTTTATGCAGAGAACTTTAAAAATCTTTTCATCTATTTGTATTATGCTACATTACATTATGGTTTTAGATAGGATATTCAACAGAAATATCTAAACACATGGTTACTTATTCTTTATTCATATGTTCTATGGTGCTCTTTGACTGTCATCTCTGTCGGGATTCTATTCACAATTCAGTTGGGGATGACATTTATAGGGAGTATCTAAAATCAGATCTAATAACTTTATTGCAGAACAATATAACCACTCTGTCACTAATTTGCAGCCAGGACCTTTTCAAATCTTATATGATGTTACTTGAGGTGGAGGCTTACTCTGCTGGGAACAATGGATTTCTTCTATTGCAGTTATGAGATTACTGGGTTGGTTGCATTGACATTATCCGGATGGACTAAGCAGCCATTTGTTCTTGTGATGCACTCATATGGTTATACATCTTCTATATTGATCTGATTAACTCATATTGTAGATCTCTATTAGTTTCCTTGCACCACAATATCAGGAGGATTATGGCAGCGGAGCTTTGGAATTTACTACTGGCTCATCTATCTGGGCTTTGTCTGTTTATATTTAGTAGGACTTGTCTATGGTACCTGTGGTCATGCAGTTATGGGAATTCCTTTTGGGCTCCAAATTTATAAACTTCTTTTGCTCTGGTTCTCAGGAGAGACTGGCTGACTTCTTAAACTCTGGAGTCTTGACTGCATATTCCCATTGATTGCTCAGAATTATATTGAATGGGTCGCAAATTCTTCAAAAATATTGTTAGTTGCTGCACAATGCGCACTGTTTCATTCGAATGTGCTCATATCATCTTGTCATCAGGCTATCAGAAGACTTATTATGATTTACAGCTATTTGCAGACTATGGCATTTGAATTATATCAGCTAGTTTTATACCCTATAGTGTTCAGCAGGGTGTTTTAGTTACTATATGGTTTGATAATAGTTATATATCTTTTAATGTTGAAGAGTATTTATCTTATGTATATGCATGTATGGGTGTTTCTTCTTATATGTAACTCTTAAACTCTACAATCTCCTTTGTTTTGGAATCAAGCTTAATGCTCCTCTTTCTACCAAAAGGGCAAAAAAATAGAAAAAAAAGAAAAATTTTCAGATATCTTGATAACACTCATAAAACACAATAGAAGTTTTTCATCCTCCCCTTAGCAAATTTTATTCATCAAGCAAATTGCACAATACAAAACAAACCTGAATCTAACAAACCAAGTAGCAACAAGAGAGACCACATAGAAAGATGTTCAGTTTGATATTTGGGGCACCGCAATTCATTTGACTACAGATCAATGATATTCCCAAAACATTGGGACATATTATAAATGTAGACCCTCCATCTTTCAAGAGATCCAGGCAACCAAACACTACAAAACGTGCCAAAGAAGTCCTTAATTGCATATTGTTACATGTTTCAATATTCATAGCTCCAAGAGAGATCAATCCAGGACTCTGTAAGCGCCAAGATAATCTCTTGGACTCCACTTTCAATTCATAAACCATGGGTCGTTCAATGGATAGGTTTTATTAAAAATATAAAATTAATGAGTCTTCCCAAAATAATTATTTGATTGTTTTCTATCAAACCTATTTTGTCAAAATCAACGTCATAAAATCTAAAAAGATGAGTATTATAAAACACAAAGTCTTTTCATGTTTTCATCAGACAGCTGCTCGTCGGTTGATAAGTTTTATTAAAATGGATAATATAAAATAAATGAGTTTTACAAAAATATTTATTTGATTGTTTTCCACTAAATCTACTTTGTCAAATTAATAAATCATAAAACCTGAAGAATGAGTATTATGAAAAAATAAATCTTCTCATGTTTTTGTAAGACTTGTTTGATTAAGAATCATATTATGGGTATTCTGGCAACCAAACAGCCCCTCTGAGTTTAAAGAAATCATCTCTATCCTGCAGAGTAGGAATAAATTTTGCTTATCTTGCTGAGGGCAAAAACATGATAAGCTTCTTTCCACTGATTACGCTATGAAGAGATCAAGAAGTATTTTCATATTTGCCAAGGCCATATTGCATGATATGACATCCCCTTATGAATAGATATGCACACTATAACAAGATAAAAGTCCCCTCTGACAGTGAAAAACTGTTTCTTCTCAACATTCCAAAACATCAAATATCGCAGTACAGAACTATATGGAAAGAAGAAAACAGAAATAGGAGCCGCTCTCCATTTTTCATGCCTAAATCTTCCCCCCTTAATGATTCTCATAAAAATGCATATTTTACTAAGAAAAAGCACTGTATACCATTACACAACTACAAGTGGAACAGAATGGTGATCTTGGTCTTGGTGGCCAAGATTATCTGCAAAAATGAGGAAGACAGACTAGAATAAGGCACTACACTTTAGGTATATACAAGATTGAAAGGAAAACTAACAGCAAAATCCAAAGGTACATTAATAACAAGATCAAGTGTAAACCACTAAAATCAAAACGATGTTTTAACAAAATCAGCAAAACCTTGTTAGCAAATAGGGCCATTCACCTTCCACAAGCCTTTCCCCAGGAATAAGATAGTGACGAACTAATTTTTAACAACAAACGGCTGTTAATTGGTGAAGCCTACTTAAAGTTCAATAGATTATGCCATCAATTTGTCCCCAAGATCACCACATGTGAGACCAATTGATTCCTCACTACCCTGCCAACCAGTTGTCCACCCTACAAGGCCTGTAACATCTAGGTAGTTGGGCACTTTATTTTCTGTCTAAAGATTCATAAAATTCCTATCATGTCATCAAGAAGATTTTGTTCTACCAAAGGAAAGCAAGTAATGGATGAAATAATCCCAAGCTGCAAATAGACTCATTCAAAGCTCAACCTCTTGGAGTGGTTACAATGCTTGCCACAACCAAACTTCAATAACTATTACAAGCACCTTCAGTTGACAAAGCCAGGTGCCTATCATGGATCTATTTTGCATATAACAAGTTTTATAACAGCAATGTCCTTGTAGCTTAAATGGTTGGTGCCCTCCGCTAAGGGCTTGCCCACAGGTCCAGGGTTCAAACCCTGGTGGCAGCACATTATTACCATCTTGCTTGGAATAAATAATAAAGGGATTTTTGCATGTACACCCTCACAAACACTCAAATTTGCATGGATATCCTCTTAAAATTAAAATTTGCATATATACGCTCATAAAACTCCATTTTTGCATAACTACCCTCCACGTAACGGCAATCCTAACACCGTTAGCTAAAAAAGATTTCTGTAAATTAAAATTAATAAAATTATGAAATTACATCTTTATCCCTAAATAGGTAATGGGTTTAGATTGAAGCCACTCGACCCGTTTTCTTCCCTTCTCTCGAAATCAGGTACTGTTCCTATCACTGGCACCCCTACTTCTATGAAAGCCCTAATGCTATTCCACCCTCGATCCTAATCGTCGACCCCCCTTCACCAGAGATCGCATCGGCATTCCCTTCCACGATCAGACGGCCCTTGAAGCCGCCGTCAACAACACCGAGCACCTTCTCTTGACTCTCTTCTCCATCGTCGGCATCGCTTTTCCTTTACCACAAATCTCCTAGCCACTGGATCCAGTCCCTATCTTCGCCACTCCCAAGGCCGAGAAGCCAAACCCTCTCTCTTCCCTTCGCCAGAATCCCCTCGGCACTGAACTTATAGTCCCTCCATCACAGCTCCCGTGCATGACCAGCTGGACTCTCTCTCTCTATTCCTTCACTGGTGATCTCCTCGGTGCTGGACTCATACTCTTGTTTGTTGTCGCTGCCAAGGATGACAGCCAGAACCTCCTTCCATCAGACATCGCCGATCCCGATCATTGTCTACACCAAGCCGAGTACTTCGCCGAATTTTTCATGCCGGGCACGTCGCCGGAGTTCTCCATGTAGAGCACTCCCTGGAGTTTGGATTGTTGATTTTATGATGTGGAGAACATGAGCTTGTGAAGCATAGCACTGAGGAAGATGATGATGAATTCTAATTGTGACTTTGTGAGACGTTACATTATTTGAGTGCACATTATTTGGTGAGGAGAGTACAAGTGGAAATTATTTGTCATTACTCTTTCTTCATTGCTTCTAATTTGCCGTAGTTATGCATTAATCTATGTTTCAAAGCATGCAAATTGGATTATTAATTTAGATTACTTTTGGATATACTTTGCTAAAATGATGATGTTGGTAGTTCTCTCAAGTGATATTGCAAACAGCGATGGTAGAATACTGGCAAGGAAGTGGTGGGTGAAGCTGTGGAGAGGCCTCCTATAATTCGGTCAAATTATTTTATTTGGAAATTTTTCGATAGGTACCTATAAAAAATCTTTAAATAAGGAACCGTCTCTATTATAAGCGCCAACAAAGTAGCAAGAGATAAAAATTAATGTGTTTGAATTATCCCTAATATGACATTAATTAATGTATTTGAATTCTTTCCATCTAGTTAAAATAAGATGTAATAGATAAAAGTTAAATTAGAGGTTTTACGTGTATACTCTCCTAAACATTCAAATTTGTATGAATACCTCATCAAATTTCTATTTGCACATATATCCTTATCAATTTTCTTTTTGCATATCTACCCATACGGGTATTTTAGTCTTTTAATTTTAAACAGTTAATTTTTTAATGACATTAGATGATGTGGGTATATATACAAAAACAAGAAAAAAGAGTATATATGCAAAATAAGTATTTTATGAAGGTATACATGCAAATATCAATTTTCAAAGGATATTCATGCAAATTTGAATGTTTAGGAGGGTATACATGCAAAAAATCCATAAATAAATAATGTTCAACATGTTCCTATTGATGGACGAAGAGTACATTATCACTGCAGCATTTTGAGCGCGCGGTTGAAATGCAATACTTTAGCTTCAACATCGGAACATATAACTTGCTTGAAAATTTTCTTGTTAAACATCAGTCATAAAGATAGGACATATAAGAAAAAGAAATGTGACTGCATAAAACTTTAAAAAAACTTGTCACATTCCTATGGTAATTTAAGTCATTAAACAACATCTGATGAAGGGCAACTGTTGTAGGAATTGTGAAATACAAATTTAGTACTGAAAATTCAGGAGTGGAGGAAGTGATTGATGAAATTCAACTCTTCAAATTAACCATCCTAGTCAATAAAGAAAATATAAAGGCTTTCAAGAGTCTAATTCCGATTAAGTTTCATCTGAGATTCACTTGACATCACTTTCATGGGTAGCTAAGGAATTATACATTTAAACACTTTCAGGTCTAAAATGAGCAAGTTGTTAAACTCTAGAATCTAAACTTATTATGTGATCCCTAGATTGTGTAAGAGTATCCAATGTTAGCATTGTTGAACCACTGTGATATCATAGAGGTGTTCAAATAGTCAAAAATATCTTTTTCAAGCATATCAACTGAAGTAATACCTAAATCATGAATCTAAGAAGTGATGGATGCATTGGAAATACAAAGGGCTTTATTTTGATAATTGAACAGAATCTCAAAAGAAGATCAACTAAGACATCAAACCAAAATAATAATAAAACTGATATCATCATCAGAGGGATAATACCAAGAGCATATTAGCGAGACATGATGGACCTTGGATTAGGCATAGTAAACATGTTTTTGCTTGATGTTTGCAGCAAAACGATATGACATATCATGATTTTCAAAGAACTGGATACAAAAATAAGCACCCATGCTATCCAGCCACTTAATACTGCGATTACAAGATTAGCATCTCTCTTTTGTGTGAATCATGCGCGTGTGCAAGAGAGAGAGAGAGAGAGATTTGGTTGCAATCTTTGTTTTCTTAGGTTTATTTCTACTTAAGTAAAATCCTAAGTAGATGCATATCATTAAATAAGGGATGGGAGATCTACTAAGATCATTTCTGATTTGATATTCAACATTGTAAATGTTTCTGTTTCTGTTGGTTATTTGCTCTTTCCTTGCTTTATGTCTCCATTACTGTTGTGAGCTCAGCAACATCAAAACCAGAAAAATGCCATTAAACAACCCTCTGACTTGATTCCCTCTGAACATTAAAATCTTGAAAAGCAATAAAATTGTTACTAATTCTCTTGAATTACCAAATTTTGAACTTTGACCTGCTAAAGACAGCAGGACAGGAACCTGTTCTTTCAACTTCTGAATCCTCAGACCACTTACATCAAACGATCGCTAATCAACAGGGTATAATCTGACAGAACTCAAATTTTCCTTACCATGGTTCTTAATGTATGGCTTTTGCTTTTGAAAAGACCTTGCATATAACTTGCAAGAAAAAAATTATTCTCTATATAATGACAACAGTTGTAAGGCGAATGGATTCACAAATCATGAGCTTGCTTCTCTAACCATTATGAAGCCTTTGAGCTCAAAAAAAGGTAGTTCGGTTACACGACTATGATCCAATTTTTACTCTCGAAATCCTTACCAAATTAAGTCCAGTCATCCTCCACAAAGAAAAAGGTCTTTCATCGAACCACCAGCGTGCAAAGCCATACAGTATTGTGACCAACAATTGTGATGTTTTCATGTTACCAATACGTGCACATTAAATTAGTAAATTAATGAGGCAACGAGAAAAGGGCATAATCTGGTAGCTAATTCTTATACCTATACAAATAAAACCTCCAAAAGCGAGCAATGAACCATTTTTATATTTCTTGTACCACTTATATCCCTCAACAACAAACAAAGTACTCTTACACGTTGCATCAATTACAGGTTGACAACCATATTTAAGTTGCTATGCTAAAATCTAAAGTTGAATCCAGCACATATTACAAAATCTGTCCAACTCCCTGTGCATAATCATTGCCAGTTTCAGAGTTTCAGTTGGAATCCTAAGACTAAAATTGAAACTTTTCAGTTTCATTAAAACTCAGTAAGCAATCCGAAACCAACAACTGTTTCATGGATTCAACTGAAATTAACCTGATGCCATATTCAATGTATCTATGGACAAATTATTTATTTACAGTCACATACTCATTTATTGATTCTCAGAAGATAGGATGCATTTGGGCATCCAGTTGGAAGAAATTCAATAGACATGCTAGTCCTTCCAAGGTTAGTAAGATTCCTTTTCTTTCTGTGCATGCACCCCTGTGGTGGTTTTAAACATATTTTAAAGATAAGAGGGGTTTGTGTAGTAGACTGGATTGTCTAAACAATGGATCTATGTGATTTAGGATCTGCAAATATTTAATCTCATATCTCCTCTGTAAGGCATAAACTTCCAAAATACAAGAAATTATAAGAACTTCTCCTGATCCTTTTTCCATAGATTTTAATGACCAACCACTTTTATGTGACATCTTATGGATCTATTGCAAAACTCTCAAATTTCAAGTGAAAATTGCAACTTCCATGGAAAAATATGGATTCAATATTTAGTTTTTCATTTACAATGTGATATATAGAATACAGTTCATAACTCATAGGTTCATACTTTTGTGGACATTTAGATTCACATATATTAACTATTATCAAACTACTAACTGTTTATGCACTCTAAACATGAATGAAGGCTTTTCTTAATTCATAACTTCACAATCAATGATGGTTCCAGTCCACAGCAACTAAAACTATACAAGCAAAGATTAGTCCTATCTAAAACAATATCTAATAACTTTTACATTTCTTTCTACATACTCTAATAATTTAATCATTTTACATTTTACATTTTATTTCATATGATTTTCGGCTAAGATTCTAAAACTCGAAATAAATGCACTGAAACCGCAGACACTCCAATGGACAAAAACTGATTGGCCAGTCAAGACCAAAACCAGGTTTTCAAGCCTTGGATTATTTGAAGATAGACTCAATGAAAGAATGTTATAATGTTATATCAACAATCCAAATGTTTGAAAAAAAATGATGTATCAAACACAACTTCTATGGGCATTGCAGTAGAACTACATCTGATCATGTAGTCCACAAGATTATGATCAAAATCCTTGGTGCATGATGACCAAGATACTTAGGCGTGAGGATGAGTGAAACAACTAACCTATCATTTTGTTGAGATACAACTAAAGTTTAATTATGATCTATACGCCTCAGGGGAGGTTCTTTTTTTTTTGGTGGTGGGGTGGGGGTGGTGGTTGTTAGGATCAGGGTGGAGACAAGCATATGTGCAGAGTTATTTTTATTTCTGCACATCGCAAGCATCCAATAACATTGCATTGCAATTTCTATTTTAACTTAAGAACTGGTCATTCTGAAAAGATATCATGATGCACATTTCCACGTTTAAATTGCAAATATCACTACTCTTTGGGTTAAAGCACCTCTGAGAAGAGCCTAGCATTTAGTCTATGGAGCTAGCAAGTCTAGTACATCAACTTGACATATTTGGTAATTGTTGTTTGTCCAAGCAATAAAAAGACAACCATGTACTGTAGATAAACCTATAGGCTACAGTAAGTGGAAGACATATATGTCTGTCCAACAATGTAACAATTAACTGCTCATTGTTGTCAATCTTTGGTTCATACAAATACTGACCAAGTCACTAATGTTAGTTCACTCTTGACTCCCTCAAAACACATATCAATCTTTGCATAAAGTCAGAATTCCACTTTGGTGCAAAATGACAAAGAAATTATTATCAATCTTTCAAGCTCATCTTTCTTATCAATAAATTCTGTTGGCATTTGCCTTCTTTATCATCAACAAAAAAAAAAAAAATCTTGCAAGTTCTTACTGCAACTCATGAAGGTTGATGTATTAAGACATAAATCACACAAGATCATAAATATTTTCATAAGCAAGTTCACAAACAATAATGATAATTCATTATAGCATGAAATATATTATTTATCTAGACAATAGGTAAGAAGGACTCAAACCTTTTTCCCAAGTTGTTGATTAGTTAGGTAATGCCACTAAGTTATCTGTTTGTACCAATGTGCTTCCTGATCTCATGTATAGTGAGTGAGAAAGTGTACTTTAGATGATTGCGTGTGCCATATTTAAAACTTGTGACTTGTTTAGAATAAAACTCATCCATAATCCTAAACTAAACTGAAAGATTTTGACAAGGTTATTTTACAAAATAGGAGTTTCGGCATGCAAACTAGAACAAGATAGTAGCTACCCTGCCAATCTCAGAACTCCTACAAGGGCATGATCAAGGCAATGACAAATAGGATATGTTAAAATCCTTACTTGAAGCAGGGTGAACCCGTTCGGGAGGATCATCAGCAACAACAACAACCAAAACAAAGATGAGACCAAAATATAATGTCTCAGCCAACTGATCCAACACTGGCAAAAAAACAGATCTTCATCTTTTAGCCAAGCATGCCTACCTTACATTATTGTTTTGCAAACCAAAACAAAACGAAAAGGTTTTCTTCTCCCATCTCTATGCTCAGCATTGATCCATCCCATAGAACTTTACTAACACAGCGCTTAGAGTCATATGCTTCCTCCTAGACTAAATTTCAATTCTGAATTGCTATGTTTCAAAAGAACCATAAATATTAAATTCTCCTAAAGAAACATCTTTCCGACAAGGCAAGCATAAGAAAGCCAAAGAAGAAAAATAATCTCATGACAAAGAAGACAGCAAAAGGACATTAACATCATTCCAACACGGAGTAAAACTCTATACATCCATATACAATCTGACAAAGAAGCAATAGGCAGGCACAAAAATCCAACCTTTGCGAATGAAACAAGCTCCATCGATCGATCAGAGGTCAGCCTCATTGCGGAGATACTCCCCAGCATCAGCCTGGTGGTTGACAACGATGGCATCAGCGTGCGCCTTGCGGCAGTCCTGCGTAGACCGGGCAGCAACGCCAAACCCAAGCGGCACGTCGGACATGGAGAAGACGACGACACCATCGCCGGACTTGACGTTGTCGGTGATGCGGCCGAGGCCGGACTTGAGGACGGAATTGCCGTAGAGAAGGACATCTCGGCGGTGGGCTTGAGCCAGACCTTGTGGCGGGAGTGGGCGGCAAGAAGGTCGAGGGCGTGTACGGTGAGACGGAAGGCGCCGTGGTGGTGAACTTGCCGATGCAGGTGCCGACGCCGGCGAGGCGGCCGCGGGAGACGTTGGTGGCGCGGCGGACAAGGGACTCGCTGGCGTAGTAGACGCGGTTCTTGTGGAGGCGGAAGCAGTAGCGGCCAGGAGGGTCGTCGGGACCCTCCACGGCGAGGCGCTCCACGATGTGTTTGAGATTGGGACCGGTGAACTTGAAGAGCTTCTCGAACACCGCCGCCGTCTCCTTCTCGTCCAGCGGCCGCATCGCTCTTGGGTTTGGGAGGGTTTAGGGTTCTTTTTTCTAGGGCTTTTGGGGCGACAGGGAGGCAGAGCGCTCTCAAAGGTATTGGGGAGGTTTAGGGTTTCTTTCGTCTAGGTTTTTGGGGCGACAGGGACGAAGGGGATGGAGGTTGGAGTCCAGGTTGCAGGGTGAAGACTGAATGGGTTGGTTGGATCTGCAGCCGTCTCTCCCGGATCTTCCAAAGCAATATTCATTTTATAATATATTTTGCACAAAAAAAAAAATTACAAAACAATATATATTTAATATTATTATTTGGATATTTTGCCATCAATTTATTAAATATGGATTGGCCGGAACTAAATTCAACCTGAACCCGGCTTCAACTTGACTCAGATCCAACCCGAATTGGAATATTTTGAGTTGGGTCCGAAACATATATGACCCCAACCTACTCCAAACGACCTAATGTTCCTAAAATATTTATTATGCAGTCTGAATTGACTTGATCTTGGATGGAGATGGTTCTGATTCCAAGATCCATATATAAAATTGTGTTGGATTAGGATCAAGCATGCCCCAATTTAACCTGGTCTAGTTGTAACCCTACTTCTTCTGTCTCTCCCAGCTCCCATGTTGATGCTAGTTGGTGTTAAAAAATATGTCCTAAAATCAATCATCTAGGTTGTAGATGATTATACTCCATACATATATATGAATTATAAAATGATAAATATTATCTGGCGGATTCATTATAAAGATTACATCTTCCTAAATAGAACTCATATGTTATGATGAAGTTTTTAGAGCCACTTCCAAAATGATAAAGGAGGATTTATCGTATGGTTCTTAAATCTTGCTCGCGACCAAATGATACAATTGTTATAAGGATGATAATTGTATCGAGTGTAGATCGTTGTGTGCCATATTAGTTGGTTGTTCTCTTAAACAAGCCGTCTGGTGATACTGGTATGGCATATGGATGAAATGTAGAAGTACGTTTCACTGAGCGTGACCACCTTCGAAGCATTCTGCTATCAAGAATTGCTCTGATTGGATATGGGTATAAGTGTCCCTCTGACCTGAGGCTGCATCGGTGACTTGCAAGCAACTCACTGTGCTTTGGTGCCAAATTATCTGAATTTCTAATTCGATAACGGAAGATTTTGGGTACAGTCAAGTACTTGTGAAGTCTGAGTGTGAGTCAAGATATGATTGACCGCTTCAAGTAAAATTAGAGATGATACATCACTGTATTTTAATTCAGTAAAATTTTGATCAAAGTAGTCCTAGTGAGAAGTCATAAGATTTTTGAGGTTGAGACACAATGTGGACCACTCTTCTTGGGTTGATAGTTTAATCCTAAATCGTCTTTGAGCATCGAGAGTCAAAGGGATGAATTATACGTTAACTATATCCATGTAAGTTTTAGAGTATTGCTAGACATACATTCGGTCTATTCAGACATCGAATCCCATTGCTAGATAGTTACATCAATTAGTACAGAAATTGTTCTTGTGCTACCAATTTAGGTTCGAACCTATAGGATCACACACATAGAAGTACCTGTCTGATCAAATGGCTGATCGACAATTATGAATCGTTGAAGAATTTAATTATCAATGTGATTGATGATTAATCCTATACAAAATTATAATAAATTATTTACTAATGATTGATAAATTAAAAAATAATTAATTAATAATATGATTGTTAATTGACTCAATTTGATCGAGCAATGGGGATTGGATCAGATCTAATTGAATTGAATTCAATTAGGTTTGCTTTGGATTGATTGGATGCAGCCTTATTGGATAACAAGACTTGTTTCAATTGATCTTAAGGATGCAAATCAAATTTTGAGTTGAATAGGATTCAATTTAGTTTGATATAGACTTTGATTGGATCAAATCCTATTAGATAATAGGCTTGATTGGATCAAGCCTATTATCAAATACTTCCCTAAAAATATCTAAGAATCAATCTCTGGATCAATGGATTTTAATCTAACTAATTCTCTAATTGGATTGGGGTCTAATTGATTTCATAATTAGGTTAGGACCTAATTAGTTAGTTTGTTATAGTTAATTCCTAAGTTAGTTAGGATTGGGTCCAAGAATTAATTAGAATTGGAACAAGATTTATGAGCTCTATTTGGAATAAGATTTAACCAACTCTCTCTACCCATGTGCCTATTAATTCTCATGTCCCCACCTCTTCCCAATGTGAATAACCCCTCCCCAACTAACAGCCACGTTCTCCTCTCTTCCGTGAAGAAAAAAAGGGCATTCCTCCCTCTCATGTGT
>KE504678.1:1453161-1476107 GCA_000441515.1 Elaeis oleifera | reverse complement strand
TATCCACTTGTTGGAAACTTTCATTGTACATGGTAATTTCTACTATGTGATATATTATTACAAAGCCAAGCAGTGTTGTTATGATGTCTGCTTAGATATTTAATTTAGTTTGTCTGTCTATGCCAATCTGTTTAACATCACTTCAATTCTTTTCTTTTTTGAACTTTATATAAGATATGTAGAAGTAAACAAAGTCTTATTGTTCTGGGTTGAAGATGTAGAAAGGAGTATGATAAAGGAAAAGCATTTTATCAGATAAGGGACTTCCACAAAGCATTCTTAAAGATAGTGATTTCCCTTCTTATAGGTGCAAAAGAATTTTTGGAAACCCTATTCCCTAAATACAATATCCAACATAAAAGTGATATAAGATTATACTTCTTAATCATCGCTAATCAAGAACCCACATCTAAAAAATGGAGGGTAGAAAGAAAGTTTTAGGAAAGTATAAAATGGAAAGTCTAAATAACAAATAAGTTATTTATCGATATTTCAAATGTTTCATAGATTTATAAGAGTCTAAAAATCAGATAACTTCAAAGGCAATATAATTCTTTGGAGTCCAAATGTTGCATAGGATTCTTTTCAAAAGAAATGTAACTCTATGGAATTTTTTTAAATGTTATTGGGGTAATAAGCACCCAAAGTTTTAAAAATCTTTAACTTTTAGATAACCCACATCGTATTAGAATTAAATATTTAATGGAGTTTTATCACCTTAAATCCTTATTATTAGAATTAAACAAATTTGGATGTAGTATAGTGCAGGCCTTAGGTGGATTATACTTAAACCTATGTTTTGAACAAAATTTTGAGTATTGGAAACTAAGAGGATTAAACCTTGATCTCAATTAATCAAAGCTCATATATTAATGTTCACACTATAAATGAGATTCTTGTTATTAAGGGAATACATTACAGGCCACGGACTTTATCACGGTTTAGCAAGTCTACTAGGATCATTATTCATCCCATACTAGCAAAGACCCCGTGCTACACGGCGGGCTCAATGTAAATATAGAAGAAATAAGATAAATAATTACAAAAAAAAATTTAATCAAACTATGTATGATGTACAATATTATTTTAGAACTCTTTTTTCACTTGTACTGAAAATCGAAAAGTAAATATTGCATTACTATGTTATAAAGTTATGTGAGTATTATAATTAAATAAAATGATTATTATAGTGAAGAAATAAGTTATATGAAGTTAAATTATCTCGAATGCATTTTTTTCTTCAGTGGTGGTACTATCTCCTTTCCATACAATGAAAGAAACATAGATTTTTTAAAGGAAAGTAAATATGTGATAAAATATTTATTATAAAAGTTCAATACTGAATTAAAAGAAGTGATGTTTTTGGAGGAGTGGTCTGCTAAAAATTTAACTATAAATTTATTTATAAGTATAATTCATGAAACAAAAAAATATAAAACTAATTAACATATAAATACTAATCTATACTAATATTTACGAAGAACTTGGAGCACAAATTTAGGGAATGGTAATTTTATTTTCTAATAGAAAATACATCACAAATAAAATTATATAATAATAAATTATTTTTAAAAAATGGTAACATCAAATTTACATCACCACCAAAGAAAGATACATCAAACAATATTTGAAATATTAGTCAAAACTATTTTAAGTTTAAAAATAATAAAGCAATCCTAATTTTTGCATAGACCATTTTATGAGAACTATTACATAGAATAAGAACAATCTGCCTATTTTATGTAGGCATCCACATAATATAACTATGTAATAACCTATTTTCATCTTATTTCTCTATAGAGAAACTATGAGGACATGTGCATAATTCTCTAACATTTATAGGGTTTATGGGTTTGAGATGCATAGAATTTCTATGTGACTTAGGTTTTTAAAACCTAATTCTACCCTTCCTTAAATCTACCCTACCATTGTCGATTGCTCACCACTTCCTCCTTTCTTCCCCACTATCGGTCGGCCGATTTTTTTTCGTTTCTTCCTTTTCCACTACTTCCCCACTCCACTCTTCTCCCTCTCCATCACTACTTACTGGATCTCTCCTCCATTTCTCGTCGCTTCGCCACCCCACCTTTCTTCCCCTCCCATCCCTGCTCACCCGATTCTTTTATTTTCTTGGTCCGTTTCCTCATCGAATCTCGATCCCTTTCCTTGCTTGAAGAATGTATTGGTGTTTTTTTCCTCACTCATTTCCTCCTCAGAGACAGTACATCCAAAGATCCTATGGCCAATATCGCCCACTCCTCCCTTCGGCGAGTCCCGAGGCCACTCATCCTTGTTGCATTGCAATCGGAGATCATAACGGCTGCTCTTCGGGCTGTTTCCCTATGCTCACTTTGGACTGATCCCTTTGTTTTTCACTTCAATCAATGCTTGTGCCCTAACCTCCAGCTGAACCCATTAAAAAGTAAGTTTCATCATCCCCACCTATTATTTTTAACATTCTTCATATTCTATTACTCATCATTTTCCTTTCTTTTTTTTCATTTATTTCTTCATTCCAATCCAACCCTAATCCTAATTTCTTCTCACCCTATCCATGGTTTATTTCCTTCATTTTCCTTCCTTTTTCCATGGTCTTCTCCAATCCCATATTCTTTGCAACCCTAACTCTAATCCTAACCCAAGCCCTAACCCTAACTTTAACCCTAATCCAATCCTAACTCTAACTGCAACCATAACCCTAATCCTAACTCTAATTAGACCTCTAACCCTAATCCTAATCAGACCCCTAATCCTAACCCTAGCCAGAATCCCTAACTCTAACCCGACCTCTAACCCTAACCTGAACACCCGGCCCAGTCCGAACCCTACCCCTAACTCAAGTCCCAATCCTAACCAAAACTTGATCATAATAGAACCTCTAACCCTAATCTTGACACCTAACCAAACCGAAACCTAATCCTAACTCAACCAACCCATTAACCTAACTACATACAATTTGATTGTTGCATCATCAGACTGTGATAATCATCATCATAGTATTATCATACTATGAATGATTTTTTTGGAGTTATCAATAGAATCTAATGGTATGACTAGATCCATCAACCCGATAATCCGATCCAAATAGCATCAAATTCGCCAGCCTATTAACTCGATATCCGTCAACCAAAATCCATAGGCTAGTTAAGCCGAAACCAAATAATCCAATTTCTCCACCCATTTAGCCCACATATAACTTGTTCACCTGATTTACTAATCTAACACCCTAACTTCTTCTTTCTCTGTTGACCGATGCCTCACCCAATCCTTGAACCATACCATTCTTTCCTATATGGCTTCTTCCTTGTTAGTTTGAGCACTAGAAGGTTGCTGAACCTTAATAGCAACCATGCCATATATTTTTCCCACAAAATAGTTTCTTTTTTTATGGACACTGTGGAAAGCGGCCAAACATTGGTAGTAACCCTTTGTCCCTTCTTCCCTCAAATGATATTTGTAAATAAAGGAGTGGAAGGCTGCCCAAATATAGGTAGCAATCCTATTGTATTTCTGATGAGAAACCAAACATAGTTTCTCATATAATGGACCAAAAAATCTGAAAGCTACGGAATTTCCAGCGGCAACTTTCCACTAAACTGATGAGGAAATACAAATCATAGTGAATAATCAAACAAATCCAAAAAAAAAAAGATTCGAAACTCACCTTTCCTACCTTAATTCTCTCAGTTTCTTCTCCAACAAATTGATGAAACAATAGAACAACAATAATTAGAAAAAAGAAAGGAAAATCAATAACAAAACTATTGCTAATCCTACCTTTCTTTGTCGAGTGCTCTGAAGACCACCCTTCTTGGTCCTTTGAATCCCCCAATAAACTAACAAAATAATAAAAAGGTACAATAATTAAAAAATAAAAGAAGAAGAAGAAAGACTACTGCTAATCTTATCTTCTTTATCGAGTCCTCCTAACACCGATCCTTTCGGTCTTTAAATCATCCTCTGAACTTTTCCATATATATATAAGATGATCCAAGAAAAGCAACTGATATGACAATCCATTTCCTTCGACTGTCTTCTTTGTTTTTGTTCTCAAAAGTCTTCTCCCTCCATTTAAAATCTTTGAGATTTCTTTTCTCTTACTTAAAAAATAATGCATGCCTCTATAATGTCCCTTCTAAATCCATGCGGCCTCCCTTTTTTTCTTTGCCTCATAGGAAAGCTATGGAGTCTGATGTGGTAGTCTAAAATGGGAAGGAATGTGTATTTTTTTCTCCTTCCTTCTGTACCATCAATTGCTATGTATCCTAATCTTTTGTGGCATATTTTTTTTGACTTTTTGTGTCCAAGTATGTTTTGTCTTCCCTTATTGACTTCTCTGTCGGTCTCTGTGGCACACTGTAATGGATAGAAAATTTTATTATTAATTAATTTTTTTTTCTTTTCAACCCATTCTGTGGCACATTATGGGGGGGCTAGTGCTCTAGGATGCCAACATATGTCCCATCTAGAATGCTGACATGTATCACATAGGAAAAGTTCGAAACTCTCCTTTCATATATTGTATAGATAAACTATGAGTTTTGTTAAGAACATTCACATAGATATAGAACTTTATATAGATCCATACCCCACTATTCTAAAGATAAATTATACTAGAAATACAATCTATATGCGGACATTTCATTGATAGTAACTTTAACTAATTTCTTTGAACTCTAGTAGTGGTACTTTAATTATTAAGTAGAACCCTAAACTGACATCACCTTTTAGAGTATGCTTTAGTTAAGTCTATCTCTTTTAAACTAGTAATAGTCCTATGCCTCTCATGATTTTATTAATTTTCTCACTAGATAAAGGCTTTGTTAGGGGTTACCCAACATTTAATCAATAGTAAGGTATTCAAGTACCACCTTACTTTCTTCACAAGTCTTCTAATATAATTGTGTCTCATAAAATATGCTTACTATTGCTAGTCATTCTATTATTTTGGTATAGTGTATAATAGCTTGGTTGTCACAATACATGGTAATAGGATTTTAGGAATTTCATTAAGAGGAATGTATCTTAAAAATTGCTTTATCCATAATATCTCTTTACTAACTTAAAACACTGTAATATATTTAGATTCCACTGAAGACAATGCAACATAAGATTATTTTTTAGATAATCAAGCACTGATAGCATTGCCAATAATAAATAACTAGCCACTAGTTAATTTAAATTAATTTGATCTAAAGCCCAATTAGCATCATTATAGATTCTAAAATAGAAGAACTATATTTACAATGCAAATCAAAATATAAATTATGCTTCAAATATCTCATAACTCTACTAATTTCTTCCATTGATCATGACTTAGGTTACTAGTAAATCTACTAAACATATTAATAACACATGCAATATCTAGTCCTATATAATTCATTGATACATTAAACTTCCAATTATTTTTGCATATTATTCTTGATTTATTGGTATTCCTTTGTTAGGAACCAATTTACGATTTAGATTTATTGGTATTTTAGAAGTCTTGCAGTCAAAGTAATTAAACTTTCTTAATATTTTTCTGATACAATGCGATTGGGTTATATCTTTTAATTACCTTAAACTCTTAAGATAACATCAATTGGCCCTAAGTCATTGATATCAAATGCTTGTGTTAAAATATTTTATTTATTTATGCATTCTATAGTAGAACCAAATATTAGCAAGTCATTGCATAAAGAGTAACTAATATTTAAAACTTTTATTCTTTAGTAAAGACAATTTTCCGCTTTACTACTCTTAAATCCAAATTTCTTAATTTCTATTTTGAATGTTTTATATCATTGGCTTTATGCTTTTTTCAATCCATATAGAGTTCAATTTACATACTTTTACTCTTGTCCTTTGACAACCTAATCTTTGGGTTGATTAATATAATTTTTTTCTAAATCATCATTTAGAAATGTTGTTTTTGTATCCATTTGATGTACTTCCAACTTATAAATAGATGCAATTACAAACATTTTATTTCATCACCTATAGCAATTTTTCATAAATTAGCATCTAGTTAAGATGCAACTTCTTAAAATATTTAGGATCCTCTTCTAATAAATATATAAACATTCCAGGATCTAAATCTTTTCAATTCTATATCTGTTGCTTTTCTTAGATATGTACTATTAGTTCTAAGTTGTTCTTATTAGTGACACTATCACTAATACCTTTAGTATTATCATTATTATGAGAATTACCAATATTAATATTATTTCTTCTTTGAGTTGTTGAGATTTTTCTAACTCCGCACTTAGGTCTTTGTCAAATTCTAATTTATCAACATCCTTAATGGTCAAATATTCAAAATATATAGCATGTATTGCCTCAAAAATATTATTAGTCTTTAATTTAAAAATCTACATGCTTTACTATGCAAAGAATAACCAATAAAATAATTTTATAACTTTACTTCCTAACTTAGCTCTCTAATTAGTAGTATCTAATGTATAAGTAATACATCCCCATATTTTAAATAATTAATATTTGGTTTCCTATTTTTGTATAACTCATATGCAATTTTATCTTAGTTTTATGTAGAATTTATTTATTTATATAACATGCAGCATGTAAAACTTCACCCCAAAAACTCAAAGGTAAGTTAGAATATACTTACATAATACTAACCATTTCAAGCAAACTTTTATTTTTTCTTTCAACCACCCATTTTGAGGAGGAGAGTCAGGGGCTATTTCTTTCTTAATAATTTCATAACATTCATAAGAGGTTTTGAACTCTATTTTGTTGTACTCTTTACCAAGATCGGAGTTTATTTCTTCATCTTCATGTAAAGTTAATCTTCTACTTCTTCCTTAAAAATTTTAAATTTCTTGAATGTCTCATCTTTAGTTGTTGTTAGATATATATAACTAAATTTGGAATAGTCATCAATAAATGTTATAAAATACCACTTTCCACCTCTAGTTAATTAATCCTTGTTACCACATATACCTCTATGAATAAGTTTTATCAATGAAGTTGTTCGTTCTACTGATTTAAAAGAAGTCTTAGAAATTTTTGCTTGTGCACAACATTTACAATTACTAATAGCTAATTTGAAATTAATTTTATGAACTAATTTATGAGAAATCATTCTTTTTATAGTCTTACTACCAATATATTTTAATCTATAATACCAAACATAATATAGATCATCAACAATATAAGTAGAATCAATAGCATCTTTATTTAAACCAAGAAAGTACATATTATCCTTAGCATATTTTTCCTAACAAATGATCTCTTTTTAGAGATGATCATTTTTTGAGAATCAAATATTACTTTAAAATCATGATCATCAAGTTTCTTAATATAAATAAGATTATTTTTTAATTTCAGGAATGTGGTGAACATCTTGAAGAATGAGGACTTTCCTTGAGGTAAGAGGAAGTTGAGCTATCCCTTTATCAATGACAACACTAATAGAGAAGTTGGCCATGAACACAATCTTCATTATCAAGAGTCTCATAAGTCTTGAACATATTTTGTGAGGAGTCACATGACAAGTTGCACCCAAGTCAACACACTAATATCCTTCATCCATATTAACTATGAGAATTTTACTATGCATGGCAACCATTTCTTTATTGACTTCCATCATATTAGCTTCATCATTCTTTTTCTTTACGAAAGTGACACATCTTTACAAGGTGTCCCATCTTTCCATAAATATAATAGGAACCTTTACTTTTCTTATTTCCTTTCTTCTTGAAAGTCTCTTTCTTCCTCTTGAAATTAGAAAAATTCTTTTGTCTATTATCAAACTTGTTTTTAGGCTTGGAGGATTATGTCAGAACTTCAACATTATGAATATTTTCATCATTTCTTTGATTCTTAAGTTCACCTCTTTTATGTGCTTCATATTCAATTTGAATGTGCTGAAAAATTCATCCAATTTCAGAGATTTTTTCTTATGCTTTAAATATCTTTGGTCATCCTTCCATGAAGGTGGAAGTTTACCAATAATTATAGATTTTATTGATAACTTGAAAAGTCTTCGAAAATGATTCATCCATGCGAGCACATTCATATACAATGTTATTCAATATACTTATTAACACCCAAAGCCATTCAAAAATATTTTTGAAGGATTTTAAAATACTTTTTAGCTCTCCAAAATCTTTGTCAAACAGAGCCTAAGAGCCCAACGAACCTCACAATAAGGTCTTCAATATCATAGTGGCAACTTCATTTTCTTTACCAACTATAATCTTAAGAAGTATAGAGGCAACATCAAAGATTTCAAACCCCTAAGACACCCTAGATTTCAGCGGCAGTAGTATATTATACAATATTAGCATCTGGACACAAGCATGCTTGGTAATAGGTAATAACTCTATCATGTGTATCTTAGACTATCCAATAATAATCATCACATCATTCAAAAAAATAAACTTCTTTTCATTTAAGATAGCAAAAGTTATTAGCTAATTAATTATAGTTAATATTGAATATTTTCATTCAACATTTTCAATCAATTTTGGATACCAGTGAACCTTTTTCCAAAAATGGATGATGCATTAATTTTTATTGGTTGGTTCAAGATATATATGGTAGAATAGTTGGTTGTAATTAATAATTTCTATTGCTGAAGGAGGGGACCTTTAATCCCACATTGATTATGAGTCAAGGGGAACACTGGCTCATATGAAATGAGACCTTCTCTCTCCTATGAGATATTTTTAAAAGATAAAACTGTAAGACTTGAAATGGTCAAAATTCACTGTAGCTGTTACCCAGCTAGACAACCCAAGAGCAGAGGGGTGTGGATTGGATTTTCAAAGATTCAAATAAGTATATGTAGTTTTTTAAACAACCCAAGTTAGATGCAGTGAATGTCTAGAAAATAAATATATAGCAACTGAATTAAATGAATGAAAGCCAAACAAGAATATAAAATAAGTAAAGACAAGCACATTATACAAACACACAGATTTTATAGTAGTTCGGTGCACACCTAGCACCTATATCTACTCTCCAAGCTCTACTTAGAAATTTACACTATAATCCGCTGATTGCAGTGTGATTATTTTGGCTGGACTCACAATCAAATCTAATTAATTTCTTAAATCACCAACCACAACCTATACAAACCTTTTTCTAGGCTCACAATCCAATTTTCAGATTTTAATTAAATCTTTTCCTTTAAGTTTCAAATCCTTGAAACTTATTATAGCATATTTCAACAAAACAAAATTTTACAATATAAGCAACTCCTTAATGAACTAATAAAATCTTGATACTTGCTTGAGAATGACTTGGATGCTTTGCACAAGATTGGATACTCTTCTCTTGTTGATTGTCTTCACAAAAATCAAGAACTTTCAGGTGCGGTGCTGAAGAATACTTTTGAATGTACTCTAGACTGAAATAGGCTTCCTTTTTAGAATAGACTATTCTTAGTACTCAATTAGGTTCCTCTTTCATTTCAAAATATCTCCTAACCATTTAAAGTAATTTAAATTTGAAACTAGCCATTTTAAGATGTTAGAGATGGAATTTGGCCATTCTAACAAATTTTAGATATTTCTGCAACTTTCTCTGTATAGATTGTTATTGCTATTAGAAACTCAAAAGTTAATTCGAGCATATTTGGAGTCTACTCCAGGTCTACGGGAGTCAACTCGAGGTCTACAGGAGTCGCTTCAAGCGCTGTATCTAGAAATAATTCTTAATTTTTTTGAAAACTTTGACTCAAGCACTACTGGAGTCTACTCGAGCGCAGTGCCAGTGCTATCCTGCATACCAGAGTTGACTTGAACCATCTATAAGTTGACTCATAGGCCAATGCTATGTACCGGTGCCAGAATGTACTTGAGTAACTCCTTGAAGCCATGAGTCAACTCGACTTTCTCTATTTAGTTTTTCTCATTTAAGTCACATCCAAACTTGATTTTCTTGATTCAAAAGCTTCTCAAGTATTTTCAAATGACTTCAAAACTTATCATAAGGGTTAGCTTCCTACAAAATTATTTTCAACTATGCTTCAAAGATATAATTAATCTCTTTTTATACTTTAGTATTGTGTAATCATTAAATCATTCCTTGGATCAATATTTTTTTTTGATGATGACAAAATAGTGAGCATAAAGACAAACAAAAAATGCTCAAGAAAATATAATGTATTTCAGTGTATCACAAGAGTATCATAAAGGTAAGAAATTCAGTCATTTAAATTTAAGGATAAGATATTTCATAATTATTCAAATATTTAACTAAATTTTCCTCTCTTTTAACATATCTTTAACAATTTTCTCTCCCCTTTTGTTTTATAAGAATTTTGCAAAAAAATTAATCTTTCTTTAATGTAATGTTGGAAATTTTAGTTATTCTAGTTGCTCCCCCTTAATTCATTGCCTGTTGTTTCTTAACTTCTTTAAGTGCTCAATTTTTTTCAACTTTTTAAGTACTCAATTCTTCTCTCTCTCTTTTTACTATCAACAAAAAGAGTCAAATAAAGATACCACAAAATATCAATGAAGATAATATAAGTGATGCCACATAATTATTGCATTACCAATATAATAGAGATAGCCATAAGCAAGGATGCAAACAATGATACCACATGATCAAAAAGGATCACAAACTCCTAATTCTTCTCTAATCATACAAAATCTATCTTCATATAAAGATTTGATAAAAATATCTGCTAATTGATTATCAATACATATAAAGTTAAGTACAATCTCATAATTTTGCATATGATCTCTAATAAAATGATGTCTTATATCAATATACTTAGTTCTTGAGTATTAAATTAAATTTTTAGTTAAGTTTATAGCACTTGTATTATCATATTTTATAAAATTTTATTTTATTCAATATCATAATTCTTGAGTTATTGCTAATCCAAAAAATTTGAGTACAGTAACTTTCGACTGTAATATACTCGACTTTGATCGTAGATAATTCTACTAAATTTGACTTTTTATTAAACTAAGAGATTAAGTTCAACTCTAAAAATTGGTATGTTCTACTTGTTCCTTTTCTAACAATTTTATATCCATTATAATCAACATCAAAATATCCAATTAAATAAATTAAAGTATGCTTAGAATACCATAAGCCTAAATTTTGAGTATCCATCAAATATTTGAAAATTTTTTAACAGCAGTCATATGAGACTCTTTAGGATTAGATTGAAATCTAGCACATATATATATATACTAAACATTATATTCGATCTACTCATGATAAAGTAAAGTAAAAATCTAATTATATCTCTATAAAACTTTTGATCAATATTTTTATCATTTTCATCTTTGTTAAGTTTACATTAAGAGCTCATGGGTGTTCCAATTACTTTTACACTCCATCCTAAATTTTTATCTTCTTAATGTACTTAGCTTGGTTGATAAAGATTCATTTCTTTGTTTGTTTGAGTTGAAGATCGAGGATACAATACAGCTCCATCATGCTTATTTCAAATTCTCTTTGCATTAGCTTAGCAAATTCTTGATAAAAATTTTATTAGTAGCATCGAAAATAATGTCATCTGCAAATCAGTTTCTTTTCTTTTTAAGAATAAAGTAGTAACTATACTATCTCTAAAAAAATCATTATTTAGCATAAATATACTCAATCTATCAATCCATACTCTTGGTGCTTGTTTCAAACTGTATAAAGCTTTGTTAAGTTTGAAAATAAGATTTGAAAAACATGATTTTCAAAATGAGATGATTGTTTATAAAACTTTTCAATAATATAGCTATTTAAGAAAGTATATTTTACATCTATTTGATATAATTTAAAATTCATGTAGCAAACAAATATAAGCAATAATCTTATTACTTCTAATCTAGCTATAGGAATATAAGTTTCTTTAAAATCTATTTGTTCTTCTTGATTATATCTTTTGTAACTAATTTAGCTTTATTTCTAATTATATTACCATTTTCATCTAACTTATTTCTAAATATTTATTTATTATTATCATTAGATGATAAATTGGCCTATTAACTAAGGTCCAAACATTATTTCTCTCAAATTGATTCAACTCTTCATGCATAGCAAGCATCCAATTTGCATCATTTTTAGCTTTCTCTATGCATTAGGTTCAATTTAAAAATAAAAGTAAGATGATTATGAATATCTCTAAAGGCAGCTCTTGTTCTTATCCCTTATGAAGGTTTATCTATGATGAGATCCTTTGGATGATTACGCATGAATTTTCACTCTTTGGATAAGTCATCATACTCTTTATTGATATTTTCTTCAAGATTTTTCTCTTATTCATCATATTTGGCTTTATCTCCTTCATCTTGATTTGGCCTCTCTCTTAATTTAAGTTTCTCCATCTTTTTTCTATATTTTCTACATCATCATCACTATAATCTTTCTTTTCGAAGATAGATCATTAGTTTCATCTAACACAACATGCATAGATTCTTCAATAATTAATATGTGTTTATTGAAAACTCTATATGCTTTGCTAGATATAGAATATCCTAGGAAGATATCTTCATCTGATTTTATATTAACTTTACCTAAGTTATTTACCATTATCTAAGATAAAACATTGACATCCAAAAATATGAAAGTAACTAATGTTAGATTTTCTACTTTCCAAAGCTTATTGAATTTTTTTTAAATAGATTGAATCAAAACTCTATTTAAAATATAATATATAGTATTAATGGCTTCAGCCTAAAAGTACTTTGGGAGATTTCTGTCACACAGCATAATACAGACCATTTCTTTCAAAGATTAATTTTTTTCAACAACTTCATTTTGTTGAGATATTCTTGGTACAGAAAATTATGTTCGATTTTATTTCATTACAAAATTTTTAAATTTTGATTTTTAAATTTGGTGTCATGATCACTTTGAATACAAATAATTGTTAAAATTTTTGTTAAAATTTTTTATAAAACTTTGAGAATACAGAAAAAGCTTCATTTTTATATGCTAAAAATAAAATCTATATAAATCATAAAAAATCATCTGCAATCATAAGTCCATATCCTTTTTTCTCTAGACTTGTAGTCTTAGTAGATTCAAATAAATCCATATGAATTAATTCTATAGACTTAGATATTGAAACTATATTTTTAGATTTGAAAGATCTCCTAGTTTATTTCTATATTGATATGCATCATAAATTTATTTTTTTTAATTAATTTTGATAATTTTTTACTAAATCTTTGATAATCAATTTGAAATAGTGATCATACTGGCATATCCTAATCTATAATGCTACAACCAACTAGATCATTTAATTTGATATTCATTGCTACAAGACATTGACCACTCCTCATAATAATCTCATTAAGATCAATCATATAGATGTTACCACGCCCATATCCAATGAATATTGTACCTTCATGAAAAAGACTAGAAATAATGCAAATTGGATATTCAAAAGTAACTTGAAATCCTTTATCATATAATTGATTTATACTAAGTAAATTATATTTTAAGCTATTAACTAATAAAATATTATCAATAAATATAGAGGGTGTAATACATATTTTCTAATTTTAATAATTTTTTCCATCATTATCAAAGATTATTACTCTTTTTTTTCTTTCAAGAATGATAAACTAATCTTTATCATCCATCATGTGTCTTGAACAGTCATTATTGAGATACCATCTTCTTTTTGATCCATATGCTGCAAGATACTCCTATAAAATAGTCAAACAACAGATTTAGGTATCCAAGCTTTCTTGAGTCCTTTAAGGTTAGTGACTAAGATTTTTTTTGAATCTAAATTTTTTAATAATTTATCATTCAATTTTTAAATTATAAAATGAGTCTTATATCCTATTTGTTAGAAATAGATAGGATTGCATGCATAGATTTTAAAACTGATTTTGAAATAGCAGAAGCGATCTAAGTTAAACTCTTTAACCCACATGCAATAGATTAGATCTAAAACTGCCCACGCCCATATCTAAGATACGCATATAATCTAAAAAAATAAATATTGAGATCGGATCTCAATACCTTATGTGGGTCGAACTACACCGTAGCCGCTGATCATAGATCTGAACGATTCCTCTAATCGTGCACGTATTCAGCCTCCACAGGTATCCGTATGAGGACTTATTTTGATCAGAGGCAAGATGATCTTCCAAGGATACTAGCTCCCTTACAAAGAACTTCTCTTTAATGGCTGATCTGGCATCCTCTCAAATCTCACAGACTCTCTTGAGAACTAAGAAGAATGGAGAGAAAAAAGAGGAGGAAGGAGGCTCGGGTTTTGAGCAGAATTTTTTCTCTCAAATTTTTCTCATCTAAATTTTTTCATACTCTAGGCTTCCAACTTTTGAATCCTATTTATAAGGATGTAAGAATTAGGGTTAGGAGGAGGCGCCATACTAATTGCACGCCACAAACTTGGAGCATCCAAAATATTTTCATGCTAAAGAGGTATGGAGTGAGAAAGAAATCAGATGTGATTCTTTCTCATGCCCACTTCTTACTCAACGTGCACAAGGATAAGTTGGCACCACAAAAATTTTCATAATCCTAGGATTCCTTTCCTTCTTATCTTCTTATCTTTTGATTTGAATCAAATTTAAATCAGAAAAGGATAAGGATGATGACTCACCATGAGTAACCGCCTGCCCGTATCTGCACCCTCCTCTCTTTCACGCAAACCTTTCTCATGCAGAAACATTTTAGCGTGGATATTTTTAGCGTGAAACCCAACACGTGCGCAAGGAGAGGGAGTCTTAGGGAGTTTAGACTCTAGGGTTTTCAAGTTTGGTTCAATCCAAATCTGATTTGGTTTGGACCCAAAGAGAGAATGAAACTTAATCCAATTAGAAATCCAATCTTCTCGATAAATTTTTAATCCAATTAGGAATTAACTGAATCCAAATCCTGATCAAATCAAAAATTAGTCTCTCTTACAATCAAACTTGATCCAATCAAATCCAATCCAAATCAAACTGAATCTAATTCAATTAGACTTGATCTAAATCTTGTTGCTCAATCAAATTAAGCCAATTAGCAATCCAATTACTAATTAATCCTCCTATAATTCACTAACACTTAATGAATTATATAATTTAACTTTGCTTAGGATTAATCATCATCACATTGATGATTATATCTTTCAATGATTCATAATCGTTAATCAACCATCTGATCGGACAAGTACCTCTTTTGTGTGTGATTTCATAAGTTTTATTCTTTCTGGTACTGAGATATATTATGATCTCCATCATAATATCATCAAAAATTTTTAATAGATTGGAATAATTCTAATTCTGTCCTTCGAAGGTCATCGATCATCAAGATGACACCCGATGAGTCCCACGATCTACCAGTGACACCTAACAATATGTAATGACAATCCAGCAGAATGAAAGTATGAACTGCTAGATGCAGTTATCATGTGATTCAGTCCTTCTATCGTGAGTCCCGACTTCACAGAGGTTATAGAGAACTCGTCAAACCCCATCATTAGTCATATACCAGATTGACTCGACTTAAGTTCACTTATGAATCTCATAAAATTTTTTTTTCAATATTCACACTTGCTTCAGTCGAAGACTTTCTGAACTCAGTCTCACAAATCACATAGAGCTTTTCTTTCTATCAAGATCGATAAATTTTATTTAGGTGCATCCTACTCCTAATAGTGAACCTAAACCTATCGAAGCTAACATACACAGTAAGGACCCAAATAGCTAGGGACCAAGAAAATGTGCAGTCAAACTCAATAGCCTCACTGTGAATAGTCGATGCACCGCAGGTCAAAGGACTACTCCACCATTGTAGCATCGAGAAGACCACTAACGAGTGAGTAGATATTCAAGTGGTTTATCATATTGGTCACACTCAGTGTAAGTTATTCTTTAACAACCATCTGCACTCTCACTCCAGTGTTCCCATACTGTAGACTCGAGACTCATCTGTCCTGAAAAAAAGTGATTTATATACCGATCTCAAATGAATTGATCACTGTTCTCCATGATGATCTTTCAATCGGGAGTATTTAGAAAGTAACCACTAATAATGTATGTCTCAAATTCTCAACACCTTGAGAATGTATAAAATCATCTTTGTTAATTTCTAAAACAATTATGAATATATAAACATGATTGGAATAAAATTATCTTTTTTAATAATAAAGTTTTACAAGTATAAAAATAGGCTCTAGAATTACATAATGTGTCAATCAATAATTGGCTTCTAGGGCACATATTTAACACTATTTTGCCATAGTAAAAGCAAGTAATATTTGGAGTAATATGCGAAAAAGAACTTATGAAGAAATTTTTCAAAAATTTTTATTTATTGCTAGGATTAAAATCAAAACTGGCTTTACCAAAAACTATTCTTTGATTGCTCAAAA
Source organism: Elaeis oleifera (assembly GCA_000441515.1). Lineage (NCBI taxonomy): Eukaryota > Viridiplantae > Streptophyta > Magnoliopsida > Arecales > Arecaceae > Elaeis > Elaeis oleifera. Next base: position 1,459,804 of record KE504678.1, on the reverse strand, counting down.
TCATATGAAATTTTTTAGAGTTGCAAGTAAACTTTTCAACCAAAGATTTAAGATTTTCTAATTCCTTCTTTAGTGAGGCATTTTCTTCTATTAAAACCTTGTTGTTTCGTAAAGTCTCTTCCTTCTCTTTTAACAAGGATTGATTTTTCAGTCTTAAATCCTTATTTTCAAAATTATTTTCTTGAAGTCATCAAGCAATTCATGAAATGCTTCTTGAAGCTTATCAAATATAAAATCTAAAATATATTTAGATTGTACCTCATCCTCTTGTGCCATGAGACAAAATTTGTAATATTCTAATTTTTTTATTGGAGCTTGATTCTTTACTATTAGTCCATGTTGCAATCATGGCTTTCTTCTTTATCCTCTGGTATGTCTTTTTTACATTTGGACAATCAGCTTTGAAATGTCTGACTTTCTTATATTTATAACAAAGAGGCTGCTGCTCTCTCTTCTTATCCTTATTTTTGCTTGATTCTTCTTTGATCATTAGTCTTTTCTTGAAGTCTTACCTTTTTCTCCTCAAAAACTTTTTGAATTTTATGATGATTAGGGCCATGTCCTCATCACAATCATCTTCTTTCGATGAGTCATCCTCCTCTTCTTCTACTACAGATTTGAGGGCCATAATTCTCTTCTTTTTGACTTCCCCATCATTGTGTTGCTTCATTGCAAGCTCATGAGTCATCAGCGATCCAAGTAGCTCTTCAAGTGGTAGAATGTTGAGATCTTTTGTTTCTTGGATGGCGGTCACCTTGACTTCTCATGATCTAGATAAAGATCAGAAATTTTTTCTCATAAGGTCATTATTAGGATATGAATTTCTAAGGCTTTTGAGGTCATTAATAATATCAAAAATATGTGTAAATATATTAGCAATAAATTCATTAGATTTCATTCTAAATAATTCATCTTTGTGCACAAGCATATTGATTTTCGATTCTTTGACATGATTTATGCCTTCATGCATTACTTCAAATTTATCTCATATTTTTTTATCGAATTGTAAGTAGAGATGTAGTTAAACTCATTCACATCTAATGCACAATACAAGACAGTCATTGTTTTGGCATTCAATTAGACTAATCTTTTGTCCACTTCATCCCAATCATTCTTTACTTATGAGAAGCAATGCCATCGACAATGATCATGGATGTGTGATGATCATTGATTGTGATACTCCATAAATCATAATCAAGTACTTGAATAAAGATACAGATGTGTACTTTTAATAGATATAATTAGATCAATTGAAAAGAGGTGATTTATTAGTGGATTACCTCTCTACAAGTGAAACTTTCAAATAAGTTGTCATTGATCTTTAAATCAAATCTAGCTAAGAATCAAGCTCTGATATTACTTGTTGCCCAATTAAACAAACAAAGATAGGGGTTGAATTGGATTTTCAAAGATTCAAACAAGTATATGAATTTTGTTTAAACAATCTAAGTTAGATGCAGTGAATTTATAGCAAATGCAATGTATAACAGTCGAATTAAATGAATGAAAGTTAAACAAGAATGTAAAGCAAGTAGAGACAAGTACACCACACAAGCATAAAGAATTTTATATGGGTCAATGCACACCTAGTACATATGTTCACTCTCCAAGTTCTATTTGAGAATTTTTACTATAATCCGCTGATTACAGTACGATTGTTTTGGTTGAACTAATAATCAATCTAGTTGGTCTTCTGGGATCACCAACCATAATCTATACAAGTCTTTCTCTGGACTCACAATTCAATTTTCAGATTTGGATTAAATCTTTTTTCTAAAGTTTCAAATCCTCGAAACTTGTTATAGTAGATTTCAGCAAAATAGAAATTTTATAATATGAACAACTTTTTAATGAGCTAATAAAATTTTGATGCTTGCTTAAGGATGTCTTGGATGCTTTGCACAAGATTGGATACTCTTCTCTTGTTGATTGCCTTCACAATAATCAAGAACTTCTTGGTGTGGAGCTGAAGAACACTCTTGAATGTATTTTAGGCTAAAATAGCCTTCTTTTTTTGGAATAGACTATTCTTAGTATTCAATTAGATTTCTCCTTCATTTCAAAATATCTCCTGACTATTTAAAGTAATTTGAATTTGAAAACTAGCTATTTTAAGACGTTGGAGACAAAATCTAGTCATTCTAATAAATTTTGGATATTTTTGTAACTTCCTCTATACATGTTGTTATTACTGTCAAAAATTCAAGAGTCAATTTGAGCAAATTTGGAGTCGACTCGAGATCTGCAGGAGTCAACTCGAGTGTTATGTCCAAAAATAGACTCTCTGACTTTTCTAAGAACTTCGACTCGAGCACTGCTGGAGTCGACTCGACCATTATGCCAATATCATTCTGCGTGCCAGAGTCGACTTGAACCACCCATGAGTCCACTTGCAAGTATGCCAATGCTATATACAGTGCCAGAATATAGTATAGTCAACTCCTTGAAGCTATGAGTTGACTCAACTTTTTCTATTAAGCTTTTCTCACTTAATTCACATCTAAACTTGATTTTTTTAGTTCAAAAGCTTTCCAAGTAGTTTCAAATGACTTCAAAGCTTATCATAAGGGTTAGCTTCCTATAAAATATTTTTAACTATATTTAAAAGAATTAGTCCCTTTTCATACTTCAATATTATGTAATTATCAAAATCATTTTTGAATCAACAGTAGCCAACTGAGGCAATCCTTCGAGAAATCCAATATGGCCCATTAAAATCCGAGATGGCCAGAGTCGAAGCAGATAATACCTCATACATGTGGGAGTGGAGACTGACTCAGCCATCCGAGCCATCCAAACCTTAACTGTAACAAAATGGTGCTAGAGGAACGATCCACCCTTAGTTTATAGTGTTCTTCTTGACTGAGGGGCTACTGTTGCAGGAGGAGGGGCCCATCTTTAATTCCGCATCAATTGTGAGTCAAGAAAAACTCTGACTTATATGAAATGGGACATTTTCTCTCTTATGAGTCATCTTTAAAAGATAAAACTGTAAGACTCGAAATGGCCAAAATCTACTGTAGTCAATTGGGCAACTTTCTGAAAAATCCAATATGACCCATTGAAGCTATCAGGCCCACTGAAATTTGGGATGATTAGAATCGAAATAGATAATATCTTATACATATAGAAATGAAGATCGATCCAAATATTCGAGATATGTGATCGTAGATCGTAATAATTTCTAAAGGAAGAGAGGAGTTGGTTGATTTGTTGGTATATTTTTTGTTCAAATTTTTAAGATATAATCAATTTTAATTAACAAATACGACTGTACGTCACAGGAATGAGCACATCCATTAATAGTCCAACGAGAGGACGGCGATCTCGATATCAAGCATCCTGCAGAGACTCAAGTAGGTCATTTCCCATAGTTCCCTTTTTTCAATGCTCCACCACACAAATAAATATTGGTATTACCAAAAAATAAATATTGGTATTACCAAACCCACTACCACCGCCTCGCGACGCGGCAAGCGGCATGTGCGACCCTCGTTCCCACGACCTCCCGAACCTCTGCCTCCACCGTCAGGCTACCATTCCCATTCCTCTCACAGCACGAATGCCGGCGAAAATTGCCGCATGTGACGAGAACTCACATACCATCCAAGCGACCGTCTTATTCTTCCAATTCTGGAGCGATACCTTGCTCCTGACGCTCGCGTAGAAGTTCTTATGCGTGGAATGAGACATGGTTGTTGCAGTGTACGCATAGAAAGTTATATGCACTTGTTCACTATCTTGCATATATGCTTCGGTCCCCTTCTTCCTCGGAGATAGAGTTGCAGATATAGAGAGAAAGAGAGAGAAGAAAGCAATGGGGTTGAAGCTATACGGGCTGCCGCTGTCTACGAACACGGTGAGGGTGTAAGCATTGCTGAACGAGAAGGACTTGGACTACGAACTCGTCCCCGTCGACCTCCCACTGGCGCTCACAAGGAACCTTCCTTCCTCGCCCTCAATGTATACCCTCTCTCTGGAAAAAAAAACTCTGAAAATATTAAAAGCATGTTAAAATTTCGTATTTCCAGTTTTGGTAACGCTTGTTTTATTTCGATCCAGCCCTTCGGTCAGATCCCGTGCTCGCGGATGGAGATTTCGTCCTATTTGGTAATTCTCTCTCTAAATCTTGACCGTTCACTCGATGCGCCATCATTGATGTTCCTGATCTGCGATATTTTGTCTGATCCGGCGGCCAGAATCGCGAGGCATAAACCGGTACATTGCGAGCAAGTACAAGGAGACCGGACCGGATCTGCTCCACTCGGCGGCGGGACCGGCGGAGACGGCGGCGGTGGAGGTGTGGCTGTCGGTGGAGTCGCAGCAGTTCGCGCCGCCCATCGAGGAGCTGGTGTTTGAGGCCCTGATCAAGCCGATCATTGGAGAGACCACCGATCCGACGGCGGTGGAAAAGCACGCGGAGAAGCTGGGTAAGGTGCGGACGTGTACGAAGCTCAGCTGGCCAAGAACAAGTACCTGGCGGGAGGTGAGTGCACCCTGGCGGACCTGAACCACATGCCCTAGGCCTACTACCTGATGAAGACCTCCAAGGCGGATCTGGTCACCTTCCGCCGGCACGTGCTGGCCTGGTGGGAGGACATCTCGGCCCGGCCGGCATGGCAGAAGACCGCTGCCAGCATCCCCCTGTGATGACATGCAAGGCTTCTGATGCTTTGTTTTGGCTATTGAGTTCGGTAGAATAAAATGGAGTGCCTTTGTTCGGCATTTGATGCATTTGACATGAGATGGTATTGGCTTTGCAGAATATGTTTGCTGTGTAAAATTTGAAATTTGGTTGATTTCCTTTGGAGCAGTTCATTTTTCATGGCTTCAGCTTGACATCTGGACGATCTGTTTGCTGTTTGATTTCAAGGAAGTTAACTTTGCTAGATGCTCGAGATGTTGGTTGGGGAATGAGCAATTTTAATCGGAGAGGATCCTATTTCATTTTGATTTCAAAAATAATAAAATATTTAATTTTTAAATTAATTTTATTTTTTATGTCTAATTTGTTTAATTTGATTTGGATTCCAGTAATATTAAGAGATATGATTAATTTGATTTTCATATGATTCATTTTGATTCTAATTTCTTTCTGGACGTCATATATATAAATATAAATAAATATTAAATTATCATTAATAATTATTATTTTAAATATTTATTTATATAATATAAATGAGGGGTAATAGGTGGGTAGGCATGTGGGCATTTAAGGGATACTAAATGCCTGTGTATTGACGCCAAATGCGGACCAGGGTTTTTGGGCTGAGGGTTGAAGTCAAACCAGCTAATTAGCAATTTTTTCTTAAAAAATTTGCTACATTGCGGCAAACAGACAACGGAAAGAATACATTTGAAATGCCCCTGTCCGCGCCCTTGTCCGCACTCTCGCTCACATTGGTGCTATTCACGTAAATTTTTATCTAAAGATCGGATCAATTGAAATTAGGGAACGATGGTAGATTAATGATGGTCAAATGGTGATAGTAGAATCTACAAAAAAAATTCTAATTGAAGATGGCTTCGACGACGATCATTCAATGCTCAAGTTAAAATATGACAATAGAAGAAAATGAGTGAGCGTATAAGGAGAAAAGAGATTTCATACTGTAGTTCTTTATTTATAGATGAAGGCTGAAGAGCCATAGAGAAAAGAGAATCAGATAGTTAGTCTTAATTTATCTGGAGAGATATGGTCGTTATCCTTCCTTATCTGGAGAGATTTTATCTGTTCTGCTACTAGTGGTCATTTGAATTTTTGATAGAGGCCTGAGATTTAATCATATTTTCGGTCAGGATGAATTACCCCAATAATAGCCCCAGTACTCTCAAGTTTGAGTTAGAATTGGATCGATCGAAGGAAGTACTTCAGCTTTATCGAAGACGTGCTATGTCTATAGCTTTCGATGAGGTGAGAGGTCACATCACCTCAATATTTGTAATTGTTTAGTTGTCGGGGTCTTCATCGGCTCTGCTCGCTGAAAAGTGAGGGACATTCGAGGATCCTTATGGGTTACCCTCATTTGTTGACAGAATTCACAGGCTGTGGGTCCTTATTTGCTAGTCCAATCAGAGGTCATCTCGTTTAAAAGTCGATCAAAGACTCCTTCAGTTGACTGGCCGATCAAAGGCCGTCTTTATCTTCAATTGACTAAGCCGATCAAAAGCCATCTTATGTCTTCAATGATTAAGCCGATCAAAGACCGTTTTATGTCTTCAATGACTAAGCCGATCAAAGACTGTCTTTATCTTCAATGACTAGCCGATAAAAAGCCATCTTATATTTACAATGACTAAGCTGATCGAAGGCTGTCTTTGTCTTCAATTGGCTAAGCCGATCAAAAGCTATCTTTGTCTTCAATTGACTAAGCCAATCAAAGGCCGTCTTATATTTGCAATGACTAAGCTGATCGAAGATCATCATTGTCTTTAATTGACTAAATCGATCAAAGACTGTCTTATGTCTTCAATGACTAAGCCGATCAAAGACTGTTTTATATTTCAATAATTAAGCCAATCAAAGGCCGTCTTATACCTTCAATGATTAAGCTGATTATCAAAGACCGTCTTATATTTGCAATGACTAAGTCGATCATATTAGAAAATATGTCCCAAAGTCAATCGTCAGCCTATTAACGAT
>KE504678.1:1423645-1437221 GCA_000441515.1 Elaeis oleifera | reverse complement strand
GGAGTCAAATTGAATTTAAAATGATTTGAATTGCAACAAACTCCAGCTCTTATCCTATCTAACTTAGTTTGTGCGACAACCATAAAAAGGCTACAATTTTATGCATAAAAAAGAGAGAGCTTTTCACTGTGAGATACCAGAGGAAAAAAGGGTAGAAAATCTTCTTGGGGTGTGAGATTTGGGTGGGCTTTTATCTTCTTTGGTGTGAACAAAGGAGGAGACCGATCTCTTCTAGGGTGAGAGACCTAGAATTATTCTAGAATTTCTGGGTGAGGAAAAATCAAAGAGAAGAGTGTCTTCATCTATTTTTTCTCCACCATCTAGCATCCTCCTCTGATCCATCTTCGACATCGAAAAGATCCGAGGTGATCGAAGAAGGAGATTAAATTAGATCCACCATCAGAAGCCGACTGCGCGAGCTAGTACTCTCACGGAGGGCTTATCGATCCGAGGGCTTCGTATGGACCATCCGTAGAGCCGGATGCTTGTGCGGCTATGAGCGACCAGAGAAGACTTTCATATTCATATTTTCAATCGTGGAGTTCGATTACCCACACTCAGGTATTGGGTTTGGAACTCTGATAGTAGTAGATTAGATCTATTGCTAAATGCTGATTTTTGATTCACATGCTTGTTGTTTTAGATTCAGATTTTTATACATATAAATTTATGTCATAGATCCATTTGTAAAAATTTTAAGATCAAATTTTATGCATGTATGTATAGATTAAATAGTTTAATCTAATATTTTTATAAAATTTTGAAATGCATGCATGAAACCCCTGCACATCCCAATAGATCAAAGGTCGTCTTATTTTACTTGACTAAGCTGATTAAAGGTCGTCTTATGTCTTCAATTGACTAAGCCGATCAAAAGCCATCTTTGTCTTCAATGACTAAGTCGATCAAAGACCGTCTTTGCTGGGGTACCGAAAGGGCTAATAAGGCCTCCTCCTATTAGGATCGTTGGAAGGGCCTTCCTTGCTGTGGTACGAAAGGGCCATCCAGCCTCCCCCCATTAGGACCGTTGGAAGGGCCTTCCACATAGGCGTTGACTTGCTGAAGAGCGGGCACGGCCTTCGGAGGTCCTAATAGGTTATCCCCTACTGCTTGGTCATCGAGGTCTTGAGTTACTGATCCTGTTTTATTCGGTTTCCTCCAACTGGCTTTTATTGGTTAGCGGTTTGACTTCTAGAAGCTTAATTTCTGGAGGTTATTCTTCAGGAGTTCGGCTTTTGGGAGCTTACTCCTTGGGGGTCGACCTTTGGAGGTCAATCCTTAGTCTGTATCAGGGCTTAGCCTTCTCGGATCGACTTTAGGCTTCATCTTAGCGATGAGTTCTACTTGATCGTTCATTTTAGCTCTTACCTTTTGCTTGATAGACCAACCTTGATTTGCTTTGATGTCCTTAGCCTTCTAGTGATGTTGATTTTTTAAGGCTTTTTTTTTGAGGTCATCTCTCTGGTGACATAGGCCTCATCTTTGTCCTCATCTCATCGTTGTGGCCTTGGTTTGATCTCTATTTTATCTTAAGTGCTTGAAGACCTATTGTTCAAAAAGAATGATACAGAATAATAGATAGGGCCTGAAAGTCTTTTACCATAAGAGTTATGAGCTCTGTTTGAGAGCTTTTGACTCCTTGTTATTTGTCTTAGTTTGAACTAGAGCTTTGCTTCAGTTTGGACTTATTTTTGCTTCGGATTAATCTGATTTTGAGCTCTGATCAGTCTGGATCTAGGCTCTAGTCGGCCTTGTTCTGGGCTCTGGTTAGCCTAGATTTGAACTTTGGTCAGCCTTTATCTGCTCTGGTTAGTCTTATTTTGGGCTCTGGTCGGCCTGGATCTGAGCTCTGGTCAATCTGGATCTGAGATCTGGTCGGCTTGGATTTGAGCTTTGGTCGGCCTTGATCTTCTCCTCTGCTCAGATTTGATTTTCTTCTTTGCTCGGCTTTGATTTTCTCCTCTATTCAATTTTGATTTCTCCTCGGCTCGGTCTTGATTTTTGCCTCAGCTCAGACTTGATTTCTCCTCGGTTCAGCCTTGATTTTGCCTCAGCTCAGACTTGATTTCTCTTCGACTCGAATTTGATTTTTCTTCGGCTCGACCTTGATTTTTGCCTTGGTTTGGACTTGATTTCTCCTCGGCTCGCAAGTGCAGAGTCCAAAGTTGAGTGTTCACCTGCCCTTCGCCGCCTTGCCGATGCCAGCCTTGGCACCGACGGAGGTGCACACACATAAGGGGGAGGCATGATCGCCTGTGCCTTCTTCCCCACTCCTCTCTCCCTCTTTCCCTCCTCTTTCTTCTTCTTTCTTCTTTCTTTCTTTCTTTCTTTTGTCTCTCTTATGATAGGATGGGACGTGCTGTTGAAATCATTGCATGCTCCAAACTCAAGTAACTTCGGGCAAACTCTGAAGCATGCACACAGTGGATAGCGTACAGTCAGGAATTGATGATGTCGAAGAGGTCGTGTATTACAGGGCTTGTAGGGAGCTTTGGTGTCGAGAGGCTTCGGCACACAGATGGCCTCGATGCTCGGATGCTTGGGCATAAACGGGTATGCAGGAGGCCTCAACATTGTCTGCGCAGGTAAGATCGGTATTTTCATGCCACACCTTTTTGTTTTTATTTTTTTGTGGCCCAACGAAGTCGACCTAGCCGACTAGAGGTTGGCCTCGTCGCTGGGGGCTCGACCAGAAGGCTGCGTGCGAAGGCATCATTAGAGGAAGGAGCGATGCGTGGAGGGCTTTGGGGGTTGGTGCAGGAGTCTTCGACTGCACGATAGTGCGCAGAGAGCATGTAGGGAGGCCATCGTGGGCGGCTTTGGCTGTATGACAAAGGCCGATGCTGGCCCTAGAACCGACGGAGGCGAGGTGTGCATGCCAGGTGGGCCTCGGGGGTTGACGAGCAGAGGGAGATGACCAGGCCACCTCTCCTCTCCCCGCGTTCCCACTTCCCTCCTCCGCCCCTTCTCTGTTCTTTTTTGTCTTGTCGTGTGGGGTGAGGAGATGAAAGAGGGATAGGCATTAATGCCTCTGTCAAATTCAAGTGATCTAAGAAAATATTGAAGTATCTGTGTGGCGGATAGCGCATTTCAGTGTGGCCTGTCGTCCCTCGTCTGAGGCTTCTTTTTGATTTGGAACCTGTAAAATTCAAATTTCTAAATATAAATAAAAAAAAATTATTCAAAATAACCATTTGGATCGTTAGCTCTCCGATTTCGAGCCCGATTTGAATAATTTGAAAGGCATTGATTGATTCGGAGATGATTAGATCTGATTGGCATCAATCGATATTTGTAGATGACCAGATCATCTGACTGGTTTAGAGGTAGATGATCGGATCTTGTTGGTATTGAAGCAATGCAATGAAAACTCTTCTCATTGAGCATTTGCTCCTTGCCGTAAACGGGTCTGGATCTTTCTTCTAGCACCAATCTATTGATGCAGATTTTCATCTCGAGGTCGGATTAGCTGGAGTTGGACGGCGACGGTAGGTCGGCGACGGTAGGACCTGCAAGAAAATTTTTAATCGGAGATGGTTCCGATGGAGACCCTCCGATATTCAAGTCAGAAATCCGACAATAGAGAGGGAGTGAGTGTGTAGGGAGAAAAATTTCATACTTTAGGAGTTCTCTGTAGATCTTTATTTATAGATAGAGACTGAAGAGCCGTGAAAGAAAAAAAAAAAAAATCAGATGATTAATTTAATTTATTTAAAAATATATGGTTATTATTTTTTTATATTTAAAAAATTATTTATTTTATTATCAACGATCATTTAAATTTTCGAAAGAAATCTCACGTTTTCGGTCAGAAAGAAATTGCCCCAACAGGAGCCATAAAGCGGCAGAGATTCTTAAATGCATGTGAGGGTGGGGTGGGTACGAGGTAGGAGATGGGGATTAGTTTCTTCTCATCTTGAAGTTCTAAATTGCAGCATCCTTAACACATCCAAAACGTAGCCCGAATCACATACCTGAAATGTGGTAGGTTTCAAGTTAACTTTCACGATCCAACTTATTTTCATCTGACCAGTGCAGCTGTAGCTGAATTGTTTAAATTAATTCAAGGCACTATTGTCATTTTGCTTTCATCAAGCTTGACGTATCCCATCTCGAGTCTCTATTGAGGGGACGGTTATCAAACAATATATGCATGAACATAGGCCATGCCATAGACATGGCGCATGTTATTTAATGGCCGTTCATCCTCTGATGGTGGTCATCCATGAGTATCCCCATGCTTTGCGGTGCCGTGCGCATACTGAGCATCCCTGGGGTGGGAAAAATGGCTTCCTAATCAATGCGATTAGTGTTCCTTGACAGAGAAGGGATTTCATAAAGGCTTGGTAACAAACACAATCGAATTCTAAGTCAGCCTGGGTATCACATATTCAGGCTTTTACCTATTATCAGAGAAAAATTGATAAATTTTCACTACAAATAACGAAAATTTAATCACAGTCCTATTGGAGAATTTATAGGATAAAAGAGTTTCTGATATGTAAATTGTAAAGGAGTGTTTTCTCCTGCAATTAATCTATAATGGGAGGGGCTCGAATGAAAAAACACATCAAAATGATTTCTATTATCATTGTTTCCTCCTTTTAGCCTTCTTTTCATTTTTCAAAATATTTTTGTTGGGTAATGGGGGAGAGCTAGAACTAGAATACCCACTTCTGCTGCAGTTCTTGGTCAATATTTTGATGACTTGAACTTAAATGTCAGAAAACTCAATTTGGAGTTCCTACTTGTCTTCGGGCAGGGGATGCTGTTCATTGGCTACCTCACTTTGATTTTAAGTGGCGCGTGAGAGTATGATGACTTCAATTTTAACTGGCTGTCTGACTTAAGTTTAGAACTGCAATCTGTCCTCTTGATGTGAGGATCCATCATTTGGGACTCTCATATGTGGGCTCAGAGAATTAGCACAACACATTGGCTAGAAGGTCCAACATTTCTGTTTGCTTCAACTGGCTATGATTGAAAGGCATCAATCACCATGCTCTTTAACCTGCACCAAACATATATATGTTAAAATATTCACATGGATCTCCATCATGATATAACAGCAAGTGTGGAAATACAAATTCACTAATGTTTTGAGACGTGTTTAATACATTTTCTCAAAAAGGATATTGGCCCCACTTTTCTGAACACAATTCTCTTTTGGAATGCAACAAAGCAATCTAAACTCTTTTTGTAGAAATTGTAAAAAGATTAATTTTAATCTGAAGAAATATGATCTTTTATGGTGACTAACCATCACCAACTAAGAGACATGACTCTTCAACAGTTGTGTCTTTTTATAATTCGATTTATACACAACTGTCTGAAGATAAAATTCAAGTATATAATTATATTTTGAAAATAAATTTCAAAATAAAAATAAATCTGAATTTTCAAGACTCAAGATGCCCAAGTGCCCAAGAGTCCATTTTTTGACTAGTATAAATATTTATTTATCAAGCCCCATGTGGCCCAAGCACTAGAAGCCACTCCTTGGTCCAATGGTTTATTTAAGTCAAACTCTTGGCATTCCCAATTATAAAGCTTACAAATGTCTTATTTCTACTCCACATGGGATCATCCTTACAATTTACTCCAACAATCCCCCACTAAATTATAAGGGTATCTTTTTACAAGATAAATATCATGCATATAAGAAGGCATCTTTCGATTAAACCTTCAATTAGTGTAAGTATTTTAAGATCTTAATGAAGTTATTGATATCCAAAGATTAAACCAATACTTCTATTTATTAAGATCGAAAATATTACACACATAAAATTCATCAACTTCTTCAAGAGGTTTATAACTAGCTTTAGCACTTTTATGGCCTTGTGCTTATCCATTATTCTTGAACATTTATAAGAGTAAAACCCGTAAACTCTTGTTGAAGCGGCACCACTTCTATGTTCATATAGGTGAAGTTTGACTTTTGTCCCTGTCACAGTGGACAAATTTATTTTAACTTCATTAAGAATTTCTTAAATTCATCCTTCCTATCATGATAGTAAGCACCACTTATTGTTTGAAAAGAACTCATCAATTTGGTGCTTAAACAGACACAAAACAATGACTAGTTATTACCCATTAAACTTTGAAATTACTTTTGATAACTCAAAGTTGGGTTCCCATCATCGATGTCTATTTCTTTGGTTAATGTTCAGTCCCATTCCATTAGCTATTATCCTCACTAAATCCTTTAGCAATGGTTTGGTTAGAGGATCAACTAAATTTTTTATTGATCTCACATATGTGATTGTTATCACATCACTCAGGATTAGTTCGCGAACATATTCATGTCTGAGGCTAATATGTCTAGATTTATCATTATAAACTTGACTGTAAGCATTAGACATTGCTCCTTCACTGTCGCAATACAAGGTAATGGCTGGCATTGGTTGTGGCCATAACTCTATATCAGCCATTTTGCTTTTTTGCCTACTATTGCCAAGGCAAAACTCAAATTTCATTGTAGAGTGAGACATGCATGTTTGTTCTTGGATGCCCACTCATTGCACTTCCATCCAATGTAAAAATCCATCCTGAAGTGGATTTATTATCATTGGCATCAGTTATTCAGCTTACATCTGAGTATCCACCTAAAATAGTCGGAAAATCTGAGTATACCAACTCAAACTAATTATCTTTTTGAGATAGTCTAATACTCTTGCAACTGCTTTCTAATGATCAACACTAGATTTACTAGTGTATCTTGATAATTTGCACACAGTATAGGCTATATCAAGATATGTGTAATACATTGCATACATCAAGCTACCAATAGCACTAACATATTCCAATTGTGCTACTATTCTGCCCTCTGTTTGCATTAACTTCATGCTTGAATCATAAGGTGTATTCGCTTCTTTCATTTCAAAATGCTTGGACTTACTTATCACCTTATCTATGTAGTGAGACTGATTAAGTGCATAACCTTTACTATGTCTCCTCACTTTAATTCTAAAATAGTATCTACTTCATTTAAATCTTTCATTTTGAATATTGAAGTTAGATACTTTTTGGTCTCATGAATTCCAATCATATTGGTACCGAATATCAACATGTCATCCATATAGAGACATATAATTACTCCATATTCTAGAGTAAATTTGGAATATATGCACTTATCAGTACTATTATGCTTAAACCCAAAAGATAAAATAGTAGAATCAAACTTTTCATACCATTGCTTTGGTGCTTGTGTTTCAAACCATATAGAGACTTAACTAATTTGTACACTTTTGTTTATTTTTAGAAAGTACAAACCCCTCAGGTTGTTCCATGTAAACTTCTTCTTTAAGTTTTCATTCAAAAAGCTGTTTTAACATCCATTTGGTACATATGTAAATTATATATGGAGGCTAGAGCCATAAATACTCTAATAGATGTTATCCTTGCCACTGGTGCATATGTATCAAAATAGTCTACTCCTTCCTTTTGTGTAAAATCTTTTGCCACCAACCTAGCCTTAAATGTTTGGATAGAACCATTGGTGTTATACTTCCTTCTAAACACCCATTTACATCCTATTGACTTTGAACTAGGAGGTAAATCTACCAAACTCCAAGTGTTATTGGACATAATAGAGTCCATTTTGTCATTTACAGCTTCCTTCTAGAAGGCTGCATCTCTCGAGTTCATTGCCTCACTAAAAGACTTTGGATCATCCTCAATGTCAAGCACAATAGGATATTGGTTAAAACTTTAGTTCTATCTCCCTCAACAAGGAAAATAATAGACTATGAATTTATATAGTCCGCACCTAGAGGTTCTTTTTTCTTTGCCTTTGACTCCTTGGTTTGTTTGAACCTTCACTTTCTTTCTTTTCTCACTAATAGAAAAGTCAGGAGTCTGTCGAATTCTTTTATCAGAAACATGTTCATGCATAACAGCATCTTGTGTAGGTTCATGCACAATAAAATCATTCACAAGTTTGTCCTCAAAAAATTCAACATGTATAGATTCAACAATAACTTTCGACTCTAAGTCCAAAAGTCTATATGCTTTTGAATTCTGTGCATATCTTACAAACACATTTTTAATTCCTCTTGGTCCTAATTTTGTCTTTTGAGGTCGGGTACTTGTAAAAGCTAAACACCCCACAATTTAAATAAGATAAATTTGGCTTTTCCTATTCCATCTTTCATAAGGAGAAACTAAGAATTTTTAGAAAAATTATGTTATGTATATAACATGCAGTAAGCAATGCTTTTTCCCATAAGTAAAAAGGCAATTTAGCTCTCAAGATTATTGTATTAACCATGTCAACTAAAGTTTATTTTTCTTTTGCCAAATCATTTGTTGAGAAGTGAAAGGAGCGGACTTTTGATGTATGATACTATTTCTTCACAATAGAGATCAAAATCTTTTGAAAATATTCTCCTCCTCTATCACTACAAAGAATTTTAATCTTTCTTCTTTTTGATTTTCAACTAGAGATTTATATTCATTAAACTTTTCAAATGCTTCGTCCTTAGTCCGCAACAAAAATACATGAGTATAACGTGAATAATCATCTATGAAAGTAATAAAATATCTTTTTTCTCCTCTAATTAACAAGCCATTTAATTCACAAATGTCAGAATGAATTAACTCTAACAGATTTATATTTCATTCAACCTTTGGAAAATGTTTCTTAGTCATTTTGGCTTGAACGCAAACTTGGCATTTATAATGATTTTCAAATTTGCAAGAAATATAGTCATGCTTAGACATAAATTTCAGATCTAAAATTTATGTGCCCTAGTCTAGCATGCCATAATGATGATGATGAATCAACAATATAAATAGAATATACATTTATTTCATTAATGCTAAGATTGAACAATCCATCACAAAGATAATCCTTCCCTACAAACATCCCACTTTTGGACACAATAACTTTGTCTGACTCTAGAACAATTTTAAATCCTTTCTTGCAAAGCAAGTTTGCAGAAATAAATTTTTTCTAATATCTGATACATGAAATACATTCACTAAGGTCAATTTTTGGCCAGAAGTAAAGTTTAATTCTGCAGATCCTTTTCCAAGCACTTTGGCAGAGTTGTTGTTTCCCATCAGAACCTCCTTTCATTCTTTCAACTCTTGATACATCTTGAACTTCTCTTTGTTATTACATACATGTATTGTGGCGCCAGAAACCAATCAACAAATTTATTAGAGGTTGCCATATTAAGTTCCGTGACCATTCCAATTTTCATTTAAGTCACCATGGCCACAAGTTCCTTGATTTCACCCTCGATCAGATTTGCTTTAGCATTTTCAGATCCTTCCTTCAACTTTAAAGCAGCATTTCTGTGCCTACATTCATAAATATAGTGCCCTTTCTTCCCTCAATGGAAGCAAGGCCTATTCTTGTTCAAGAACTTTTGTTTCTTGAAGAATTTCGAATTCTTTCGAACCTTTAGATTATTCTGAGTTTTCTAAAACTTCTTTCACTCACAAAATTCACATTAGTATTCATAATTAGTGCATCATGTGCACGACTTTCAGCCTCTATTTGCAGATGAGTCTGAAATTGGTCAATAGTAATGCTTTTTGCAGAATGCAACACTTTGTTCCTACATTCATTCCAAGATGGAGGTAACTTCGAAAGCATGGCCCCCACTTGGAGAGAATCAGGAACTTTGATCTTCAAATTACTCATCTTAGAGACCAGAATTTGAAGTTCATGGACTTGATCCATAAGAGGAATCTGATCATGCATCTTAAACTCAAAATAATTTAAAGCAAGGAATTTGTCCATACCTTTCTTCTCATTTTTGTATTTCGTCTCCAAGGCCTTCCATATTTCCTTTGGTGCTTGCAGATTGGAGTACAAATCATATAAACGATCTGTGAGTGAATTCAGAATATGTCCTCCACACATCAATTCATCTTCTTGTCTCTTCTTCCTTTCTGCTTTAATAGTTTCTGTTTCATTTGGTGTAGGATCGCATGTGCATTGAAGATCAGGATCAAGAACAGAATGAACTTTCAAGGTTGTAAGCAGAAACACCATTCTGTCCTTCCATCGAGTGTAGTTGGAATCATCAAAACGATCCAACTTGATCATGTCTTGTGCGACGGAAACCTTTAAACCAAAATCTGTTGCTTCCGTAGCAATATCTCTTTTGAATTGATATAACAACATGTATGGAAACACAAATTCACTAATGTTTTGAGGCATGTTTAATACACTTTCTCAATTGCCTCCACTTTTCTGAACACAAGTCTCTTTTGGGATACAACAAAGCAATCTAAACTCTCTTTGTAGAAGTTGTGAAAAGATTACTTTTAATCTAAAGAATATGATCTTTTATGGTGACTAACCATCACCAACCAAGAGACATGGCGCTTCAACAGTTATATCTTTTATAATTCGATTTGTATACAACTGTCTGAAAATAAATTCAAATCTATAATTATATTTGAAAATAATTTCAAAATAAAAAATAAATCTGAATTTTCAAGACCCAAGATGCCCAAATGCCTTGAGTGCCCAAGTACCCATCTTTTAACTAGTTTAAATATTATTACCTAGCCCATGTGGCCCGAGCCCTGGAGCCACTTTTGGTCCAATGGTTATTTAAGTCCACTTCTTGACAATCCCAATTATAAAGCTTACAAATATCTCATGAAAATTTTTATACACGATGAACGTGGTGTAGAAATCCGATATGGAGCGCATCACTTTATGTGATTAGTCCATGTAGTCATCATTTTCATTATACTTTAATATCCGTAATTTATTTTTCGTTGGAAAATTTTGAATGACGAAAATACCCCTGCTCTTTGAAAAAGATTATTATCTCTTATATTCATATTGTGTAGAAAGTTATAATTTTGACACAGTATATCATAATATATCATAGGATATCATAATTTTTTCCAAAGAGTAGGGGCGTTTGCATCATTCAGAATTTTTAAACAAAAATGCAAAACTACAGGTATTAAATGCGTATTGAAAAATAGTTGGACAAAAATAACACTTCTATATTATGACATTCTATAGCATATTATGACATCCTGAGCCATATTATGACATCCTGTATGCAGAAAGTCATAATTTGATGCAAGATGTCCTAATATACCACAGAATATCCATGATGCCCCACCCTCGACCCATAACTTTTATTGGCCCCGAAACCACGTGGGCCAAAATGCTTAAGCCAAGTTATGGTTGTGGCCCACTTAAATCCTTATACGTCCTATTTAAATTTCCAACCTACCGATGTGAGACTATCACAATCTCCCCCACTTAAATCTCTGACGTCCTCATGAGGACCCACTTTGGCTTCAGTATCCCCTCCCAGTACATATCTATGTGAGACTCCGGAGGCAAGCCCACCACATTGTTGTCACCATCCTCGATGGTCAACCTCCTCCCGTCGGATCGAGGGTACTTTATCGGGATGCACAGTTTGTTCCAATGTGGCCCCATATGATAGTACCCTCGGGAGTGGCTTTGATACCACCTGTAACACCCCAATCCCAACCCATAACTTTTATTGGATCTGAAACCACATGGGCCAAAATGCTTAAGCCAAGTTATGGTTGTGGCCCATTTAAATCCTTATATGTCCCATTTAAATTTTCAACCTACCGATGTGGGACTATCACAATCTCCCTCACTTAAATCCCTGATGTTCTCGTCAGGATCCACTTTGACCCCAGTATCCCCTCCCAGTATACATCCATATGGGACTCTGGAGGCAAGCCCACTACGCCGCTGTCACCATCTTTGATGGTCAACCTCTCTCCGTTAGATCGACGGTACCTCATCAGAATGCACGGTCTGTTCTAACATGGCCCCACATGACAACACCCCCGACGAGTTGAAAATTTAAATGGGACATATGAGGATTTAAGTGGGCCACAATCATAACTTGGTTTAAGCATTTTGGCCCATGTGGTTTCGGGCCCAATAAAACTTATGGGTTGGGGCTGGGACGTTCCAGATGGTATCAAAGCCACTTCCAGGGGTACTATCATGTGGGGCCATATTAGAATAAACTATGTATCCTAATAAGGTACCTTCGATCTGACGGGAGGAGGTTGACCATCGAGGATGGTGACAGCAGTGTGGTGGGCTTGCCTCTGAAGTCCCACATGGATGTGTACTGGAAAGAGATGCTGGGGCTAAAATGGGTCCTAATGAAGACATCAGAGATTTAAGTGGGAAAGATTATGATAGTCTCACATTGGTGGGTTGAAAATTTAAATGGGACATATAAGGATTTAAGTGGGCTACAACCATAACTTAGCTTAAGCGTTTTGGCCCACTGATTTTGGGTCTAATAAAATTATGTGTTGGGGCTGGGGCATTACAATATTATAATTTTTTGAGCCACATTATGACGTCTTGTATGCAGAAAGTCATAATGTGTTACATAATGTCATAATTTTTTTCAAAGAGTAGGGATATTTTCGTCATTCAAAATTTTCAAATGAAAAAATGAAACTGGGCATTAAATATGCATTGACAAGTAGTGGCTACGTGGATTAATCATATAAAATGATGTACTTCACATCGAATTTTTTACATGATCCACGATGCATAAAAATTTCTTAATATCTTATTTTTTCTTCATGTGGGATAATCTTTACAATTTACTCCAACACATCGTTAAATGAGGCATCATTAGCATCCTTGCAATGAGTTATTTAAAAATCTGTCGGAAAAGAAACACGAGGGTTGCGCAAGTGGCTCTGGCCCTCATCATTCACTTTTTATTATACGGACGACTATAGTTTAGAAGAGGGAGTGGGTTAGATGGTCAATATAGAATGGAGAACAACGCCATTTGGACGATGGCTAAAGTCACACTGCCCCAAGTTTGTTCAATCACAGGCCCATGAACATTGACACCAAGCCCATATTACTGTTAGTCTAGTGTTAATAGTCTACTTTTATAATCATTACAACCAAATGAAACCAACAAGGCAGCATTTTGGACTACAGAAGCATACCTAGCCCACACCCAAAAATTAGTCTTTCACTGGTTCATTTGGGAAAATCCTGAAGTATGATTGTAGATTAGACAAAAGCTTTTGACTAATTAAAGCTAATCAGACTATTGCAACTAACTCAATCATTGATTAATTGGCATTTAAATTCTTAAATGGAGCTATGGAGGCACGTCAACGTGTTGAATTCTATTAAATACCACATAACCACCTAACCACCAAGCGGAGGTCTAAGCGGCAACATGGAATACCGGGAACATGCTGGCAGGGTTGGGGACAAACCTATGTTTTTGTTCTTATGGAAAACATTAAAAATTGATGAATTGATAATTGATTCCATAAATTGATAAAAAGAATCAAGAAAATAATGATTATAAGCTTGAATCCATATCAAAAACTTGAGAAAAAGAGATGAATCATGAGAAACAAAGAAATGGAAGAGAAAGAGTGCTATGAAGTCAAAGAAGGGATACCTACCTTCAGGATTCTGCAATCTTGGGGCTAATGCCATCACCATGGAAGATGGTGGCCTATGGTTTGGAAGGAAGAACCTGAAAGGCGGCGGGGGGGGGGGGGGGGAGGGAGAGAGAGGAGGTAGGGTGNGGAGGAGGAGGAGGAGAAG
>KE504678.1:1401741-1423429 GCA_000441515.1 Elaeis oleifera | reverse complement strand
GTTAGAAGAGGAGTAGGAGGAGGTCAACGAGGCAAGAGGAGCAATGTGGAGGAGGAGGAGGTCGATGTAAGAGCATTCGTGTCTAACGACAGAGCTTGGAAGAGGAGGAGAAGGTTGACAAAAGAAATTAGGGATTTAGGGCTGATGGTGGATAGGCCAAAAAGGGATCGGTATTGAAATTGTTGGTTTGACATTTGACAATGCTTATTAGCATCGTTTTGTGTATATAATCTAACAGCTCCTATTAGCATATTCAAGTCATCCGATGATGCTAAGCTAAAAAGGCATCAAAAGAGATAAGTTTGATATTTTAGTATATTCTGAAATTTATCAATACTTTTTCTAGTACTCGTAGTTTAGAGTTGGCAATCAATTTTTTCTTGCCGTTGAAAATAGAATAGTTAAAAAATATGAAAGAAGAAGCCAACTTGGCTGCATTTAAATCTTAGTGTAACGGCTGAAGAAAGGGGATAAGATTTCTTCTCTCCATCTAGCACCTATGTTTGGTAGCCAGCAAAGAGGCCTGACGATCTTGATCTACCCTACTAATTTTGACGGGGTTTCTTGATCGAGCCAGCCTATCAAGAGGAGGCTCGGGTTGTATCTTTCGTATGAAAGAATGATTCCCTTTCTTTCACAACATCATCCATTGGATTGTGCAATATTTGCTTTCAGATTTGTGCATGCATATAGAAGAAAGAGATTGGATTGCTTCGAAATATATGCACAATATGATCCAACGATTGATATCGTGAAAAAGATCAATCATTATTTTATGTGAAAGATACAACCCAAATCCGTCTAGAGAGGGGCTGGATACTGTCCTCTCCTTTCTTTTCCACTTAAGCAAGTAAGGAAGGATGGCCGAGGGGCATGGCTCCTTTTTTTGCTTGTCGATGCTAGTCGAGGAGGGGCAGATCTTGCCCTTCTTTTTCCTCTTTCCTTCGAATGTAGGTGAGAAGGGTGCCCGATTCTTTTAAGCATAGCCCATCCCTATTTTCCAAGCTATTATCCACTATTTTTATAGTACTTCAATCCCTTTCAAGCCCAACAAAAGATAGAAACTAAGAAACTGAAATAAGAATCCTTCAAAATTAGATTTTCTAAAATGAACCTGAGATTGATGCATTTAGTTTGAAAATGACAACTTATAGCTTCATGGTGACAATAATAGCATCACCCACCAATCTAGCTGGAGCTCTCTACATTCCTCACATAATTGTTAGTATTTTGGTGGTCCATGCTATCTATGTTAAGCTCAACTTAGGAGAGGACATAGTTTGTTGCTGCTAGATGCTACAAAGTCCATGGCAATGGAAGAGTAGATGGGAGAGGGACACAGATGCATGAATCTTTCCATTTTATGTGGATCAGGTGAAAACTAAGTTGAGAGAAAAAAAATAAATTAATGTAATCATCCTTGCTCAACCGAAGAAGGATGAGAAGCACCGATGCTTTTGCTCTATCAGGTGAATGGCTTCTCTCTTACTCTCACTCCAAGGGTTCATGTTACATCCTTCTCCTACACTACTTTTCCTTTCATGCGCTAGACCATTGAGACGCACTATCGAGCGATGATAGTATAATGGCTGGCAACAGGCGATGATAGTATAGCCTGCAAAGAGAGTCGATGACTTCAAGCTATCCTACCAATCTTCATAGGAGTTTCTTGATCAAGTTAGCCAATTAACAAGCGGGTTGATATCGCCTTGTCCTTCACTTTTCTACTCAACACAACAAGAAAGGACGGTTGAGGGTCATGGCTCCTTTCCCTGCTCATGGGGGCAAGTCGAAGAGGGGAGGATCTCACCCTCCTCTTTCTTTGTTGCTCCGTGCATGGATAAGAAGGGTACATGATTCTTCTAATCATGATCTTTTCCAACATCCCGAGCCACCATTCCCTATTTTTGTAGTGAATCTATCCTACCTGCACCTAGCAAAAGTAAGAAATTAAGAAACTAAAATAACAAAATCCAACAAAACTAGGTTTCCTGAAATGGGTATGAGATTAATGTACATAGATTAAAAGTGAGAATTTATGCTTTTACAATGGAAATGATGGCATCACCCCCTAATCCAGGCAAAGTTTTCCACATCCCTAAATTAATAGCTGGTATTTTGGCACTCATGTTAAGTTCAAAGTAGTGGTTAGTGTTAGAGTTTATCGGGCAATAGAATTTATATGAAGAAGTCATTGATGCCATCTACAATCTTTGAAATCAGCCTATCTGCAATCACAAAAGAAATCAAAATGGATATGCTCCTCGTAGTCCATGAGCAGCACTTTGGTTTTCAATCCCAACTCTGATTATTTTTTATAAAGAAGATTTTACAAGCTCTCTTAGATGAGTTGGAGACTACGTCTATAGGGTTTGTTCTTTTATAACGTACCTTATCTATCAAAATAGTATTTAAATCCATTTGGAAGACTGAGATAAATGTTATCTATAATGGTTATATAGAGTTTAACTTTATCACAACCAACATCAAATATATCCTTATCATTTTATCAAAGGCTTATCTTTAGTCAGAGTCCAAATCAAACTAAATCGATTAAAATAAATCTCGATGCATATTAGTATGGGCCACATCTGAATAGGGCTTAATTGGATAAATTCTAGCAGTCGGGTGTTAAGCTCAAATTAAAAGGAGAGGACCTGATTTATCGCTGCTTAATGCTGTGTGGCCCATGGCATTGGAAGAGTGGAGTGGAGAGGGAACAATGCTAGATTCTTTCCTTTCATATAGAACAAGTGAAAATATATGAGAAAAAAGGAAGAAAAAAGAAAGCAGGCTCCTCATGAAATCATCGCCGCTCCACTTCCATGACCGCCATCTCTCTTCATCGACCTCATTTGCACACCGCCGTCCCTCTTCATCGACCTCAATTGCTCCCGTGATGATAGGAGAAGGATGAGATGCATCGGTGTTATTCTTCCATCTGGTGGGTGGCATCTCCCTCACTCTCATTCTAGAGGTTCAGGTTAAGTCCGTATCCAATACTATCTTCGTTCCCTTTCACATGCTAGACCATTGAGATATTCTATAATGCGATAATGGTGTAACAATAGAAAAGAGGTAGGAGTTTATCACCTACTTCCATTCCCTTTTCTCCACCAAGCTCCCATATTTGGTAGCTAGTAAATAGGATTGATGAATGCAAGTAACCCTACCAATCTTAGGGAGATTTCTTGATCTAGCTAGCTAGTCGTGTCCCGCCTAACAAATTCAAACCACATCCTAAATCCAAGCCTTGAGTGGAAAGAGGCTAAAATGGCTCGGACTCATTACATCTGTAGTGTGCATGCATGCACGTCTATAAACTTTCAGAAAAAATTATTTAATTAAGTTGGCAAACTTGGCATGGAATTCCTTAGGGATTTTGGAAGTTTTAAGTTCCGATGGTCCATAGTGAAGGCGGCGTTAACTCGTGCCAGATCAACTAATACTTATCTTCAGCACTCCCAACTCCACCTATTCTTTGCTCTCTTGTTTTCTCTCTTGTCGAATGCCGACGATTGGCCTTCTCCATCAACCACGTTCGGCCTTCTATGTCCATTAATCTTGTGTCCATTGTCCTTTGTTTATTCTCTACATATTGGTAGTCTCTTCATATTTGGGGAGCCATGTGGTCCACCAAATCCGCACCTTCCCACAAATATATTAACTCCTAGAGTGGTGAAAGACTGGGGACCCAAAATTATGATTGTTCTTCGGATCAGACCAGGACCGAATAATCAAATAACATTGAATGCTAAAGGTGAATCAAGTCCTCTTCAGCCAACTCGGATCGGATGCAGCATAACCAAATCATAACGATTGAAAATTGCTTTAATTACTCGCAACGGTCGATTTGGGGATGGGTAAGGCTAGTAAATATAATCCAATCCACTAATTCGATTCATATTCGATCTGTATTAATATATTTGAGTTTAGACTAAATAGATTCAGTTCGTAAACAGATCGATCCATTTAATTCATCTAATATTTGGATCAAATTTAGATTTATCTGATCCAATTAATCTATTTAATATTAAGATTGGATTGAGTCAAATAATCTGTTTAACCTATTAATTCGTTTAAGACCAATTTATTTGTTTAAAACCTGTTTAATCTGTTTCTGATCTATTTAATCTGTTAAAAATTTATTTAATCTATTTAACTTAATTTGATATATTTAATAAATCGATTAAGTGGATTGGATTAGATTATCTATTTAATAAATGGATCAAATCTGGATCTAAATTTTTGATCTATTTAATAAATAATTAAATTTGTATTGATGATTTTTTAACCTGATCTGTATTGATTTGATCCGTATTCCATCACTGACAAGGGCACTGGGTCGTGCTTGGCACGGCCCAGCCCGGCCCAGGCCCATCGCGCTTGAGGCTAAATTGGCCGTGCTTGACACGGCCCGTTACTAAACGGGCCGTGCCTGACGCTGCACGTTACTAAACGGGCCGTGCCAGACACGGCATGATTAGTACCAGGCCTCAGCCTGGCACGATCTTAGGCTCGATTTGCGGCCGTTGGCTTGTTGGCCAATGGCCTTTTTTAAAAAAAATTGCAAATGGCCATTCTTGGCACAGCCCATTTGTGCCCATTACGGGCCATGCTTGAGGCCGTTATGGGCCGATCCTGGCACGGCTTGGCCCAGGCCCGTTTCAGCCCATAATGGCCAAAAAGGATCAAAACAGCTATTTTTAATTTTTACCTTTTACCCTTTAATAGCTATAAAATGACTATTTGAGGGGTATTTAGAAAAAATATGAATTCTATAAATAGCCCCTCTTCTATTCTCACCGTACCAATATACTATTCTCCCTTTCCTACTACTACTATTTCTCTCTTCTAGCAATATTGCAAGTGCTCTAGCAATTTAATTTTTAGTTTGTATTTAGCAAGTGTTCAAATACTTTACAAGAAGAGGTCCTTATCGAGGAGCACAAGAGGAGGTCCTTGTCAAAGAACACAAGAGGAAGCTTACAAATCTCGATGTTGCCTTTACTCAATTCTTTCACCTCTACTCAATTCCTCCACCTTCGGTTAGTTTTTATTTTTTGATTCATAAATTTAGAAATGGCATCTTATGATGAGAGCTATTTTGGCATTCTTTCTATTTCGAGACAGAAGAAACTAATCCCGTTGCTCTTATTCCCTCTGAAACTACTCAAGATCAAACCTCTTTCCATAAGAGGACTAGTGCAGTTTGGAAGGATTTTGAAAGAATTCTTATCGACAGAGTCTAAAAAGTAAAATGTAAAAATTATACTAAATTTTATAGTTGTGCCAGTAGCAGGGGAACTGGCCATTTGAGGAGACATCAAGAGAGTCATAGGATGAGTGACTCTCGTCTCCAAAATACCCTCCATGTACAAGGGGGATCTCTGGTAGGTAATTTTGCATATAATCACCAAAATCAAAGACAAGCACTAGTTAAATGGATAGTTAGGGATGAACTGCCTTTAGTTTTGCAAGTCTTTAATTTGAAGAATATATTTAATTAATCCTACAGCCTGCTTATAAAAAAATTAGTAGACGTACTTTTAGAAGGATAGCTATGACAGATATATTAACAATAAATAAATTAATTGAAACTCTCTCTGTCTTAAATTCAAAAATTTCATTATCTTCTGATATTTGGTCAGCATTAGTAGGTAGTAATTATTTATTTTATTATTGCTCATTATATTGATAATGATTGAAATTTAAATAAATATATTTTTCTTTTCATACTTTTGATTTTTCACATTCTAGATAATAAATTTTAAATATTATTTACCAAACGGCATATTTATTTGGAATTAATGATAAAATCATGTCTATTATTTTTGACAATACATCTAATAATAATTTTGCTGTTACATTATTGAAGGACTCATTGCATCCTATTTTGAATGGTTAGTTGTTGCATATTAGATGTGTATATTATATCTTAAATCTTTTTGTATAAGCTGGTATGGGCATGGTCTAAGATGTAATTTCAAAATTAGAAATGTAGTTTTTTTATTCATGCTTCAAGAGTAAGACTTCAAGAATTTAAGCAACTATATGTAGATCATAGTAAATATTTAAAAATTTAAACTTGATATAATGACTCGTTGAAATTCAACATATACCATGATACATGATGCATATCTATATAGATACTTATTAAGTGCATATATTAATGACCGTGGATTAGGTTTTGTATTGACTGAAACTGATTGGACTAAAGATAAAATTTTGAAAATTTTTAATTATTTTTGTAATGCTACTAACATTTTTTTTGTATTTATTATCTAACTTCATGTTTGTTTTACAACAAGCATTTGGTATTAGTAAGAAATTTGTTGAATATAGATTTGATGATGTTTTAATGCCATTCTTGAACAAATAGAATCTAAATAGAATGAATATTGGAACAAGATATGTCTTATGCATAATTTAGCTGTTGTATTTGATCTACGAGTTAAATTGAGCGGTATGCTAATTTTACTTGATGCATATTATGAAAATATGATACTGGATCCTAAACGCGCTAAAATTGAGGTAACAAAACTTCTTTATAATATTTATGCATTATATGATGAAAAAATTTGTGGATCTAGATTAGCAGCACCAAGCTCTATCGTTTCATCTAGTAGTTCTTCTTTATCATCTGTTTTTAGTTTATTGCACATAGGAGACAGACACATGCTTCAAGTTCATTTGCATCTTCTTCATCAGCTTTAAGTAGTAAACTAAATTTTTTTATTACGAAATAATCTTCATTCTGCATATGATAAAAATCAAATAGATAATCTAGATGTGTTAGCTTGGTGGAGAAGTGTTAAAAATTAATATCCTATTTTGTTTGCTATTGCACGTGATATTTTAGCTATGCCAATGTCCACAGTTGCATCAGAATCCGCTTTTAGTGTAGGTCGGCATATTCTTGATGAAAAGAGAAGTCCGATGACCAGTGAGATGGTAGAGATACTGCTCTGCTTCAAAGATTGATTGGATACGGAAGCGAGGCTTCAAGATAAAAGTAGACATTTTACTACATCCTCTAATTAAGACGATACAAATAAGACCGACAAGTAGTAGGATTTTTATCAAGCTAGCACAGAAGAGCAGGGAGTAGAGAGAGGGTCTTGAAGGAGTTCAGTGAGAGCAGAGACAAGCTGGTATAATTCATCTATTTTTATTAATTATATTATTTTTTAATTATTAAGATGAGTCATCTTTATAATTCTATTTCTTTTCTCTCTCTCTTCATTGTATTCTGAAAGTCAGGTCTAGCCCTCCTCCTTTCCTGTACTATTTTGATATTTATTAATAAACTGATAGGGATCTACGCCAAACTCCTTATCTAACAAGATGGCTTTATATTTAAATCCCTAATCCCTAATTTTTTTATTATTCATGCATATTTTTAAAAAAATTTAAGAAATCCTAAATGGACCGTACATTGGCACGGCTCAAACGTGTCGTGCTTTGGCACAGCCCATTTCAAGGTGATTGGGCTGGCATGCGGGTCGTGCCGTGCCTACCCATGGGTCATGCCGGTCCAGACCCTTATGGGCCGTGCTGGGTTTGAACCGTAGGTCAGAAAATTCCAGTCCAGACAGGTCCTCCTCTTATGGACTGTGTCAGATAGGGCACGATACTGTAGCCAATGGGTCATATCTGATGCGGCCTGTCTCGTGCCGGGCCGGGCTGCGTAGCCCATCTTTAATGGGAATTGCGGTTCCCTCAGGCAGGACAGTATGATGACGTCGCACGTCCGCGAGAGAAGAGGATAAGGGACGTGAAATAAAGAATCCGGAAGAGAGGCCGACTCAATTTGGTGCGTATCTCGGTCTATCCGGAAGGAGAGGTCGACAGCGTGCCACGTAAAACTGTCGTATTTTATTAGAAAATCTTCCAACCCGCGGCCCTAACGGTGGCCGAACATTTAACATGGCGTGTAATATAAACGGGACGATCTGAAACCAAATCAAAATCCAGATCGAGAGAGAGAGAGAGAGGAGGAGGAAGAAGATGGGGATGAAGCTATACGGGACGCCGCTGTCTACGAACGCAACGAGGGTGAGATCTCTGCTCAACGAAAAGGGAATAGACTTCCAGCTCGTCCCCGTGGATCTCCGTGCCGGTGATCACAAGCGACCCCTTTCCTAGCCTCAACGTATCCTATCTCTCTCTCTCTATCTCTTATCGTTTTTTCTTTTAAGTCTTAACAGCTGTTCTAATTCATCTATTTCTTTGCAGCCATTCGGTCAGGTTCCAGTGCTGCAGGATGGAGATATAATCCTCTTCGGTGATTTTAAGATTATTTATTAGTCTTTTAAAATTTATTCAACCTTCTTCTCATTGTTTGGCGAAATTGGACGGCCAGAATCGCGGGCCATAAACCGGTACATCGCGAGCAGATACAGGGAGACCGGACCGGACCTGCTTCGGTCGGCGGGGGACCGGCGGAGACGGCGGCGGTGGAGGTGTGGTTGGCGGTGGAGTCGCAGCAGTTCGGGCCGCCCATCGAGGAGCTGGTGTTCGAGGTGCTGATCAAGCCGCTGATCGGGGAGACCACCGATCAGACGGCGGTGGAGCGGCAAGCGGAGAGGCTGGGTAGGGTTCTCGACGTGTACGAGGAGCGGCTCTCAAAGAATAAATATCTGGCGGGTGGTGAGTTTACTTTGGCGGACCTGAACCACATGACCTACACCTATTTCCTCCTGAGGACACCCCAGGCGGATCTGGTCACCTCCCGGTCGCACGTGCTGGCCTGGTGGGAGGATGTCTCGTCGAGGCCCGCCTGGAAGAAGACCGCCGAGATCATCCCCGTATAGGCGCGACAAGTGAATCCTGACCGTATAGTATTTCCAATGGTTAGTAGTAGAATGAAATAGTTTGGATGATGCGAAATGAGTTTGTATGAACTAAGTTATGTAATCAATAAAAGAACAACAACCGCCTCTTTTGCACCATTTCTGTTTCTGGTTTCCAAAAGAAATAGAACCCCGGTTTTTAGCAAATAACTTTAAATAAAAAGGTTTCATCATATGCTACTTTTTCTTCTAGGACATTTGCAGACAAAAACTGGAAATGAAAGCGGGATTAACGGACCCTAATTTATTTATCTTTTCTGTTTTTGTTATGAAAATTATTATGTTATTTGTTTGCAATTATCTTAGATTTATTTATGATTTAAACTGCGTGCGTGCGTGCGTGACCTATGCCACTGGTTGCATTAACTTAACGGTCGGTCCATGCGGTAGACATGCAAAACAGGAACTTGAGAAAGATTTAGCCCAACTCAAGCTTAGCTCCCTGAGATCGCAACCATCCATTAATGTTTCTTCTCCTGATCAATACTGTGACTTACATGGTCCAGAGTTCTAACACGGTTGCTGAACTCTGGGCTGTCAGGTGAGAGTGAGTTAAATATATCTTCATTAATCAAGAAATTTATCGCTACTTCCAACATAAATTCAGCAGAGACCCGACAAACAGTCAGGAAATTGCTTATTGGAGAGGAATGGATATTAGATGCCTCATCATTCCAATGACTGATGATTTGATATTGGTTTCATGATATCAATCCACTGATACAGCATTCCGAGAAAATATAGTTCATAGTAGTCGCCCAGCCTCTCCATCTGCACCCATACCCTCAGCATCAAGGTACATGAAGCCTTACGAAGGGCATTACCATGGCAAATAAGCATTTCAGAAATCGAGATCAATCTATCTGACCATCCATCAGCAAATTAAAGCGGCAGTTGCATTTACGATACGTCAATACCAACATCGCATTTCGGTTTAAGATATTTCTTCAGTTCGCTGCAAAATCATTGGCAATCCAAGCTTTAGTTCTAGCTAGCAGGGCTATTGAGCCAAAGTTTAATCATAATTCCAACCAATCAACTCACAGGAGTAGAAGTGGGGAAGTTGACGGAAAGTCGGATTAGTAAAATATCTAGGCACAGGCTTAAACAACATGAAACCAGAAGCAGCGTATGTAGTGCAACTGAAGGTAGGAGCAAACCATCAGAAATCATTACACATTACAGGAATAAAAAAAGAAATTGATGTACACACTGCTTCATAGCCAAAGAATCAGCATAGCCTTTAAAGAAGTAACCGTCCATGTCGATAGAGAGATTCAGGGAGACAAAAAGACATTTATAAATATAGCATGGAAAACTATAATGTGGCCAGAAATAGGATATACATGGGTCCATCATGTGATATTCACACATGTAGTCACTATGATGAGTAGATGGAAATATTTGCAGGCTGTCAACACTAAGATATATACAGATTGTTGCCCCAATGAAAATTTACCAATAATAATGAACAGCAGTACAACCAGACAAAACTTTCCTTGTTCTAATAAGTTTCCTCTGGCTTTAAGAAATTGTAACATTCCAGCTGTGTCATCTCTCCACCGTTCACTGGGTCAAATTGGCATCGGTAGAAACTGCATATTCAGGACAACATTAGGGTATGCTTGGAATAAAGATACAATAGCTTAAGAAAAAACACATAAACCCACTCCTTGGCTCTTATGATGCACCGAGAGCAGAGAAACTAAATGTTCATACACCCACTCTCGCGTACCAGCATGAGTCTGCAATGTCTCAAGAAAGGAATCATGCCATCCCAGAGCAAAATATTACATAAACACAACCATTGCCTTCATGTCAAAGGTTGCTTAGAGGTGATAAATCGAGCTTACATGACTAATTTGTTTGAGTAAATACCCAACTTCTATATATCACTTGTGAATGCCACAAAATTTCAAAAATTGAGAATTTTGTAACAAATGTTTGGCAAAATTTTAAATTTCAGCGGGAAACAAATCATTGGAGTTGGCATTGCATACCTTCCATCCATCCCAAGAATCACAATAGTGTTCTTGTGGTGTCCAAATGCAACGTTATATTGCAAACCTTCATGCAAGCGGTATTGGGCCACCGACCATTCTGAGTTGAAGTATTTAGGCAGAACACCTAAGATGAAACCAAAAGGCAACTTTAACTTAAACAGTCTCCAAGGCAGCATATGATTGGGGCAGCTTGCTGTTTTTACACTAACGGCAAATTTTCTCATGGACAAATGCGAACACAAATGATATCACATTTCCTTTGATTACAACATTGAAATCCCAGTACACAGCAAACAGGTTTGAAGAAATTTGCAACCTGACTAGTTCTAACTCAAAATACCTATCATTGACATGAAAATTGAATAAGATTTCTATATCCAAATTCAACACCAGAATCTAGAAGAGTATCATTAGCTTGACTCAATACAGATATAGTTCAGATAGGGTAGAAAAGAATCTGTTCACTAACTTAATTACACACTCCTGTTTATTAACAATCGAATCCATCTGGACCATTTGAAACAAGATCCCATCTATGATGCACTCAAACTCGATTGCCACCCAAAAAATGAAGCACTGCTCAGCAGTGAACTCAACCCCAGTCCAGCACAAGGAACACTCGAGCAAACCAGCATGATTACTGGTAGGGTGCTGACAAGCATGGTAAGATCTCCAACAGCAGAAGTTTGTATTCAGGCAAGATAATTGCAAGTAGTTCAGGAAAAAGCATGGGAGATTAAATCTTGAAAAAGATAAAAGTGGTTACAATAAAAGGAAAGAATTAAAATTCCAAAAATCTAATACACGAAATATTCAAAATGATTATTGACAGTTTATTAGGCCTATAGATGGATTTGAGCTGATGCAAGTATGATCAATCAACCAAATCTGTGGTCCAATTTAATCTGATAAACTGGTGGACGAAAGCAAGATGCACTTCTTTATTTTAATTCATACCTTTTTTTGAGGTGGGTGTGGTGGTGCCTTTTTGGGTAAGGGTGGGAACTCTAGCTAAGGACGCACAGAACCAATAATAGGGCTTAGTTGAGCTCCTCCAATTAAGAAGCAAGTCAAGACAAAGCTCCAGCCTCATCTAAAGCTCAAGTCATAAAAAACTCGTTCTTGAATAATATGGGCTTGTAAAACAAACGTAACACTAACCTTCTTCAAACTTGTCCAACTATGAAATGAACAGTGCTTTAACATTTATGATCAAGTGCGCTCCAGCTTGGCTCAAGTTTGATTACCACTTTCTTACAACCACCCAAGACTGAGCAGTCCAAAGCTTTGCTGAGCTTGGTGAATGAGAGGGTGGATTGCTTAGAGGACAAGAATGGGAGAACGAAGGGCAAGGTGGAATCATGCAAGTGAAATATTTATACAAAATATGTAGGACTATATTTTATATCATAACATCTATAATTCTTATATTATTACATAACATTTGGTTTAGGTCTTATAGGCAATCAGATTTGGACCTTTGTGGGTCCCTGGGTCAACAATAATTATCATATCAAATAGAAGGTATTGGATCTCGATCAGATTATTCAAAATCCAATCCATTGACAGGCTTATCATCTATAAAAGTCAGCAAAATTTTCAACTGTACTTATTCATGAAGTCAAAATAAAATCTGAAGTAAAGTTGAGAGTAGAATTTTCCAGTAAAAGATTGTACTATGACAAATGTCATTATACCTACATATTGATCTTTAACCTCCTTTAACGCTTATTAAAGATGAACCAGTGACTTCTTTTCTTTTGATGAAAATAAATTACTAATCTATTGAGGAAGACAAAAATATTTTGATAAAAGCATTAGATGATTGCAAAGACTCTGAAAGGAAAGTATAGAACACCAGTAGTGAACACTAACAAAGACAAATTAGATGGAAAACCAACCATTATCACAAGATCTTGTATAAGTCAGAAATAAGTTCATATGATTTCCTCTTGCATAAAGAATATCCAGGTGTGATTACTAATTTTTACAAGTTAAATTTAGTTACCTTTAATGAAAGAGAGGGATGAAGCTGGGGGATTTGGCTCTGGTGCAGGCCGGGGCCTGTCATTTACTGTCAGTCCCAAATTAACCTTGAGGCTGAACACATGAACTGTTCCTTTGTCACTAGAGACTGCTAACCACTGCATACTAGCAGAGAAGGCCAGGCTATAAATCTCTGCTCTATCAGCACCTCTTCTTACCTAGAAAGAAACATCTCTTAATAACATCAGATCCAAAATCGCTACATATAAAACAGAGAATGGCTTTACCGAAAAACAGCAGAACGTGGAAAGAATTATTAAAAACATTAAAATGTGCATGAACTGTAGAAAGATGCACAAATTATATAAGGTTCATAAAGAAAATATAATAAAGCTGATGGCATGAGTTGACACAGGCTCAGATACAAATTGGGAGAAACAGTAAATAAGCATTTCTATTGTCGGAAGAGCAACAACTCTCCTCCAAAATAACAACATTCAGCACATCTACCATCTCTGGTTGAGAGGCAACAAAGGTACAACTCAAGTCATGGAACTTAGATAAAATTGTAGGAAGTAAGAGTTCCATTCATAGATTAATATTCTATTATGGGTTTTATGAGAAATTTCTTTTAGTATACTTTCTTTGCAGCGTTAAAAGCAAAGACAATAAACCTTGAGCCTTGAGAGAAAATTTATTGGTATTTGTTATACCTGAATGCTGAAAGTGTAAAACAAAAGGATTTACTCAAAATTTGTAGTACTTCAGTGATTTTATGAACAGTTGTTTCGACTTCTAATTTAGGGATTTAAAAGTAATTTGCATATAAAATTATTTGGATATCCTGCCAAACATAAAAACCAAATCATAATTTTTTGAAATGTGTGCGAAAAATGGTGGAAGAACAAGGATAAAGTGGCATATGGAGACCGGAATTCAGGTGATAAATTTGAATAGAAAAGTGCAACACCATCTCAGGGTAACAATCACTTGATGGTTGCTTTCTCTAAAAAGTTGATCATCATGGTCGCCACCATAAGGTTATATACCAGAAATAATACACCAAAGTCCATAAAATGGTAATCTTCATTCACTCAAATAACTTTGAGGACCATACTAATCTCCTAGAATATGAAATATTGAAGCTTAGGCTCTTCTAACAACTAAATCACAACAAGGCCTTTTACTCCTACATCCACTATTCTCATTATTCTTTTATATCGATGTGGGAATCTTGAATCACATCACCTGACTAGGAATGAATCAGTACAATAGCCAGCCGGCTTTATCTTTTTCTTTCCTTGGTTCAAGATTCGTTTGATAAAACAGATGGAAGGCATACTTAATTATGACTAACATAAATTTTTCTACAAGACTAAAAGAGCACGCTCAAGTCTAGCCAGCTGATTGACCTATTTATTGAAGTCAAGCACATGGTCCAACGTATCATACATGAAAACAACAAATAATTAATTTGAAACAAACTTCAGAAACTAGAGTATTGGTCCTGATCTTGTATGCTAATAATGTACCTGATCTTGATCAATTATAATGGTCATCTAAGTTAAATTAACCAAGATGTCATTCTACCAGCAAGAAAAGCCTCAGTCAATCAAGCCAAAAAGAATGCAAAAGTATGGGGAAGGAATAGCATTCTAAAATATTAGCCCAAGCAACCAAACATGCAAATGCAGGCTAGTGACCCCACCTTATTAGGCTAGGCCAATATGGCCCTCATATGCGGCCAACAATTGATCAAGTAGGATATTCGCAAACCTGCATTACAACCCATTGGATTGGTTTTAAAGCCTCAGCCCATCACACTCCCTAATGCACTCTTCAAAGAGATCGGGGGGCGGGGGGGAGAGGAGGGAATAGGGGGTGCAACAAGTCAAGTTTGGATTGGGTCGACCAATACCGATACCCGCTCCACCATGAAAAACCCACACCCATACACACCCTATACCTGTCTCTCGGGTCAAATCGGATCGGATAAAATAGAAGACCCAATTTAGACTGGATCGGGTTGGGTACACCCGCTTTGCCTCGGGTCAGGCCAGATCAGATCGGATCGGGTTGGGTATACCCGCTTTGCCTCGGGTCAGGCCTCACCAAAATCCCTCAAACCCTACAAAAAAAAGAATCATGCTCCCAGCAAGATTAAGCTCTCAAAACCTCAAGGAACCAACTCACACTGCCACAAATCTCTCTCAGATGCTCTCTTTCCCCACCGATCTCTGTCAAGCACTCCCCCTCCCCACAGATCTCCCCTTCCCCATGGATCTCTCTTAAGTGCTCTCCTTCCCCATGGATCTCCCAAAGAGAGAATGAAATGAAAAGAAAAGGAAGCGAAAGAAAATGAAAAATCCCCTCCAATCTCCCTCAAGTGCTCTCCTTCCCCACATATATCCAAAAAAGAGAATGAAATGAAAAGAAAACGAAGCAAAAAAAAAAGAAGAAAAGCAATCTATGTCAGAAAGGGTCTTACCTTCTAATTTTTCTGTCTTTCCTTTGCTTTTGTTGATTTTTTTCTATGGTTTCCCATGATTTTCCTCTATTTTTTCCATCCATAGGAGTCTCGATCGGGAGGGAGGCATGAAGCATTTTTTTTCCATCCACAGGAGTCTCAATTGGGTGGGAAGCTCGAGAGGAAAATGGTTCCTCTCATTTTTGCCTCCTCAGAAGTCTCAATCAGGTGAGGCTTGGAGCGGCCGGATAGGGAAGCTTAGATATTGGCCAGAGTTTTGTGTTGGGTCTTTATATTTAAGAGTTTAAACGGTAAGGATTTTATCTTGGGTATATTTTATAGGAGTTTAAATGATATTTATATATAGTGGGTCGAGTTCAAGGTGGGACATATCATTACCCATACCCAACATGAACTTGCTTCCAATTTTTTTCTAAAACCCATACCCCACTTGGACTTGGATCGGATCGATAAAATCTGTCCCATTCGGATCAGATCGGATCGGATCAGGTACCACTCGACAGGTTGGACAAAATTGCTAGCCTTAAGAGAGAGGGAGGCGAGAGAGAGAGGCTTGACATAGCTCTACCGGCAACCAGTGGTAGCTAATGAATAGCAGCCAACGCCAACGAATTGAATGTCAGTTTTCTTCTTCCCCTTTTACCTTCCTTCACCTTCTTTCTCCCACCATCTATCTCCTCTGCCTCCCTTCATTTTTGCAACTTGTTTTCTCTTACTCATCTGCTTACCTTGTCCTCTCTCTCTCTCCCTCTCTTTCTCTCTCACTATCTCTCTCATATCTTCCATCTCTGTCTATTCCCTCATCCTTGGACCCCACAGCACCCTCTTTCCTCACCTCCCCCACCACCCAAAAAAATACTTGATCTTCTATTGTTCATTTTTTGCTTATTTATTTCTATTTTTTTTATTTATTTCATCTTTTTCCATAAATCTTATTACCTCTAAATATTTAGATGCCAATCTTATACGTAACATTGTTCCCTAAAGACACACATACTGCAACTGCTTTGAGAACTATGGAAAAAAAATCCAAGAAATATAGCTATCCCACTCCTTTAATGTGCTTGCAATACAATTATTGCAAAATATATTATAGGTCAAACTATCTAAAAATTAGAATGGCAAAGACCAATATTGGTTTCATTCTCTTTTGAATTTAGAATCAACCACCATCAAAGAGAGAAAATGCAATAGCAAAGCCTTTGTTCAGTAATCCAACATACATATATAACATATATAACGAGAGACCTGATGAACATTTATTTTCAAATTTTTTAATACATCCAATATAGGTAGTAGACTCGATGTACATAATTTTTTAAACCAACTTAATATGCAGGCATTGAGAAATCAGCCAAAGTACTCATCACCACATCCTTTGAAGAACTAGCAATAAAGGTCAAATTTGAAAGCCTTGCAACACCTAACATTGCTTCTCTTCTGCTCTTTGTTTTCCTCTTCCCCACAAGGTATTGGAGGTTAGATCAGGGAGATTTAGCATTTTCGCTTTGTTGCATCGTGAAAGTATTTTGCAATCTTTCTAGCGAAGTTCTTGCTAGCACTCAGGTTTCTCAAAGGCTGATTACACAAGGTGGAGGTAGTGCCTCATACTTTTCATTAACATCATCCAGTATTGCATGGCGAGGCCTTCATGGATATGCATAGTAGGTAAGGGGACAATAAACTTCATATCCTATGTAGTGTTCGGCTTTGGGCCTTGTGGCTTGCTTTGTCAGTCTATAGATTTAGGCACAATAATTAAAACTATCATCTTACTAAGATGCAAGCTCAGCACCTCAGTGCCTCACATGATATTGATTATAGACCCATGCTTAATCATAACAAATATAAAACAATTACAAATAAAAAGATCAAGTAAACTTATTGTAACATTAGTTGGGTCCTAACTTCACATTTCTCTTTTCAAATTTTACCGCTAAAAATTTTGAACACTTCTTTTTTCTTTTAAGTGATCACAGACAAAGTCCTAGTTGAGGGCAAAAGGCAAAAGGTGGATTGGTGGGGAGAAACTAGTCTCAATGTCAGCAAATTTAGCTTCTCTCAACCAGTGGAAAGAAGGATGGTTTGCCTGCTTTATGAGAGCCACTAACGTGTGGCAAATAAACAAAAATGCTTAAAATAAACAAGTAAAAGAAAATAGAGATATAGATGCATGTATTTAAGTTAGGATGTGTTAAGGAAAATAATGAAAGAAGGGTAAAAATTGAGGCAGCTAGTCATTTATGAGTAAAAGCCACCAGTAACTCAAGTTACTTTGTCATGTTATGGTCAAATTTATCTTCTCAGCAAAGCATAGTCCAAAATAAGTTGCATCAAGTTATGAGTGGCAATTCCCTACCACTATTACATGCAGGCTAATATTTTTAGAAATTTTCATTCAAAATTAAAATGAGAAAACCTCCATAAAACATGAGGCTAATCATTTATTAGAAAGCAAGTAAACAGGGTTTAGACATTTCATTGGTCTTAGGACCATTCTCTAGCACTCATTTCATGTCATAGAACATAGCTGCTAATGAAACTAGTAATTTTCATGTTCTTAAAAGGAACAAATTCTATTATTAACTAATTGCTCACCTTTTGATAGAAACTGAATTCACCCCTATATATCTAATTGTCCTTGTTCACGTAGAAACACCATTTTACTTTGTAGGATTAAACACTAAGAATCAATTTCTAGAATGTATGATATATGAATTTATTCTATTTCAAATACCTCAAGGATTTTCTTCATCTATGCACATTACTGCATTAAAGTTCTATTTGACTCCCCAACTCCAGAAAATAGTAAAATATCAATATAAACGAAGAAAGATACAGAAGCAGCTGTAGAGTAATCAGTAAGAAGGAAAATGAGCAGACAAACCATTAGAAGGTAATGTCCACATCAAAGAGGAAGCAACAACTTCCAGAGACTAGATTTAAGTTGATTTTGCACTTTATAGCTCAGTAATCAATTGTTTAACAACTTCAACTTCGTTGGGTGAATGCTTCATGCTTCAAATGCTAGGAATCAACTTGCAAAAGTTTTCTTGGCTGACGAGTGTCAACTTTAAAGCTCAATGTCTATGGAGGTTTATGCCAGGAGACAATTCAAGTGATCAACAAAAATACAAAGGAAAAACAGAAAATATGGGATAAGTCTAGAAACCTACCTTAAGATCAAGCCCTCACTTCTGAGAGCTTATAACAAACAGTTCTATATTAGAATTTCACCTTAATTATCTTAACAAATAACACAGTAAGGAAATATACATGGATCAAACGAAAAAGAATCATGAGGACTAATATGGATTCAAAGAAAGCAAGGCATGCATCTTACTTCTTGGAGAAGTGTTCCATCAACGGCGCTGAAAATCCTGATGAGCGTGCCCTTGGTGCTCGCAGTGGCGATCAACCGCCCATCCTGCGACAGCGCGAAGCACGCAATCCTCGAGTCATGTGCCATGATAAACTTGGTCCGGCGAGCCCCGTAATGCTCCACCCTGACCTGGCCCTTCTGCCCCCCAGGGCAGACTAGGACCAGCGACCCCTGCTGCTGGGAGACGGCACAGAGCCCCTTGGGGTTCGGCACCGTCTCAATCTGGTGCACGAGCTTCAAATCGGCGAAATTGTACACAAAGATCTTGTGGTCCAGCACCACGATGATCCGGTCTCGCCGGAGCCGTACGGCCCGGACCTCCGACCGGAAGGAGAGCTCCCCGATGCAGCGGCTCTGGTGGTCGTCCCAAATCATGACCTTGTTGGGCGGGTAGTAGGGCTGCGGCCCGCCGCCGACGAGGGCCAGGATGTTGCACCGGAACAGCATCTCCACGACACCGATTCCCCCACCGTCGAAGTCCCGCCGGAAGATCTCCCTGAAGGGTCGCAATTGTAGATGCGGAAGCCCCGATCGGTGCCGGCGGCAAAGCACCCATGGTCCTGGTTGAACGACAGGTGCAGCAGCGACGGCAGCGATGCTGCGGACGGCGGCGAGGAGGAGGACGAGGATGGCTCCGCAGCCGTCAGCGGCAGCGTGGCGGGATCGAATGGATGCCGAGATCGGGGTTTTCGAGGGAGGGGAATCGGGGCCATCGTCGCCCAACAGCGGATCGGCGGCTGCGGAAGGAGAGGCTTCGGGGGATTGGGATTGGGATCGGGATCGGGGTTCGTCGTCGTGGTGGGGAGGAGGGAGGAACGGGGAATTAGGGTCTGGGTTGGAGTCTGGGTTAGGTTTGGCCAGGAGAGCGTGGGAGCGGTGGAGGAGGAGGAAGGGGGGATGGAGAGGGCGGACATGGAGGCGGGCTAGGCGAGATGGGGAAGTATCACGGCGTTGGAGGGGCAAAAGGGACCATCGGGGATAAAAATACTCGGCGACGGGAGGATGCAGGGGGAGACGGTGAGGAGAATTTCTGTCGGATGGGGTCTGTCGAAGGCTCGACGCAGGAACACCGATATCGTTTCCAGAAGGGGACTGCACTTTGATAGAATCCCGGAAGTGCCCTTGGATTGGGGTGGTTGTGGATTGCCGCTAACTGTGTGGGCTTAGGAACGAAAAATCCTTGGAAATCCAACGCATTTCTTCGTTGGGTGAGCTGTGTGCTGTTGTTTGGAGGAGAAAATATTAAACTGTGGATGTTTGAGGATGATGCTGCGGCAGGGGAAGAATGGGTAAAAATAGTAGGTTTGAAAAAAAAGATTGCCTGGGCGTTGCTAGCTTGGACGAAATTACATAATTCTAGAAAAAAATTGTTAATTCCACCTTCTTTGCAACTCGGCCCATATTTGACATATGTTTTGTATGGCATCCAGCCACCATGCTGACAGAGGAGTAGATGCTTTCAAGAGTGATGAATGATGATAATGGTAGGCCTCGTGCATCCCTTTCGAGAACGACCCGTGGACAATTACTAAGTTCTATCTAGTTTCTGATATGGATTATGATTATTATACATACCTTTAGATTTTCTAGTGAAAATGACATGGTTGCAACATCTTAACCGAAGGGCCAGGGGCAATCAAGGGCCAGATGTTAAATCTTCTAAGGTGGCTAGATGATTCCCGCCGGTGGAGGCTAGGATTGATGTGGTCCAAGTGTGGAGCTGTTTCCCTCAGCTCCCTACGTACGGTATTGCCATTCTGAGCCTTTAATCATGCTTGCTGCCAGGATTGGTAAACCTTTAGGAATAGATGAACCACTATGCATGGAGAACAATGTAACATCGCCATAGGTGGTGTGGAGATTTCCCTATCTCGACTAATGAAACAGGATATGTGGTTTGGTCCCTAGAGAAGCGTTCTTTATCAGGAGTAGAGTATGAAAAAGTTCCATCCATTTGTTATATAAATGTGGTGGTTTTGGCCATAGGTTTTGGAAATCCTCCCAGACGGAGGAGACTTCGCTGGAGCGATTATGGAGGGTGAAGGAGGTGAATGTACAGTCTAGTAAGCTGATAACTTGGTAGATCCAAGCAAGCAAGGTCAGTCTTATGATCCTCTAATTGAAAATGAGGATGATTTTCTATATGGAACTTGAATTATAGGGGGCATCTAAAAAAGATGCTCGAACTAGATTTTTTTTTTTGATTTATGTTATAATAATGTGCTTCTAGTCATCCTTGATGAAATCGGTGTATGTTATAGATATGCTAAATTTGTGGCGTGTAGTTTAGGTAGGACTTAGGACTCCTTTGTATTGCCAGTAGAAGAGACTTCTCAATAGGGCTGGCAAAATGCAATTCGATCTGTCAATCTGACCTGCATTCGATTTATCTTAATCAGATTTAGATTTGATCTAATTGGGTTCTGATCGTAAATGGATCAAGCTATTTAATCTGTTTAGTTATTCAGATTGGATTTGGGTTTTGACCTTCTAATATGTTTATCTCATTCATTAAATGGATCGGATCGGATGGGATTGGATCGGATTAGATAATCTATTACTACGTTTAACCCGTTGCCCAAAATATAAAGCCCCTCACCCTATACCCTAGCCCATTGGCATTTGCCCACTGCGAGAGTTTGGAGCCCTTTAAAATTTGAAGAGAAATTCTTTGTACACCACTTGATGTGTAGAAAATCCGACGTGGAGTGCACCGCTTCCTCCAATTGGACCACGTAGCCATTGCTTCCCGATGCATATTTAACATCTGCAAGTTGGTGTTTTTATTTAAAAATTTGTATGATGAAAATATCTTTCATGACTTCCTGATACCTTGTATGACTTTCTATTATATGACTTTCCATGAATATATATGATTTTTATCATATAACTTCATATAAATATATATGACTTCCTGTCATATGACTTTCTATGAATATGTATGACTTTCTGTGAGCATATATGACTTTCTGTC
>KE504678.1:1384616-1401452 GCA_000441515.1 Elaeis oleifera | reverse complement strand
TATATTCACAGAAAGTCATATATATTTACAAAAAATTTATATATTCACAAAAATTATATATATATTCACAGGAAGTCATATATATTCACAGAAAGTTATATATGTTCATAAGAAGTCACAGAAAGTCATATATATTCACAGAAAGTCACATATATTCATAAAAATTATATATATTTATAGGAAGTTATATATATTCACAGAAAGTCATATATATTCATAGAAAGTCACAGAAAATCATATATATTCACAAGAAATCATATATATTCACAGAACGTCGCTCACAGAAAAATCATACAAGATATCAAGAAGTTATAAAGGGCTTTTGTAAAGGGATATGGACGGGGTATTTCATCGTACAAATTTTTAACGAAAACACCAACCTATAGGCATTAAATGTGCATCGGGAAGCGATGGCTCGTGGTCCAATCGGAGGAAGCGGTGCACTCCATGTTGGATTTTCTACACTGCAGGTGATGCACAAAGAATTACTCAAAATTTGAAACCAGCTGAGGCCCAAGGTGAATGGCCCGAACCCGCGTATCTGACACATAGTGCACCATGTGGTCCACTATTTTCAGAGTCTTCTATTTTAGTTCTTAGCAGCTTTGCCCTTTGGTCCCATTCTCAGCTCCTCCCATTCTTTGCCTTCTTGCCTTCTAGTTCCAATGGTTAGGGCTCCAAGTTTCAACTTATGTTTAGGGTTTTAAGCAAACTAGGGTTTCATTTCTCTCATCTAATCTTAGTCCATGACTCAATGACTCTATCTGATTCTAGTGGCTAACCCTTTGCTCCTTCTATCGACTGACTTCGATTTTCTTTCCTCTCGATTTTCCATCTTTTCAGTAAGAGAGAAGGCAAGAAGAAGACCCACAAACATGGTAAGATCTACTCATTATTTTTCATGTTTTTATATTTTTTTCCTCTTATTACCTCTTAATTGGTTTTGATTTACAGTGTGATGTGGATTCCTTTATGGGAAAGATAGATAAGCTAGCATAAACACTTGTCTTCAACATGAGGCAACAATAAGAGGTTTTATTTTGTACTATTCTTTAAGGTTAGGCTATCTTTGATATTTCTCCCTCCTCCTATATCTCCGACATAGTAAAATAGATTTTCTTGTTTTTGAAGAGATCTTAATTATGGGATGGTCAAATCTTCTCCTTGTTATATCCTAATTTGATCCATTCGTCCGAGTTATTTATCTATCATCTATTATATTTTTGAGATGGAAAATCTCTTTTGTCAATTCTCTTTAGATGCTTGTTACATCTTGAAGTTGCTCGCAGGTCATTTGTTAGTTATTTTTGACTTCTCTCTTGTAGTTGTTGGTCCTTAGACTTTAGGCTTGAACAAGTTAAACATTCATCTCCTTCCTCATATCATGACTATTAGGTGGTATTTTCAAAGGAGGCCTCTGATTTGTATCTAAATGATCAAAGAGCATGTCAATTTATATCTAAATGGTCTTTCTGGACAGTTCTATTTCCTATACCTATGTTAAGTATTAGCCAGCTTTCATACCTAAGTTAAGTAATTCATTTTCTCTATCGAATGCCTTTAACTAGTGGC
This sequence comes from Elaeis oleifera, assembly GCA_000441515.1. Lineage (NCBI taxonomy): Eukaryota > Viridiplantae > Streptophyta > Magnoliopsida > Arecales > Arecaceae > Elaeis > Elaeis oleifera. The sequence goes on along the minus strand of KE504678.1, from coordinate 1,399,880 downwards.
AATAGTTCTATTTTGTTCTTAAAATTAGATTTTCTATTAGTATCAGCCTCCTTAGAATGCTGAGATCTCATGGGCATGGACATAGATCAGATGTCTAGAGCTAGAGATGTTACTTATGTTTGGCTTAGAAAGTTTATTTACTGTGTGTTGCAATGAAGTATTGTACTACATAGATTATAGATATTGAATTTGTCCAATTAGAACAAGCATGTAAATCCTCTTCAAAGGGAACAAGCATACAATCTTAAAGTCATGAAACATCTAGGATAATTTAAATCAATGAAAATATAGGTCTTCTTGATCCCTTATGTTCTACAGAGCTTTTTGTCTTGTGAAGCCTTTGGATCCATCCTCTTACTGTATTTAGTCAATAAGATGTATATGAGTTACCTGATTTTTCTGTATTTAGTGTTGATACTGCATTTAACCATTTTAATTTTATATACAATATGTGAGATGAAAATTAATATTAGTTTATTTATTTCTATGCTAGTGATAGATTGGCTATTGATTGTTCATTATTCATTCTGCATCCAATATTGAATGAGCAAAATTTTAAAATATAATCATAGTGTAATTTGTACAAGTTATTTGTAATTGCTTAGTTCACATATTATTGATGTCCGCTCATGTTAATCATGTGTATTCATAATTTATATGCTTAATTTGTTTTCCTACTTATTTGTATGAATAGGCTAGGATGATTCTTGGCTGAGTGTTTGCTAATTCATGAAGTAAAATCAATTATTTTTGATAGCAAGTAATCTTGGATGACCTGCTTCTGTAAGTAATTGATTATAGGCATTTTTATTTAGCTATAATGATGAATCTGAGCCTCCTCTTCCTCTTCTCTTTGTCTTTATATTTGTATGAAGAAGCTAGGATGATTCTTGGATGTATTATTGTTGATTTGTGAAACAAGATCACCTATTTTTGATAGCAAGCAATCCTGAATGGCCTGCTTTTGCAGCAATTGATTGCAACTGTTTTGATTTACCTACATATTAAATATTGAATTCAAGCCCTCTCTTCCTTTTGCTTTTCTAAATATTTGTTGGTTTTGTATGTGGGTTTTATTTTAGATTGGTCTTTTGATATAATTTTAAATTATATGACATAGATGGATAAAGAGTTCAACATTAATGTGGAGTTGATAAGTGATGATGATAATACACATGAATTGATACTTTTAGGATCCAATACAGTTTTAGCAAGTGTCACTACACAAAGCAAATATAAAGAAAGTTAACTTTACTTGTTTATCAGTTTTTTATATAAACGAGACAACTCAAAAATGTAAGTGCAAAAAATATGGTACAGAATATCCATATATGTGGCGGTAAAGTTAGGATAGAAAATCTGAAATATCATATAGAGAATTGTAGGAAGACATAGGATGGATGATCTTATCATGATCTGAAGGATCTATGCCAATGCATTGTACTAAGTTTGATCCTGAAAATTTCATAAATTACTAGCATTTATAATTATTTAGCATGATCTACCATTTCAATTTATTGAGTATCAAGACATTAAATCTTTATTTGCTTATGTTAATAAGGATGCCAAGTTAGCATCAAGGAATACTATAAAGGCTGATTTGTTGAAATTGTATAAGAAAGAGAAGAAAAAATAGTTTTATGGCTACATTCAATTCTTCAAGGATAAGTTTTACTTCGAATGTGTGGATCTTTATTACTATAGATGGGTACTTGTATTTAACCGCCAACTTCATTGATGAAGAATGGTGTTGCAAAAAAAAGTTCTAAACTTCTGATTCATGCCTCCTCCACATAATGATATATCATTCTATAAATAATTTATAATTGTTAATTGATTGGGGATTGAAAGAAGTTGTATTGCATGACTTTGGATAATACATTGGTCAATACTGTTTTATTGACATGCTAAAGATCCAATTTAATTTGAAGAATGTACTATACTCAAATGATAAGTTTTTTCATATTCGATATTGTGCTCATGTTCGTAACTTAATTGTATAAGATGGATCAAAAGAGATAGATGAATCTACTTTTAAGCTTCGTGAAAGCATTAAATATGTCAAAGATTGTTTGAAAATAAAATTTTTGAATATATTAGACAAATTTCTTTGAAAAGTAAAAAAAGCTTAAGAAAAGATATTCCAACAAGATGGAATTCATCTTTTTTGATATTACAGAGTACTCTTTTCTATCGTCATGTATTTTTCTATTTAAAACTAAGTGACTCCAATCACAAGCATTGTCCATTTGAAAAGGATTGAGAAAAAGTGGAGAATACTAAAAAGTTGTTACGTGTGTTCCATGATGTTATTTTAGTCTTTTCAAGAGTTAAATATCCTACATCAAATCTATAGTTTTTTAAATTTCTTGATTGAGATTAATTTTAAGGTAAAGATATAGAGTGTAGATATTTTCATGCAAAAAATGGCATCACAAATGTATGAAAAATTTGAAAGTATTGGTATGATCATAGCTTAATCTTAGTCATGACGGTCATTTTGGATCCTTGCACAAATCTCAGTTTGTGAAATATTATTATAAAAAGTTAAATAGATTTGATTGCACTAAGAGCTTATGCATTTGTGATTGCATTTTTTTTCTCTTTAATCAGTATGTACTTACTTCTTCCAGTTACTATCGCATCAACTCATAGAGACATAGAGTGGTACTTCTTATGAGGATTTTGAACCATTTATAAAATCAGATACTTTTAAGGTAACTTCAAACCTTTTTATCCAAACAAATGTATTATAGTAGTATATGTTATTATTTTGATAAATAACTAATTTATTCTTCCAATAATGTAGGATTTTGATATATTTAAAATTTTGATTTTGTGAATGCTGCACAGTAGTCTCAATTGGAATCATATTTAGATGAGCCTAGAGTAGATAAAAAGTCCCATCTGAATATTGTAGATTTTGAAAACCAAATTAGTTTCAATATCCTAAACTTTCTCCTATGGCACATGATATTTTAGTTATTTCAATATCTATAGTTACCTCTGAATCCACATTTAGTATTGATGGCCGAGTACTAAATAGGTATCATAGTTCACTTAAATTAGATGTTGTTAAGGCTTTGATTTGCATTCAGGATTGGGTGTTTGAAAAAAGGTATATGTTTTATTAATTATATTACTATAATTTTATGAAAGAATATATTCTTAATTATTGTATAATTTTAAATAAATATTTTGAAATATGAGTTAGATGAGATTATAGAAGATGTCATGCACTCAAGTTCCTATATTGAACCACAATCAGCTCAATGCTCACCATTATTGATGTCAATACACAGACCTAACTCCTGAGTGAGATAAATTATAGTTTGCTAATTAATATTTGCTAATATTTTTAGTTTCATGATCTATTGTTTTCTTTACTAACTATTGAATTTTGTTTTATAGGTTACCTAAATTTGGGAAGTTTAAGTAGGAAACAATGCAAAGGGAAAGTTGATCATGGCTTTGGATACTTATGTTGCTCAATGTTCATTTATTTTGGATGGATATTCTTTATTTCATTTTGCTCGATGCTCTTGTTTTGATTTGACTATGGATGTTTTGGTTTATAATGACTACAATAGTTTGAGACTTTTATGATGCTTTGGTTTCAATATTGTTGTGGCCAACTCTCCATCGTCTGTCATCGGAAATGAACACCTGCAAAACAGCGTCTACACAGACCGAATTTATGTCCGACGGAGATCCTTCGATGTTGAAGTCAGAGAGAAAAGTTGGTGAACAAGAGTTGAATGTAAACAGTAGCAGAGATTTGGCCCAGCGTAAGCTTACCAGTCCTGTTTTCTTATCCCTTTTATAGATGAGATTTCGTAATCATCGGACGTAGTCCTATGTTTTATGGTGCTAAAATCATCGGGCCATAATCACATAGTGGATCGTTAATTTCCACTGATCGCGTCGTGATATGTGGTCGGTAACCGTTCGTGATAATTATGGTATGTTGAGCAGATTGACCGACCATATGTCGGTAGAACTGACCATATGTCGGTAGAATCCATGAGCGACCGTCGGCTAGTAGTTCTGTTATGCCGACGGTCTAAGTCGTCTGCTGTCGATCGATAAAAATTGAATCATTAGTCAGTCAGCCGGTAATAGGTCAGTGCGGTTCGCTCAGTTAGTCAATGAAGAATCGGAATAGTATATTCAGTCGATGTAGAGTCGGAGTTGTATGTCCGATCGGTCGACTGTTGTTGAGTCAGAGTCGGTAGTTGGTTGAACTGAGTCAGAGATCGATTGACTTATCTCAACAGTTGCCCCCCACTCTCAAATCTAAGGTGAGTCGACGTGTATATTATCATGTAGTTTGTCACGTTGAACGAAGGGAGTTTTTTTGTCACATCGAATCTCGATTTTGATATCATTTTCTTAGAGATATGGGTGATCAACTATTTTATCATGTTGGCAGGTACAGTCATCTGTCATACTGATCGAACGATTTGGTATCAGTTGTCAGTGTCAGGTGTCGTTTCGAGAAGTTGATTCGACGTCTGACGATATGATTTTGACAAGTAGATTTGTTCCACGTGTCCAAATGTTATTGGATCGAAATTGTTCACGGGATAGAGATGACGTGGCTCAATCTGAGGGAGGTGCGTCGAACCGTCCGATCAATGATCGACCCAGATGTTGTCATGTGTTGTCATCTGGTAGATCTTCGATTTAACCACCTTCATCTCAATCGTTGAAGGATCCTATATATAGGGTCATTCTTAGTTAAATTTTTACTTTTCACTGCTTTTGCTGCTGGGACTCTACCGAATTGTTGCCCCAATGCCCAAGGTTATCGCTTCCAACCTTCAGGTCAACTTCATCTTTTTTTCGAGTCCTTTCCTCTTTCCTCTAAAGTCTCTATTTTCTTTAGAGTTGTCCTCATGGCTAGGGCCTCTCCTTCTCGAGAAGATTGGTCAGAGAATTCGACTGATGAATCCCAGTCGAGTCTGAATATGGAGTCCTCTTCACTTTTAGGATTGAATGTCGAACGGCTCCGAAAGCAGTTTTGTATCCCGGAGCAATTTCAACTTTTCACCCCTGGGGTTGATGGTTGGGTGAATAACCCACCTTCAGGTCAGGTGGCCTTCTACGTTGAAGATCTTCGGACGGATCTTCAATTTTCGATTCTGAAGTTTGTCCGAAATATTTTGGATTATTACGGACTTTGTCTGGCTCAGCTGGCACTGAACTCGATCCGGCTGATAATTAGCTTTGCTTTGCTGTGTCGGATGTTACCGACCATGCCCCGCCCTTCTCTTTTTTGGACTTTCTTCATTCTCCAACCTCATCCGAAGGCTCGAGGGTGGTGGTTCTTCAACTTTCGAAAAGGCCTTTCTTTTATCATCGATCTTCCATCGTCCATTCATGGATGGAAGAATCAGTTTTCTTTGCTTCTTCTTCTCTTCTTTGAGATTTTTCTTTCGTTGGGGCGATCCTCGAACCGGTCCCAACGACAACAGCCGGATAGAGGTCGACGATCAGAAGAACTTTCACCGGCTGAAGGATATGTCGGTGCCGAAGCAGAAAGAGCTTGTAATCGAACAAGCCCTTTATAACGTCGGTCTTAGTTTGATTTCTCGTCTAGGTATAGTATAGTTGGTCGGTTATTTTGATTTTCTTTACTTACTGAATTGTACTGACCTCCATTGTAATTGCAGCCATGCAGTAGAGGATGCGAGTGTCGAATGCCGACATTCGTCTGCATGCTGTCAAGAAGAGGACAGCATCTGAGGTCGGGCCTTCGCAACCACCGAAGAGGCATCAAGCACCATCTCCAGTCGGCATCTCGACGTCGGTCGTGAAACCCGATGTCCCATCGATATCGATTCCTGAACCAGTCTTGGCACTATCAGCTCCGACAGTGCTCCCTGCTGCGTCGTCTGAAGAAAGGGCGGCGAGGGGAACTACCGAAACAACATCAGTAGTTCCACCACCTGAGGTTTGGGCTAAGGCAAGAGAGTCCGAACAATCTGCGGCTGCACCAGTTGCTCCTTCAATTGGGGCACAGTCAAGCTTAAGCTTCCCTTCATTTTCAAACATGGGGCCACCGACAACAGATCAGAGGAAAGCTTCGGTGTTGTCGGCGGATGATGCAGTATCGAAGGGCCATGCGGTGCACTTCGACCTCCAAGTGTCTGTCGATGAATCGATCCTGATTAATTCTATACTGACCAAGCGACTGTGCCAGGCGACTCTCCTTCCGACCAATCAGGAGCGTTGGAGGAAATGGTTGGTGATCGAAATATTTTCATCCTTTTATCCGACTATCATCGGGTAAGTCTCTTTGATAAACTTTCTTTCTTCTTTTCTTTTTTTTCTTTTTTTTATAATCTGACTTATCCTTTGTCTACAGTTGATCCATGACATGTCTGACCTGGAGATCAGCTACATGAAGTTCGCCGACATCTGCAGCGAGTGGAAGAATAAGGTGGCAGCCGTCGATGCTGAGAAAGTGACTGCACTTGAACAACTCAAGCCGGCAGCAGAGCGAAAAGTCAAACTTTAGGAGGAGGTTTTCCGACTCACTGAAGACTTGGCATTCTCGGGGCCGAACTTGCATCGCTCACGGGGCTATTTCGGCTCTTGAATCACAGGTCAAGAGTAAAAGCATTCTATCCACCGGCTTCGATGAGAGCGAGATGGATGCATCGAAGAATTTATAGCCGAATATGGACGTCATCAGGCTAGCCTGAACAGGTTGGCACTGGTCGAAGAAGAATTTTTCTCTGCTCAGAGCCGATGCTGATTTGGCCAAGGCAGAAGCAGAGTTGGCAAGAGAAGCACTGGGTCAGGCAGTTGGGAATTTTTGAGGTTCGAAAGAATACATGGAAGAGATCCTCGAAAATGGCTTCGCTTCGTACTGCGACGGGTATGAAGATGGCCGAGATGCGGTCGAAAAACTATATCCGGACCTCGACTTGAGCAGCATCGTCCCTCCAAGATCGGAAGACAGAGTTACTGAAGAAAAAGCTGCTCCGATTCAAGAAGAAGCACTGATTGAGCTTGAAATCGTTCAAGTCGAGGATGCTACACCCGAGCAAAGGAACGATGACGAAGCTTAGTCGGTGTATTTTACTTCTTTTTGTAATCAAATACCTGTAATCGAATTTCGATCCAATTTTGTAACTTCTTATTTTGGCAATGAATGAAAGTATTTTCTTCTAAGTTTGAACTTTGTTCGTTTGGAATATTGTCTGCAATGTCTGCAATGTAAAGTAGTCATCAAACATTAGTCGGTGATCCAATCATTCGATAGGACTTGTAGAATATCCGTTAGTCGCATAATCATTTTGACGTACTTGATAGAAATTAGGATAACGATTGTAAGTCGAATATCTCGTGCCCGATATTTAGTCGGGCTTGTATGTCCAATTATCTGATAATCGATGGTAAGTCGAATATCCCTCAACTGATCGTAGCCTAGTCGGTATGGTTCTAATCCGACCTTGATCATTTTGATATTTCATTCTGCTTAGTTAGGACTAAGTCGGCATATTAGTCTTTTGACTGTGGTCAGCTTTTACAGTAGAAAGCCGACATTGAAAATCGAGATATAATCGATATTACGGCTTTTGTGGTGAAAGCTTGTGTAGTCGATGTCGGTTGAGATTGCAGTCAGTATGTCAGTTTTTGCATGAGAACCGAAATACAGTCGTCACTGAAGTAGTTGATTCTTCGATTTTTACAGTAGAGGCTGAGATAAACTTCGTATCAAAGTATGGTAGATAGCTCGATTTTGGCAATGGAAGCTGACATATAGCCAGCAGTTGATAAAACTTATCAAAGACTTGTGATTCTGAAATTCTGATTATATTTTAAATAATATACATATCGATACCTTTATTGATAATACATCTTCAGATTGTCGGTATTTCATGTTTGGGGAATCACCGACCCTTCGAGAGTTTCTAGCTGATATGCATCCGATCTAAGAGTTTTCGATATTTTATAAGATCCTTCCAGTTCGGGGATAATTTTTCTCGATCCAGGGGTTTTGAGACTTTTGCTTTTCTTAAGACCAAATCTCTTGATCGAAAGACCTTCGGTTTGACTCTTGCATTGTAATACCAGGCTATCCTTTGTCAATATGCAGCCATCCGAATTTGAGCTTGCTGTCGGAGTTTTGGAAGAAATCTAAGTCGGCTCTCCGATATTCAGAGTTGCTTGGCTCACTATATTGCTCCACTCTTGTTGACGGTATTTCGATCTCAAGCGGTATCATTGCTTCTGTCCCATAAGCTAAGTTTAAGGGAGATTCTCCAGTTGGTATGCAGGGAGTCATTCGATACGCCCATAAGATCGGATATAATTCTTCTATCTAGAGACTTTTGGCTTCATTCAGTCAAGTTTTGAGCCCGTGCAGAATTATCCGGTTGATTACTTCCACCTCACCATTTGACTGTAGATGGCCAACCGACGTGAGTTTGTGCATAATATGAAACTTCGCACAAAACTCTCTGAAATTTTGGTTGTCAAATTATCGATCATTGTCGATGATGATGGTGTGTGGCAAATCGAATCTGTAAATGATGAATTTTGAATAAAGTCTTCCATCTTCTTTCAGTGATTTATGTCAGAGGTTCGGCTTCTATCCATTTGGTAAAGTAGTCGATGGCAATCACTATGAATTTTCTCTATCCAGATGTCGGGAGAAAAGGACCAAGTATGTCAATCCCCCATTATACGAAGGGCCATGGTATTACAATCGATGTCAGCTGACTAGCCGGTTGATGTTGTATATTTGCATACTTTTGACATGGTTCATACCTTCAGACGAGTTCAGCTGTGTCTTTTTTCATGGTGGGCCAGTAATATCTTTGTCGCAGAACTTTATAAGCCAGAGACTTGCCCCTCAAGTGATTTCTACATATCCCTTTGTGCACTTCTCTAAGTGCATAGTCGGTATCCGTAGGTCCTAAATACTTCAGCAAAGAGAGAGAGAAACAACTTTTGTAAAGATAACCATTCATTATTACATATTGAGAGGCCATCCATTGAAGTCATTTAGCCTCTGAAGAGTCCGCAGGAAGAGTCCCATCGGTCAGATATTGAACGATCGGATCCATCCAGCTTGGTTCGATAGTGAGCTGTAATACTTCTTCGACTTTATCAATACTCAGCTGTTCGAGGTATTCAATAAATATTCGATCCAGCGAGTTGAAAGTGGTAGTAGCCAGTCATAAAAGTACGTTGGCCCGAGTATTTTCGATTCTTGAAATATGAAAGATCTCGAAATACTTCAGACTTGCCGTAAAATCTTTCACCTTCTGAAGGTACTTCATCATAATGGGGTTGCGGGCCTCAAATTCACCCTTGACTTGTCCAGCAATTAGTTATGAGTCGATGGAGATCTTCAAACTATAAATCTCAAGCTCCTTGGCTATCCTCAAGCCGGCCAAAAGTGCTTCATATTCGGCTTGATTATTTGAGGCTTTAAAGTTGAACCAAAGGGCATACTCGGTGACTACCCCTTCAGAATTCATGAGTATGAGGCCAGCTCCGCTACTTTGTGCATTAGATGCTCCATCAATGTACAGTACCCAGATCAACTTTATGTCGGGTTTGGGAGTTGTAGCCTCTTTTATTGTGTTGTCATCTGTATTTTCTGGCTTATTGTCAAATATAGTATATTCGATGATAAAATCGGCTAGGACTTGCATCTTCATGGACGGTCGTGGGCGATATTGAATGTTGAACTCACCAAGCTTCATTGCCCACTTTGCCATTCGACCTGATGTGTCAGGTCGATGTAAGATTGCCTTCAATGGCTGATCTGTTAGAACTACAATTGGATGGGCTTGGAAGTACGGACGAAGTCATTGTACTGATATGATTAGGACGTAGATCATTTTTTCCGCCTTTGAGTATCGAACTTCAGCATTATGAAGTACTTTGTTGGTGTAGTAGATTGATCGATGGATTCGGTTCTCATCTTTCTGGACGAGCACCGAACTAACCGCTTCTTCATCTCGTCCTTCTGGACGAGCACCGAACTAACCGCTTCTGTTGAAGTTGTCAAGTAGAAATACAATGTCTCTCCGACCTTTGATTTTGTGAGTAAAGGTGGAGAAGCTAAGTATTATTTCAAGTCTTCGAAGGATTGTCGGTATTCATCTGACCATAAGAAATCCTTTATCTGCCACAAAGTTTTAAGAATGGCAAGTATCTCTCGACCGACCTAGAAATAAATCGGCTGAGCGCGACAATCCTTCCGTTGAGTTGCTGTATCTCTTTCTTTGAGCTTGGATGCTTCATATTGATAATGACTTTAATTTTTTCGGGATTAGCCTCGATTTTTCATTGTGAAACAAGAAATCCAAAAAATTTTTGGAGGTTACCCCAAATGCATACTTAGTCGGGTTTAATTTCATCTGATGCCGTCGAAATGTGTCGAAAGCTTTCTCCAGGTCTCGAACATGATCTGAAGTTTGAGGGCTCTTTACCAACATGTCGTCCACATATACTTTCATGTTCCGTCCGATCTGTGTCTTGAATATCTTATTGACAAGCCGTTGATAGGTAGCGTCGGTAATTTTCATACCGAAAAGCATTACTTTGTAGCAGTATATGCTTTTGTCGGTCACAAAAGCCATATGTTCTTCACCTTTTGGTGCCATGTGGATTTGATTATATTCAGCGAAGGCATCTATGAAACTTAGAAGTCGGTGGCCAGAAGTCGCATCAACCAATTGGTCAATCTTCGGCAATGAGAAGCTATCCTTCGGACAAGCTATATTCAGATCAATATAGTCGATGCAGATCCTTCACTTTTCATTGGTTTTCTTACCATTACCACATTGGCAAGTCAGTCGGGATACATAGCTTCTCTAATGAAGCCTGCTGCGAGGAGTTTGTCGACTTCTTCATCAATGACCTTCTGTCTTTCAGGAGCAAAATGTCGCTTCTTCTGTCTCACCAGCTTAACATTCAGATTGATGTTAAGTCGGTGAGTTATTATTTCTGAAAAATTTCGGGTATGTCGGCGATCGATCAAGCAAAATATCGACGTTGGCTCTGAGCAATTTTATTAGTTGTTGTCACTCTGAGTTGGGTAATTGTGATCCAATTCGGACCATTTTCTCGAGATCTTCTTCTTTTAATAGAATGGAAACCAGTTATTCAGCCAGCTCACCCCTCTCCTGATTTTCTCTTTGGTCCAATTTGTCAACAGATAAAGAGTCTTTAGGTTTATTATTTTGGGTGGAGATAAGGAAGCAACGTCAGGCGAGTTGTTGATCTCCATGCATCTCTCCGATCCATATCTTGTCGAGAATCGGACTAACAAATGGTATATCGAAACCACTGTCCTCAGAGCGTTTAGCCCAAGTCATCTGAGTATGACATTGTAAGCCGAAGGTACTCGAACCACCATGAATGTTATGAAATAGTGCTCTGTTGTGGTTCAATCCCAGCGGTTAAGGGGAGAGAAATTTCTCTCTCCACTGTGACAGCATCTCCTGTGAAGCCGACTAGTGGCATCGAGACTCTTCTGAGTCGGTCAGTCGGCAGTCGCATTCGGAAGAAAGTTGAATAAATAAATATCGGTTGAACTTTCATTATCTACAAAGATTCTTTTTACATCATAGTTCGCTATTGTTGCTGAAACAACAATAGCATCATCATGGAGAGTCTGAATTCTCCGAATATTTCTTTTAGAAAAAGTTATTACATTGTTGAGTCATCGTCACTTTGTTGACTCATCTTCGAAAGTTGCCCCCCCGTCCAGTCATCTGGAGATCATGTTGATCACCCCAGCAGTCGGTTGATTATTTACAACTTTCTCAGTTTGCAGTTAAGGTCGTTGATCAGCAGGAGGTTGAGTCGGTGGATCTCTCTGGTATTTTTCGAGGTAGTCTCGTCGAATCAGAACTTCTATCTCATCTTTGAGCTGGATGCATTGTTCGGTATCATAACCATGATCACGATAGAATCGACAATACTTCTTCCGATCATAATTTCTCGACAACACCTTCATCGGTGGGGGGTGTCGTAGATATTCTGTTCCTTCGATCTTCATAAGGATCTGCGCAGGAGGAGCGGAAAGAGGAGTATAGGAGTCATACCTGTCGTAACTTGGCCTTAGACTCCGTCGTCGGGCGAAGCTCGCTTATTGGATGGTGGCCGACCTGATTCGGTCGGAGCTCATTCCTTCTTCTATTTCTTCTTCTTCTGACTTTTGCTTTTTGTCTAGCGTCGGTCAGAAGCTCCTTTATCTACGCGCATATATTTGTATGCACGCTCCAGAAGTTCAGCATAAGTCCGAGGGAGAGTTTTATCTAGAGAATATATGAATCAAGATCTCCTTAGACCTTTTTTCATGGCCGAGATAGTCATATTTTTATTGAGGTCTTGGACCTCAAGCGTGGCCGTATTAAAACGAGCCACGAAATTCTGAAGTGTTTCAGTCTCTCCTTGCTTGATCGAGAAGAGACTATCAGAAGTGCGTGACGGCCTTCGACTGGTGCTGAAGTGAGCCACGAAAGAATGTTCTAGCTGTTCGAAAGAATATATGCTTTCCGACTAAAGTCTGGAATATCATGCTCGAGCAGCTTTTCGAAGAGTTACCGGGAAGCTGATGCATAAGAGGGCGTCGGTGGCCCTCTGAATCATCATGAGAGCCTTGTAGCTCTCAAGGTGGTCGATTGGGTTGGTGTATCCATTGTATGGTTCCAACTGAGGCATTTTGAATCGAGATAGAATCGGTTGGTTCAAGATGTATCGAGAAAGCGGCTGAACGGTGTGGAAGTCGTAGTCATTAGAGGCTTTCAACCTTTCACGTGAAGCTGAGCGAGTTGGCGATCGATCTCCTGAAATTTATGTTCATAATAATCAAATCACCGTTGGAAAACTCCAGGGGTTGAACCTCCTGATGAGTTAGAGGGGGAAGCAGACAGTGTTCACGGTTGCTTTCTTTCTTTGCTCGATCCAACTGAGAAGGAGAGGGACGTCGTGAATAGTGGGTGGCGCATCGAGAGCGCTGCGAGTGCCACTGCTCGTCCCGATGAGAGAGCCGAGACGGCCGCTCTGATGAAGGAAACTGCCGTGGATAACGGCGACTGTGCCTGGATGGCACCGAATGCACCACCGATTGCACCACCGATTGCTCTACCGGCAGTTGTGGTGGCTGGATTTACTGCTACTGGAGGCTTTTGATCGCCTCCGTAAAAACAGTCATCTGCTACACGAGTGCAACGATCTGGACGTCCGTGGTGGCCACAGGACGTGAGGAACTAGACTCTGCTACTGGAGGGGAGGAATCTCTTCTCGACGGAAAGAGTGCCTCGCTGATCCGGTTGCAGTCGAGCATTGGGCTCTGATTTTCGTCATTGTAAGTTATCTTCCCCTACCTGGCGCGTCAATCTGTTGCAGCCAACATTCCGTCGCCTATCGTCGGAAATGAACACCTGCAAAATAGCATCCACACAGATCGGATTTGTGTCCGGTGAGGACCCTCCGATGCTTAAGTCAGAGAGGAAAGTTGGTGAACAGGAGTTGAATGTAAACAATTGCAGAGGTTTGGCCCAACGTAAGTTTACCAGCCTTGTTTTCTTACCCCCTTTTATAGATGAGGTTTTCGTAACCATCGGATGTGGTCCTGTGTTTTATGACGCTAAATCATCGGGCCATAATCACGTAGTGGATCGTTAATTCTCACTGATCGCATCATGATATGCGGCCGGTAACCGTTCGTGATGGTTATAGTATATTGAGCAGATTAGCCAATCATATGTCGGTAGAACCGACCATATATCGGTAGAATCCATGAGCGACCGTCGGCTAGTAGTTCTGTTATGCCGATGGCGTAAGTCGTCTGCTGTCGATCGGTAAAAGTCGAATCATTAGTCAGTCAGCCGGCAATAGGTCGGTGCGGTTCACTCAGTTGGTCGATGAAGAATCAAAACCTTATATTCAGCCGATGTAGAGTCGGAGTTGTATGTCCTATCGGTCGGCTGTTGTTGAGTCGAAGTCGGTAGTCGGTTGAACTAAGTCGGGGATCGATTGACTTACCCAACAAATATGATTATTATTATGGACTTATGGTGATATTTATTAATTATTGAGTGGTTAATGTTTGTAATTTATTTTGATATTTAGCTATTTGATAGTTTCTTGGTAGGTTTTTTCTTGGACAAGTTAGTGTGGTAGTCATGATTAGAATTTTGGTTCTCGTTTCGTGACAGTTTTAATTTCAGGTACATCCTAAATCTTAATTATAATTTTAGGTATCTACTTGTGTTGATTAATATTGATTCCATGACTTAAAGCTTTTTCACTGAGTAATACTAGCCATCATGCATTCTGATTTTAGATATCAAGGTGACTATAGTAGCACCTGAAAGAGAGATTATTTGTAAAAGCAACCGTAACAAAAGAAAGTACTGTATTTATGCAATAATTCATTGGTCTAAGCAACACACAAGCATCCCTACAGGTGTGCATTTCTCTATGTATTCAAGCATATTTCTGGACTTCTAACTTCTAAGCTTTATGTTTTCTCTGCATGTTAAGATAGAGAAATAGGTGAATGGGACCGAAGGCACTAGGATTGTTAGACTGATTTGGTGCTTTCTTGCTTAGTCATGCTTCGGAAGCTTCAAAAACATCTGCGGCTCTTGTAAATCCTTTTAACTGCTGCACTAATTTGTCATCAAAGGTTTCCAACTATCTATATTGAAATGAATGCTTTTACTAATTTGATCAAATAGTTCAAATGATTCTCTTGCATCTGATATCTTACTATGCTATAACTCATCTTTATTGTTTCAATTGCCATGCGGAAATTAAAGATGAGTGCCACCGGCCCACCAACCCTTCAGTTCTAATCAACTATTCAACCTCCTCAGAACTATGTATTGGGCATCAGAAATTAGAAAATCTGGGACAAATGTGGATTAGGATCATAATTCATCTCATTGATTCTTAATGTTTATGTATATTTGAAATTTATGTATTTATGTTTCTCTGAAATTTTTGTTTGTTGTTTTATTTGTCCGCAGTGGACCTATGGATTGTGAAGTAAAATCTTATAAGGCAGCCATCTGTTATTTGTGATTTTGTGTACTTGCTTTGTGCATTGAGAGCATAAATTCATAATCTAAGTAGTTTATTTACTTGCTTTTAATGTTTCTGTTGGGTGGATGTCTGGCCTGGACACCACCTTTCAAGATCTTTCCAGTACCACGCGATGCAGCAGGAAGAAAAAGAAACAAAACAAAGGAAAAACAATCAAAATACGTGGATCAGCCA